>JAHRHZ010000035.1:11180729-11245035 GCA_024137785.1 Ginglymostoma cirratum | reverse complement strand
TGTTCATCCAGCTCTACACCTTGTTATCTCAGAGTCCAGCATCGGCAGTTCCTACTATCTTCCTTTTAATATATTCCTTTCTATTGTTTGTACAATTCACGTGTATACAATTCAATTTTATTCCACAGCTGGAATTTAATTTTTTTTTGCCCTACTTGACACCAAACAGTTCCTGGAAGTGACAAAAGCTTCATCACCCAGTTAACTACAGGTTATAAAAATGATGGTGCTCCTGGTATAATGGTAACACATTACGATGTCGTTGGAAAAGATTTCACAAAAATGAGCACTGTTCCACTCAATCCAACTGTGAATGAATACCTGCATGGTGAAATTAAGATTTATACAATAGCACTGATTCATACAAAAGAAAGTTAAAGAAGCATGGGGCTGAATGACCACACGTCAGTTTTGTAGAGTTTCACAGAGGGCCTCTCTCAGTGACGTCTAGTAGATTCTCTCACTGCATCTTATCAGGCTTGATTCATTAACTACATATCCCGACACTGTGGTGCCTCTTCTGCATGATTCTAGCTCCACCTTGGCACTTGTTGTTCTCATGCAGTAGGTATGACATTAATGTAGCATGGTGCCTCACAACAACATGTCCATTCCTTGACTAACCACTGCTGACAACCATGACAAGCCACATGGTTTTGCGTCTGAGCTTAAAGATAAAGAATGACAGAATTAGTGTGAGTCTGTAAATTCTGAATGAGCCAGCCAAAGGGCAAGGCCAGGGAAGGTATGACAAGGGAGGGTGGCATGGTGGCTCTAGTGGTTAGCACGGCTGCTTCACAACGCCAGGGTTTGATTCCACCATCGGGCAACGGTCTGTGTGGAGTTTGGATACTTTCCCCACGTCTGCGTAGGTTTGCTCCGGTTTCCTCCCACAGTCCAAGATTGCAGGTTAGGTGGATTGGCCATGCTAAATTTCCCGTAGTGTCTAGGGATTTGCAGGCTGGGTGGGTTAGCCACAGTTAATGCAGGGGTAGAGGGAAGGCTCTGAGTGAAATCTTCAGAGGGTCGAAACAGACTAGATGGGTGAAATGGCCTGCTTCCACACTGTAGGGATACTATGATAAGGTAGTGCAAGGCATAGATGTGGTGAGCACAAAGAAGGCAAGCTAGGAGCTTTGGGATGCACCCTGCTCTGAGAAATGAGATTGGTGCCAAGACTCCTATGAGAAGCATTAGTGCACTCCATAAAGCAGCATTGAAGTCGATGACTGTATTTGAATTGGGCTGGAGATGTGTCATGAAATTACAGTGAGAAGATGGTGTCTGTCTGCTAACAATCTCCGTGGATGTGATACAAGCAGTCATTACCCATGGACCATGCCCTGAGGTGCAGCGGACGGCTGACAAAGATAGAGGCCAGAGCTGAAAGCTTCAACGTACCTGCCTTTCATGTCAGGAACTGTCACTGTCTTGTTTCTTTCCACTGCCTTCAAACTGTGCATCAACGAGACAAGTGTAGATAATAACAGGCCAGGTTTTTAGCTAGCCAGATAATTGTTTCTGCATCAGAAATTAGAGTTGCATGTTTGGACCCTCTAGAATCCCAGATATAACAGATTCTGAGGGAATTGCCAGAGAAATTGAAGATTCCAATGGGCAATTCCCTTTATGAATGGAGCCTTCTGGAATTATCCATTTGAATCAGAAAATTTGGAGGTTTCCACTGCAATCACCCAAGAAACATTAGGCAGTTATAACCAAGTTAATTCATAGATATCTTTTAAACTGATTTCCCAATTTACCAATTACACCTTCTCCAAAGCCTTATACCTTCCAGCCAATGAGGTCACACCCCTACTTTCTTCTTGGGACCTCCATACACTTTGTTACTAAACCCAACGTCTACATCCTTCACCAAGACAAAATAACTCTGGAATAAACCCTGGTCCCTCCAACTCCTAACTGAAGTCAAATTCCATTCACCTTGTCTGATTCCTTCATAATTTTAAATATTTTAGAATTGCTGCTCCAACGCAAAATGCCCTTTTCTTCATAAGTACCTTTTCACACAACTCGATAATATAAAGAACAGAAATAGCTGGAGAAACTCAGCAGATCTAGCAGCATCTACAAGAAGAATAACAGAGTTAATGTTATTCACCAGGACATAGCATCTAAGCTTATTTGTTTTATTTTACCTAATGAGATGTTATGAAGAGTCACTACGATTTCTCTTCTTCATTATTGGTAAAGGCTTGTAGTAGAATGTAAAATTCCATTGTTTTTACACTTTTATGAACTAAATAGACATCCTTTAAGATTCTCTTGAACTTGAACATCAAATCCTCTGCTCTTGTGTGACGCCAAGTCTGCTTTTATCTAGAATATTAGTGCTGCTTTATTTGTACAGAAACCTCCTCATGCTTTCCAACATTCAATACTTAGTGGCCAATCTTTTAGCTCATTCTTCTATCTTATCAAGAATCCTTTCCAACTTCGCACTTCCTACAGACAAAGGGGGTGGCCATGTGTACCCGCATGGGCCCAATCTATGCCTGCCTCTTTGTAGGTTACGTGGAACAATCCCTCTTCCGTACCTACGCTGGCCCTAAACCCCACCTCTTCCTCCATTACATTGATGACTGTCTTGGCGCCACCTCGTGCTCCCACGAGGAGCTCGAACAGTTCATCCACTTCACCAACACCTTCCACCCCAACCTGAAGTTCACCTGGACCATCTCCAACACTTCTCTCTCCTTCCTGGACCTCTCTGTCTCCATCTCGGGTAACCACCTAGAAACCGATGCCCATTTCACCCCACTGACTCCCACTGCTACCTGGAATACATCTCCTCCCACCCACCTTCCTGCAAAAATGCCATCCCCTATTCCCAATTCCTTCGCCTCCGCAGCATCTGCTCCCAGGATGAGGCATTCCACTCCCGCACATCTCAGATGTCCTCATTCTTCAAGGACCGCAACATCCCCCCCACAGTGGTCGAGAACGCCCTCGAACGTGTCTCCCGCATCTCCCGCAACTCATCCCTCACACCCCGTCCCCGCAATAATAACCAAAAAAGAATCCCCCTCGTCCTCACGTACAACCCCACCAACCTCCGGATCCAACGCATCATCCTCCGACACTTCCGCCATCCGCAATCAGACCCCACCACCAAAGACATTTTTCCCTCCCCACCCTTCTCTGCTTTCCAGAGGGACCACTCCCTCCGCGACTCCCTTGTCCGCTCCACACTCTCCTCCAACACCACCACACCCGGCACTTTTCCCTGCAACCGCAGGAAGTGCTACACCTGCCCCCACATCTCCTCCTTCACTCCCATCCCAGGCCCCAAGAAGACCTTCCACATCAGGCAGATGTTCACCTGCACATCAGCCAATGTGGTATACTGCGTCCGCTGTACCCGTTGTGGCTTCCTCTACATCGGGGAAACCAAGCGGAGGCTTGGGAACCGCTTTGCAGAACACCTACGCTCAGTTCGCAACAAACAACTGCACCTCCCAGTCGCGAACCATTTCAACTCCCCCTCCCATTCCTCAGATGACATGTCCATCCTGGGCCTCCTACAATGCCACAGTGATGCCACCCGAAGGCTGCAGGAACAGCAAATCATATTCAGCCTGGGAACCCTGCAGCCCAATGGTATCAATGTGGATTTCACAAGCTTCAAAATCTCCCCTCCCCCAACCGCATCCCAAAACCAGCCCAGCTCATCCCCGCCTCCCTAACCTGTCCTTCCTCTCACCTATCCCCTCCTCCCACCTCAAGCCCCACCCCCATCTCCTACCTACCAACCTCATCCCGCCCACTTGACCTGTCTGTCCTCCCTGGACTGACCTATCTCCTCCCTACCCCACCACCTACACTCACCTTTACTGGCTCCATCCCCGCCCCTTCGACTTGTCTGCCTCCTCTCCACCTATCCTCTCCTCTATCCATCTTCTATCCGCCTCCCCCTCTTTCCCTATTTATTTCAGAACCCTCTTCCCCGCCCCCATTTCTGATGAAGGGTCTAGGCCCGAAACGTCAAGCTTTCCTGCTCCTCTGATGCTGCTTGGCCTGTTGTGTTCATCCAGCTCCACACCGTGTTATCTCGGATTCTCCAGCATCTGCAGTACCTTTTATCTCCTTTCCAACTTCCTTTAGTTTTCTAAAGAATTTACTGACTTCTGCCATTTTAATGACATAATTAATTGTTTAAAAACTACTTTTAATCCCACATCCAGATAATTGGTACAAATAGTGAAAGAACTGGCACCAGAGCTTATGTTGTTGGATGACTAAGTGTTAATGGTTTTACCCTTCTCTGAGGACTATGTATCCATTTGAACTTGATGTAATGCTTGAACCTCAACCAGGAGAGACGTTAAATGCACCCAAAAAATATCGTCAGTTTTACTAGCTAGAGAACTGCTTCTAACATTCTGATTGATTCTGAAGACCAACGCCATGAATGATCAGAGTCAACTTGCCTGGTTTAAATTTAAAGAAATATTGACAGTTAAAAGTCAGTCTCATAGCCCCAGTATGAACTTGTATGTCAGAGTCTCAGTCTGTAGGCGAATTCTGTTATGAGAATTCAATATTATGTATGACCAAGATTTTTTACCCTTGTTTCACCCTCCCAAGGTGGTTTTAGTCTACAAATTTATCTCAGGAGTCAATGAACTTTTGATAACTGCTTAATAATATTTTATCATAAAAATCAATCCTGGATTACATTACAGTAATGAACAGTCGTTTCATCATGCAGAACTTGAGTTTTATTGAAAAAGGATTCATTTTGTCAAAGCTTTTCATCGCCAGGACATTTACAAGGATGTCAATGTTAAGGGGAATAATAATTTCTACTGTTTAAGATGAGAGTCGCTGCTAAGTGGACTGTCCTTGATAGAGGCCATGCCTCTTCACTGCAGCAGCCAGGTATTTTAAATTTTCAACAATAGGTCCTGTGCTTGTTTCAATTTAACAAAATAGCAAAAGCCATTCCTCTGATTAATTCTGAAAAGCAATGCCATAAGCAATCAGAGTCAACCTGCCTGGTTTACTTTTAAACAAAGCTTGAAAGTTAACTGTCAGTCATCATACCACCAGTATTTCAAGAAACTCTGGTATGAAAACTCAATGCTCTGTAAGACCAAAATGGTTGTATCCTTGAAAGCTAGTCTTTGAACGAGATATTTTACTGCTGTGTATAGGTCTAGAAAAGAGCTCCTGTTATATATCCTCAAGTCACATTTTTTTTATGAAAGGCAGAATTATTGATGAATCAAAAAAGATATTAAATGTCTAGCCCATAGTAAACAGTTTTCAGGCATTTGATTCAACCAGTAAGTGCATGGTCAACTATTTTCCCTGAGCTGTTTATGAGATTGCTTTTGGCATTTTTTTGTTCAGATTCCAATACTGGTTAATGCTATCTTACATTTAACCCTTTCATTGCTGCATTATCTTCGTGATTTCCTTCACATGAACATGTTATATGTTTTGAAAGGTAATTTGTCAGCAATCAATCATTTTGGGACAACAAGAAAGTGCAGTAAAATATCAAATTTACTGTTTATTTCTGAAGATCTGGTCCACGTACAAGCTGAAAACAAAGAAGTGATCCAAAAAGTAAGATTGTTTATGATTAAATTGTCGTTGGTGGCAAACACACACTAATGAGCATGATAGTCCATCTAGAAAGTTCCGTGCCACTGGTCATGTGTTCTATGGTCCTTGTGTGACTGATGAGCCCGATCCTTAAGACAACATCACCAACCACACACTTGGAAAGTGTTTCTGGGTGTTGGAATCGAGCTCTTTCTCTGGTTTCTTACCATACTTCCTGCTGCCGACAGGCGTTCTCTAAGAATTGCATCCTTCAGACAGGAACTTCCTCCAAGTTGGTTTCTTAGAATCATAGAATCCCTACAGTGTGGAAACAGGCCCTTCGGCTCAACAAGTCCTCACCTCAGAGCATCCGACCCAGACCCATCCCCCTTGTTCAGTTTCTTCTGCATAAGGGTCTCCCTTGTAGTGACAGCTATGTTACATTTCTTGAGGAAAGCCTTTGAAGGGTCTTTGAATCACTTGCCTTATTCTCTTCTCATTCAAGTGCCTTCCTTAAATTGAGTGAAGATGATTTGTTTTGGCAGTCAGTACCCAGGTCTCTTTAGCGTGTAGCTAGCCAGCAGAGTTAGTATCAGATGATCATTGCCTCAGTGCTGGCACTCATAGTTATTTCAGGGGGAGGAGGGATGAAATGGCTTTCTGTCTTTATTCACCCATTCCCTCGGTTGGTTGCAGCAATATTTTTAAAACTAGATCCCTTCCTTCAAGGATGCTTTTTTCCCAGCCGCAAAGGACCCAATTGTTTCCAAAGCAACCAATTTAACTAGTGTTTTACATATGGACTGATCAGAAATAAAAGATGAGCCCAAAAGGATAAATGCCTAAAATTTCTGTGATCTCACATCAGTTGATCATACAATCCCTGCAGTGTGGAAACAGGCCCTATGGCCCAACAAGTCCACACTGGCCCTCAGAGCGTCCCACCCTGACCCATCCATCTAATCTAAATATACCTGAACAGTACCAGCAACTTAGCATGGCCAATCCACCTAGCCTGCACATCTTTGGACTGTGGGAGGAAACCGGAGCACTCGGAGGAAACTCACACAGGCACGGGGAGAATGTGCAAACTCCACACAGACAGTTACACAAGGGTGAAATTGGACCCAGGTCCCTGGTGCTGTGAGGCAGCAGTGCTAACCACTGAGCCATTGTGCCGCCCCATGGTTTGTTGCTTTGTTGGTTTCTTGGTTTGTTGTGGATTTGTCAAGAAGTTTGTGGCCATCATTGGTAGGTAAACATTTAGTTTTAAGATACTTAGTTTTGCAGATTGGTTGAGATTCTGTAGTTCTGATTCCTTGCTACCATGATTCAATTTCAGCATTTAGAGGGTGAGAGAGCGTTTCATTTTGTTGTCCTATTTCCTTTTGTCTGGTTGCTTTTTAGCATTCAACGTGAAAGGAAACCTTTATCTTGCAAAACATCAATAACTAGGGGCTAGTTCATGTGTTTGAACTTCACAGCATAGTAACCCTTGAACACAGTAAGATGTTCAGCTCCTCTAGCACACATCAGCAGACCTGAAACTGGCTTTTTAACTCTTTTTTTTGTATTTTCTAGAAAGAAAACACAAAATATGTCTGCAGTTTACAACATAATCGGCAACAAGTGGCTTGCTCTTGAGCAGGGTCTAATTAACCCCCAATAATCTTGTTAATCAACAGAGATCCAAATCCAGTTTATTTTGACATGCCTCTTCCCTCCCTATCCTTTTGGAGGGCTTCTGTTTGACAATCCCTTCACTTCTATCATTACGAAATTCCATGGGTCTCTCTCTCAGCCATTACATTTACATTCTCAGCTCTCTTCAAAAAGAACATTTTGGAATTACAATTTAAAAATGCCCACAGTACTTTGGAGTTCTGTCCCATGGTCATGTCAAAACCAACACCAATAAGTTCCATTTCTGAAGAAGGGTCCTGACCCGACACTTCAGCTTTCCTGTTCCTCTGATTCTGCCTGGCCTGCTGTGTTTCTCCAGCTCCACACTGTGTTATACCTGTACGTTCCTCTCTCCTAAGATCCATGCTGTCCTTACTTGGAACTCTATTGCCACTCTTTCACTGATGCTGGCTCAAAGTCTGGCATGCTCTTCCTAACAGTACCATGTGTTTACACCCGGGACACTGCAGTCGTTTAAGAAAGTATCAAGACACACCTTTACCAGGGCAATTAAGGATGGGAAATAAATGCTGGTGTGGCCCTCCAGCGATGTCTACATCCCACAAATGCAAAAAAAATTAATGAACAGAATATTATTAAATTCAATTTTATTTTATGGTTGAATGTTATTAAATTGAACTGGATTTCATTCAGATATTCAATGGGCTTAATATTTAATACTGGCTTGAAGAAGTTTTGCTTCCATCTTTTTAAACCAAACTCCCCAGATCAGTTAAATAAAAACCGAATGATCTGTAGATGCTGGAAAGAGAAAACAGAAATTGCTGAAAAAGCTCAGCAGGCCTGGAAGCATCTGTGGAGAGAAATCAGAGTTAACTTTTCGGATCGACTGACCCTTCCTCAGAACACCTTCCTCAGTTCTGAGGAAGGGTCATTCGATTCAAGATGTTAACTCGGATTTCTCTCCACAGATTCTGCCAGACTCGCTGAGCTTTTACAGCAATTTCTGTCTTTGAACAGAACTATGTTGCTTTGCCTATATCATTAACAGTAAACAATAGCAGACATTGTTAAGACTGAAAATCTGCTGTTCTAACAATGCACAGTTACTGAAAAACAAAAGTTGAATTCACTTTATCTCTAAAGGATTTCCACCAGGCATTAAATAAGAAATGTATCCACAAATGTCTGTTCAATGAAGCCTCTTTTCAATATTGCATATTTGAAATTGCCTTATGCATGTCAAATAATGAAGTCAAATGACTTCAGCATTTCTTTTTATTGCAATTTAGCTATCACATTTGAGGAATATCAGCTGCAAATTACAGAAAATAAGAAGCATAAAAGTCTTGAATACAATGGCAGTCTTTGTAGCAATGTCCGAGCAGGGATTTTTGTAGGAATACATTATGCTACATCTCCCAAATCCATAGGCCTCAAATAAGGAATGGACCAGAACATATAGAATTTGCCAACAATTTTACGACCCTAAGGTTTCAACTATATCAATTTTTTAAAGGAATATTGGCTATTGTGAAAAACAGTGCTAAAGAATTAAACAACGCAAGCTCTGATCACTGTGACGCTTTGTTTGTTTGTTTGTGATACAAACATAATGCAGAGAGCATCTTTATCCATTACCTTCCCTCCACAACCAAAATCTTGAGAAGCCTAATTTTGGAGTGATACAATGCTTCTTGAAATTAGCTGGCAGGCCATCCTGCAGGATGCCTGCACTGTACACAAGTCTAACATTTAAAACATATACATTTTCATAAGATCCCTCCATCAATACACAATTCAAAATGTTGCATTAGTACATGAGATGTCAAGACCAATTCTGCAGACCGAGAGCTTATTAGTGTGATGGGCACATGTAGTATAAAGCATTCATCTCTGACGCTGAAGTCTGCTGTTTATTATTGACTCGCTAATCAGTACCATGGAATAGAGGACAGGCAAGCGTTCAGTACACAATCAATTCCCTCATTGCTAAAGATGTATCAACTGAGCAGAACAGAAACATCAAACGGGTGGGAAAGGTCAGCATTTATCCTCATTAATCATACCAGTTAAACTAACTGGTCTTGAATGATTTGTGTGAAGAGATGAGGAACACAGATTCAACAGTAACTTTCAAAAGGAAATGGGATAAAAATTTGAAAAGAAAATGTTTGCAGGACGATGGGAACATCCTGGGATATGGGACCAGTTGGTAAGTCTCTATCAAAGTGTAGGCGCGGGCCATAATGGTAGGAATTGTACCTTTCTGTGTTGTATCAGTCTATGATTCCATGTTCACAACAAAAACAGAAATTGCTGGAAAACCTCAATATGTGTGGCAGCATCTGTGGAGAGAAATCAGTCACAGTGGCAGTTTTTATAGTTTGCCAAATTTACCTTTAACTTAAAATTAATGATTAACACGCTTTATTGGATACTGTCTGACCTCCTCTGAAATTGATGTTTATTGTTTGCAATTTCTTTTTGAAAATAATTTATTTTCAGTTCGGCGCATTCACATGTGCCTGAGATCATGGGTTTGCTTCATTTTATCCATTAATGGGATGTGGGCAAAGTTGGCTGGAACGGCATTTACTGTCTATTCCCAGCTGCCCTTGAGAAGGTAGTGTTGAGCTGCTTTCTGGAACCACATCGATCTAATTAGTGCATTAACAGCCACAAAGTCTTCAGGGAGCGAGTTCAAGGATTTTAACCCAGCAACACTGAAGGAATGTGACATATTTCCAAGTTAGACTGGTAAGTAGCTTGGAGGGAACTTGAGGGTCTGGTGGTATTTCCATGTATTTGCTGCCCCTGTCCTTTGAGATTGAAGTGTTTGTGCTTTTGGAAGATGATGTGCATCGAAATTTGGTGAATTCTGGCAGTGCATCTTGTCAATGGTACATGTTGCTGGTACGTACTGCTACTATTGAGCGTCACTAGTGGAGGGTGTGAATATGAATGTGGAATTTCAATTCCATTTACTTTCATTCTTCATATTTCTTGACTGAGAATCCTCCCAGCTTGCAGTCCTTCTTACTTTCCTTGTGTAGGAACTAATGTTGCTCTGTGGCTTGACCTCATTATCTTCCTCCAGCAGTTTCTTCCTGACACCTGCCAAAGTGCAACTAAATTATCAATTTCTTTCTGTCATGTTGGACATTTGTTTCCTTGTTTATGAGGTCAGCCTGCTGACACATCAATGTTAAATGTTATGCAGCTTCTGCTGACATTATTGGACTAATTACAACAAGCTGGCAATCACAGTAATACAACACAGTTCATTTCCAATTGACTTCAGTGAAGTAATCATTGTTACAAGCATGGACCAGTTCTGACAAAAAGTGTTCTTTTATTTGGGAGGAGCAGTTCGAGTGTCACTAACTCACTGGACTTAACATTCAAAGTGGGATTTTTTTAATTCACTCACAGGATGAGGGTGTTGCTTGACATTTATTGTCCATCCTTAATTGCTTAGAGGGCAGTTGAGAGTCAACCACATTGCTGTGGGTCTGGAGTCACAGGTAGGCCAGATCAGATAAGGATATTCCCTGAAAGATATTAATGAACCAAATTAATTTTTCTGACAATCAACAGTGGATTCATAATCATCATCAGCTTTTTAGTGAATTCAAATTTTGCCATCTGCGATGGTGAGATTTGAACCCAGGTCCCCAGAACATTACTTGTGTCTCTGGGTTAACAGTTCAGCGATAGTACCATATGGGGAATCAGAATATATAGAATTCAACGTACCTTGGTGCAAATGACAGAAGTAATGAGGGTGAGTGGCCAATCACATCATCCTAATTGACGAATGAGTGCTATCAGGAATTGATACAAAACAGTTGTCCAGCTAACTGTAGATCAAAGCAATTGGTTGATGCAAACTTTTGCAGAAATAGTTTGAATCTACATCATTACTTTAAGCTGATATGCATCACTTTAGCTTTTAGCTAGACAAAACTGTCAGCACAATCCGATTAACACCTGCTATAGAAGCTGTTGAACATTGCAGGCATAAAATTACTTGTCAAATAAAGAATTTACAATTGCAACATTAAAACTCACAACAGTGATAGGATTTAAAGCTCCATCAAGTCTGAATTTAATACTCAGCATATAATGAGTGAGGATTTAATAGTGCTGAAGTTCAATATGTGACAAGACAAAAAAACATTAAATATGAGGTGGTTATAAAATGCACTTCAAATGTCCAGTCTAATTTTAGACTGGAGACATGGTGTTAGAAGCATAACCAACTGGAAGAATATAATGATCTAAAGATCTGAACTTAAAGATAACTAGACAGGCCTTCCAATCCAATACCAACTGCTCCACATGTGAAATAGATGTGCGTGTCAAGCGATTTAGTCAAGAGCTCACACGCCAGATCAATAGAAATTGGAGGCTTTTGCCACTCAAATTTAGAGCAGCCACAACCTTTAGTTGTCCTTTTCACATTATTGTAACTGGTTACAGCTGTCTAGTCTGAATAAAGACATAAATTGTTACACCAGAATTAAGAAGTAGGGGGTGACGATCTGGAATGGGAAAGGCACACAATGATTAGCCATGTTGGGATGAATGATTTAGAAAGATTATTTAGAGTACAATCATTGAAGGAAGAGACGATGAAGGCCATGCTGTCTGGACCAGCTCAATGAAAGCTAACAAATTTAATCCATTCCCCTATCCTTTTTGCAGTGCTGAAAATGCTTCCTCTTCAAGTAAAGATCCAATTCCCCATTGAGGGCTTTTATTGATTATGCTTCCATGCAGCATCTTTGGGAAATGACCAACATGACTTTGGTTTAATGTCTCATCTGAAAGACAGAAATATAGTCTTCCTTTATCACTGCACATTAAGTGTCATTTTAGGTCATGTGCTGTAATTCTGGAGTGAAACAAATGCTGACTGACATGTCAATGCTGGCAAAAAGTAAATTAAAATGATTGAGGGGCATATATTGGATGTATAGCAGGTAGAATTCCTGGGATTGAAATGAAAACATGAGAGCTTCAGCACAGAGTACAGACAACGGTAATGTCTCCCGGAAAGGTGTGTGACTGCTACACATGCTGTTCCAACCATCATTCCAACTTTTATCACGGGGAAACAGTTTTGCATAAGCTTGCTCTATACCAGTGATATGGTCTAAAGCCAATCAAAATGACAATAAGAAAGAGAAAGTGTGTCAAGATTAAGTAGGAGGAGTTGTTTCGTGTCTTGAAAAACATTAAGTTAGATAAGACTCCAAGACCTGATGGGATCTATCCAAGGATGCGGAAGGAGGAAAAGGAAGAGATTGCTGGAGCCTTGACAGAGGTCTTTGTATCCTCTTTGGCCGCAGGTAACATCACAGAAGACTGGAGAACAACCAATGGTGTTCCTTTATTTATGTACAGCAAATAGGGATAATCCATGAAATTATACACTGGTAAATCAAAGTGAATGTTTCAGATCTGGTGGCCCTTCCTCGGGCCACCAGTGTTCTGAAGAAGGGTCACTGGATCCAAAACTTTAACTTTGATTTTTTTTCTTCACAGATGCTGCCAGTCCTGCTGGGCTTTTCCAGCAACTTCTGTTTTTGATGCTGAATTATTAGTCTTCGCTGCTGCTCAAATATTACATTTCCACCTCTCACCTACCAACAATCGCTATCAGTTGTGCCTCATAATCAACACTCATCTACTTCACTTCATGCCCTCACATTGGCACTGCTGAAAGCCTCGCATACACATTTCGCCATTAAGCACTCTCAGCTATTCAACCATAATAACGGCATCATCTAAACAGATCGTACAACATGATTGACACATGATCTTCTTGCTGTAGGACAAGATGCTTCACAACTGGAAGGCAGCAGGAGCTGGCTGGACAGGGGTACGCATGCTTACATGACCCACTCCAAAGGTCTTTATTGGGGGAGTTACTGCCGAGGTCAGCCGCATTCTGAAACATTATCAAAGATAATGAATTGCTTATACTGAATCCTTTGTCTCATATCCTGCACCCTTCTCATCCCACAGTCGTCTCTTGGATATGATTGGTATCAATGTGCATGACTTATCTTTTCCCACCTCCCCAGTACATAATGTTAACAGAGTCATGGAATCATAGAGATATACAGCAGGGAAACAGACCCTTCATTCCAACTCGCCTATGCCGACCAGATATCCTATTTAAATCGAGTCCCATTTGCCAGCATTTGATCCATATCCCTCTAAATGCTTCCTATTCATATACCCAACCAGATGCCTTTTAAATGTTGTAATTGTACCAGCCTCCACCACTTCCTCGGGTAGCTCATTCCATGCATGCACCACCTTGCACGTTGTCCCTCAGGTTTCTTTTATATCTTTCCCCTCCCACCTTAAACCTATGCCCTCTAGTTTTGGACTCCCCCAGCCCAGTGAAAAGACCTTGGCTATTTACCCTATCCATGCCATTCATGATTTTATAGACCTCTATAATATTCTCACCAGCCTCCAATGCTCCAGTGAAAATAGCCCCAGTTTATTCGGCCTCTCCCTATTGCTCAAACCCTCTAACCGTGGCAACATCCTTGTAAATCTTTTTTGAACACTTTCTAGTTTTACACCATCCTTCCTATAGAAGACCAGAATTGAATACAGTATTTCAATAGTGGCCTAACCAACGTCCTGTACAACTGCAACATGACCTCCCAACTCCTTGTACTGATCAACTGTGTAATCTGATCAGAGGGTGCAAGAAGTTGAGTAATTGAAGACAAATTCACATCCAAAGCAACCAGCGTGGGTGCCAACACTGAATGTAATTTAAAGGATAAAACAGAGATGCTCTCTGCACTTGGTTTGACACTAGACACAAGACACTGGCCTCCAGACAGAATAGGAACTTGTCAAATGGCAAGGTCATAAATAAGTTTTGCACAGAGGAATCAGACTAGCAATTTAACAGGGAGCTTTCAGAAGAAAGTTGACCCCAATATATGCGCAATGCATTATGGAGCCTGTCTGTGGTGAATGTCAATAAGGATGTAAAAGTCTGGTGCAAACGCTTCATTTTATTTTGTGCAGAGCTGAATAGCCTAATTCTGCTCCTATATCTTACGATCAAGTTACTCCCAGATCTCCATTATTTCTTATTTGTCATTTCTCCCTGCCACTCCAGGTCAAATCTTCCAGTGTCCTCAGTGTATTGTTCTACTCCTTTTGAATATTCCAGAACTGGTCAGTGACAGGAGGAGGCCAGGTTTTAACTGTCGATGAGTGGGAAATTTGGGTATCGTTTACTGGTATGTCATTCAGTTGCATTCTTCAAATTACACAGAAAGGAGCGGTGTAAGCTGGCCTCCTGCCTTGCAATTTATTCCTCTTCATCATCTCCCACCTCTAGCTTTGCTGTCAGGCACAGCATGCAAGCAGAACATCATTAAAAACCTTGACATTCGCTGTGCTGTGTATTCCTCCAGGGCTATCCTGATAACAGGAGCATTGTTTCAACACACAGCTACTCTGCTGCCATGTTACTTGTAGTAACATGGGTTCCATGGGCATGCATGGTGCGCTTGTACATGTGGGTTGTGCACTGGAGTCATCAGCCATGTTTCAACAAATACTCATTGGCCATTCATTGAGTTGCCGGGGAGGTGGTGTTGGTGGGGGTGTGGGGAGGGTGCTACTGAACTATATATCTTGTAGTGGGTAGCTGCAGAATGAAAGCATCATGACTGTGGTCAGAATGTTTGGATTATGGTCCCTGGTTACATATATAGAGTCTTAGAGTCATATAACATGGAAGCAGACCCTTCAGCCCCACCAGTCCATACCAAACATAATCCCAAACTAACCAAGTCCCAACTGGCCCTTTATCCCTGCAAACCTTTCCTATTCATGTACTTATTCAGATTAGAATCCTTTTTAGTTCTGTCTTTGGGCAGAGTTGACTACACACCTGCAAAGCATTCAGTGTACAATCAATGTTACCTTGCACCACACAAAAGCCACACTCTTTCTGTTTTTCTTTCACAAGACAGAATGGAATCTAATTAGCTCTGTTCGGTTAGAAAACCTCATGAAACTTCCTCACATAAGGAATGATAAAATGCAAGATAATGAAAATATCTCCACCTTATAAAGAGCCAGATGCACTGAAATTTGTCACCATTGTCTCTCTCATGGCCACTGGTATTGTCATTCTTGGTCTGCTCCAATGCTTCATTTGTTGCGACACCAAGTGACAGATTTCAATCAGGGCATCCATACTGAAGCATAGACAGCTCACACATTTTTCCTCGATGACATTCAGTTAGAAGAGTTTTCTCTGAATATGTGGGGTTCCTGTTGTGAGGCCTTCTCCCTGTACTCCTTCCTTTTCCTTTTGCACCACTCTTGCTCATTCTCCAAGTTGTAATTCAAGAGGAATGTCAACCAGGATCTGGGAGGAACTGTTTAATTGGACTTTTTGAAAACATTTCCTACTTCCTTTGTAGACATTTGGAAGTTGAAACAGCAACAATAAGCTTTTTTTTGTGGAACTGTAGCAAAACTAGAAGAAACTAGCCAGTAGTTAAGTTACAATTGATGATCTATTTAAGCAACACTATTGTGTGTCCATCCAGTTGCTTATAATCTGTTCAGATGTGCAATATAAAGAAAAAGTGTTAGTTATAGCAATGAGCTTCACAGTTGTACAGATGGCTCTGGAGTGACATCCAGACAAAGGCATTGCATTTCCTTCCATAAAGGATATTAGTGGGCCAAATGGATTTTTCAAACAATTGGAAGTCACTATTTCTGAAACTTTTATTTCCATCCAGATTATTGAACAGAATTCAAATTCTCCAGCTGATGTGGTGAGTTTTCACTGTATATGAAAGGATTATTAATTTCCACTAGGCCAGCAAAATATTTACTCTGCTAGCATTCCCTGTGATCCTTTATTGTAGCAGCTTCTTACTTTTTCATAACCCAAGCTGATTTCAAAACTCAAAAACAAGTTGCAAAGACCTATACTCAGGCTGTATCCTCTGCCAATTCTCTCATCATCCATCAGTGGTCCTTATGAAGAAATAACATTTTTGTCAGTAGAATTCTCTCTCTGTGATCAACAATGTTCTTACACATTATCCATTGTTCATTATTCTGTTGCAGTCAGCCACTTGATCATTCTAATAGCTCATCGGGCAGAAATAGTGAAACACTCGTGGGGCTATTTTATTAGAAGTGAAATCTATATTGAAATCTGTGGAAAAGGAGGATGACAGCAAAAAAAAAGTCATGGACCAGATAATATAACCAGCTGAACTTTGATCAGGTGCAGAACTAATACAGCTTATTGGGAACCCATCGGTTTGAAGAAATAAAATCTTCGAAAATGCATGAAATGCAAACTTCACTAGTGCACTAAAGTGGAATTTTTTTTTTGCTGCAAGGCTAAAATTCACCTGCCCACAGGAATTCACCTTAGCAATTTAGAGTTCAACTGAAGTTGCTGAGGAGAAATTTTGGTATTTATAATTATTCCATTCTAACTATAATTCTCAGCTTACTGTGAGCATGTGGTGATTTCCAGTTTGGATTCAGAAATGCAGAGAGATTGGGGATTATCTCAATTCAAAAGGTTTCATACCAATTTTAAAACTGAGAAGTTATAAAGTTTGGAGTCACAAATGTAACTTTGTAATCCAAAATGATAGCTTCTCCGTTCACACTATGAAGTATCAACACACTTGAAAACTGTTTCTATAAACATCATTAAAATATACTGATTTGCTTAAGGGCAACTTTATTACCCAACTCAACAGCCTCCTTACTTTTTTAAAAGGGTAATGAAAAGGTGAGGTGACTAAAAAGTAATCTTAGTGATATAACAAGCATGGGGCTGGATGAACACAGCAGGTCAAGCAGCATCATAGGAGCAGGAAAACTTGACGTTTCGGGCCTAAACTCTTCATCAGAAATGGGGGAGGGGAAGAGGGTTCTGAAATAAATAGGGAGAGAGGGGGAGGCGGATAGAGGATGGATAGAGGAGAGGATAGGTGGAGAGGAGGCAGACAAGTCTAAGAGGCGGGGATGGAGCCAGTAAAGGTGAGTGTAGGTAGGGGGGTAGGGAGGAGATAGGTCAGTCCAGGGAGGACGGACAGGTCAAGGGGGCGGGATGATGTTAGTAGATAGGAGATGGGGATGTGGCTTGGGGTGAGAGGAAAAACAGGATAGGGAGGTGGAGATGAGTTGGGCTGGTTTTGGGATGCGGTTGGGGGAGGGGAGATTTTGAAGCTTGTGAAATCCACATTGATGCCATTGGGCTGCAGGGTTCCCAGGCCGAATATGATTTGCTGTTCCTGCAGCCTTCGGGTGGCATCACTGTGGCATTGCAGGAGGCCAAGGATGGACATGTCATCTGAGGAATGGAAGGGGGAGTTGAAATGGTTCGCGACTGGGAGGTGCAGTTGTTTGTTGCGAACTGAGCGCAGGTGTTCTGCAAAGCGGTCCCCAAGCCTCCGCTTGGTTTCCCCGATGTAGAGGAAGCCACAACGGGTACAGCGGATGCAGTATACCACATTGGCAGATGTGCAGGTGAACCTCTGCCTGATGTGGAAAGTCTTCTTGGGGCCTGGGATTGGGGTGAGGGAGGAGGTGTGGGGGCAGGTGTAGCACTTCCTGCGGTTGCAAGGAAAAGTGCCGGGTGTGGTGGGGCTGGAGGGGAGTGTGGAGCGGACAAGGGAGTCACTGAGGGAGTGGTCCCTCCGGTATATACATCACTTAGCGAGCGCCCTCAAAATGTTAATTTGAGAGTAAACTTCAAAAAGAAAAGCTCGAAAGTGAAAGTACGAGTTGGATTCACGCTAATAAAATGCAAGATTAAGATTAACACAAAATTCTTTCAAGCGAGGGCTGATCAATGCACCGAATGGACTAATTGGCAAAGTAGTGGCGAGAATCATTTGAGTAACAATTGGATGTGAAGTGACTCGAGAACAAATCCAATAACCCTGCAAATGAATCAAAACATTGAACCACCCCTTCCATGTAAAAGAGAGCAAGTAGTCACAGTTTCTTCTGTCTCACCTTTATTTCTTTCACCCTGATTTGTCACATATGTTCATCCATTCATGACCATTATTTTCTCAATAAGTTGTATTATCAAGATAGGAAGACATTTATGGTTATTTGTGATGTAAGTGATAAAATTCTGTAGGCTTTAAGATAAAACAAAAGTGCAAAGCAAATTCAACAATAAATTTAAAAATTTAAAAAACAATTTAAAGATGATTCCCATTCTAGGATGCATTTGGTGATTTTAAGTTGACAGCATTAGCTCCCTAAATGCTTTATCACATGGCGAGAGGTGAGGGAAAAAAAGGAAGCAAACATTCCTTAGCTAACTGAACCCTGGAGGAATCCCATGACATTCCTTTACCTCTCAATGCACCTCAGAACAGAGGCCACACATTAATTGTATTGGTGGAGCTTCCGCATTCATGTCAGATGTACTTCTTTTAAAAAATAACAGATTGGACTAGCAAAAAACCATTGGATGATGACAGTATCTCCTTTTCCCAATCAGAGGTACCATCAACAGGTTAGTAAAATAGAGACGTGCGCTGTTATGATATCTTTATTTAAAGTTGACAGAAAAAATGCTGTTGCTATTAGCTGATGAAAGAAGGAGTAGGGGAAATAAATTTAAGATTTTGCGCAAGAAAAGCAGGGAGAAATGTGTGAAAGAACTTTGTTACTGTGCAGGAGGTCTACACCTGGAACTCCTTGCATAAGAATGGTGAAAGCAGCAACAGTGAATCATTTCTAAAGGACATTTGATGGGCACTTGAAGGAAGTAGACTTATCAAGCTACTGGGATAGATCGGGGCAATGGGACGGACTGGATTGCCATGTTGAAAGCTAAGACTGGATGTCATGTGCTGAATGGCCTCTTTCTGTGCTGTCAGAACTCGATGACACATGATTATAGGTCAATGAACCAGCTATATTTTTGTTTTGTAAGCTGCATAACTGTTCATCTAATAAACTGCTATTGGGGCGAAATAAAATCAGAAGAGGAATTTTATGGAAGAAAATAAGAGCAGGAAGAACTAATCAATGAGAAATCAACAACAATACTGGAGCAAGCATTAATTCATGGAGACAAATTGTTGACAATACAAGAAAGAAAACATCAAGGTCCCAAAAATCTGTGGTGTAGCTCCCATTCATCCAATACTGAAGTTGTCACTTATGCATGGAAAATTATCTGTTTAGCTTTTGGTTACTTGTGCATCACAACATTTCTGAGAGATAGTAAGAGCTACCGATGCTGGAGTCAGAGATAACACAGTTTGGAGCTGGAAGAACACAGCAGGCTAAGCAGTATCAGAGGAGCCGGAAAGCTGGCATTTCGGTTCAGGACCCTTCGTCAGAGTAACCCTGAATTTTATTCCCCAAGAATATTTTCAAATAGCTCAAATTTCCACATGTTGGAGCTTGTGTGGTTATTAAATCAAGCTTTAATCTTAAAAAAAAACTTACAAAGCATTAATGGAATCAGGGAAATAAGCTAAGGAAATATTAGGGAAATATGGATTCTAGTATGAGCAAGAACATAAATATATGGGAATCAAGGTCACTCCAAGTTTTATTGGAATGTTGTAAACGGAGATGAAAGAATTCATATAACTGTGGATGGTTGCAATAATCTGTGTTTCACAGGGATAATTTGCCTCCAGGCATAGCATACATGTAAAGATATACCCTCTTTCTGTTAAACAGGTACTTATCAGGCAAAATCAACAATGTAAGGAAACCAGAAAACCAAAACCTGTGCACAATTTGTATATATACAGTCTCATAATCTCATAATTGTTTGGAATCGTGATTGGTTTATTGGGTTTAAAGATTATTGGTCCAGAGTGTGTGTGTGTGTGTGTGTGTGTGTGTGTGTGTGTGTTGTTGGGGTGGTTCTGCAATTGTTTGGTCTTTACCTGTGCCTGTTCCGTAGACTCTGTGCATTAGAAAAATAAAGACTTTTAGTTGAGGAGAATTGTATATGTGACAAAGAGATTTACCAGGGTGTTGCCAGGCATGAAGGGTTTGAGCTATAGGAAGAGGCTGGATATGCTGGAACTTTTTCACTGGAGTGTAGGAGATTGAGGAGTGACTTTATGAAGTTTTATAAAATCATGAGGGGAATAGATATGGTGAATGGCAGGTGTCTTTTCCCTAGGGTGGGGGATTTCAAAACTAAGGGGCATATTTTTAAGGTGAGAAGAGAAAGATTAAAAAAAGACATGAGGGGCATTTTTTTTTACGCAGAGAGTATGATTCGTCTGTGGAAGGAAGTTTCAGAGGAAGTGGTGAATATGGGCACAGTTACAACTTTTAAAAATTATAAACGGATAAGTGCATGGATAAGAAATGCTTGGAGGGATATGAGCCAAGCGCAGGCAGGTGGGACTAGTTTGGTTTGGGAACATGGTTAGCATGGACTAGTTGGACCAAAGGTGCTGCATCCGTGCTGTATGACTCTATGACTACTTTGACACATTTCCCTAGCAATCATCTATCACCGTACAGCTCACACTGCAAAAATGAATAAACAGCTCTTCTTTTTTGTTGGCTTTTCAATAAATAACTCATTTCTTAGCACTCTATATGCGTATCTAAAAAATGCTCCCTGAACCATGTAGTATTGCTTACAGTCATACAGACAGGTCAGAAGTCAGACAACACCAGGGTATAGTCCAACAGGTTTATTTGAAATCACAAGCTTTCGGAGTGCTGCTCCTTCGTCAAGGGAGGGAACAGTGCTTTGAAAGCTTATGATTTCACACAAACCTGTTGGACTATACCCTAGTATAACAAGGTGTAGAGCTGTTGAACACAGTAGGCCAAGCAGCATCAGAGGAGCAGGAAAGCCAATGTTTTGGGCGTAGACCCTTCTGGTATTGCCTGACTTATGACTTTGTCTATTCCAATCTAACACCAGCACCTCCACATCATACAGGCATGACATCTCTGGCATAGCTCCTGTCCCATAACCACAAACACACTGTTCAACATAAGAGCAAATATAAAAATGCTTGCTTGATGATTCACTACTGAGAGGAGGATCAGGCAAGAGAAAGAGTGAGAGGCATGAACGAGAAAAAGATGAGCTGGAAAGTGATAGAGGTGACAACAGGGTGCAGGTAAATGAAGGATGGAAATGATGGGGTGAAGAGAGGAAGAACCAGAGAGGGACAGAGTATAGGAGTATAGGAAGTGAAAGGAAACTTATGAAGGAAAATTGAAATTTGTAACACAAATACTTTAAAAGTTAGAAACAATTTCCTTTGACGCCTTTGTAGGTTGCCAGAAATATTATGCCCTCCAGAAGTTGTCTTATCTTTGGCAGCATATGTGTCTGCTTTCTTCTCACAATCTTCTTATTCATTCAATTGATGCAGACCAGATGCAATCAATGATGCCATTACATTACTGATTGCTTCTCTCACAGTACACTGTACATACGTGGTGTAATAGTGCGCAAGATACCTTATCATTGCAATTAGGTCTTTTTAAATACAAATGAATGTTTCCTCAATTTCACATTTCCCTGGCTGCAAACCACTCCTGGAAGAAGAACAGTGACCTTCTTCAAAGCCTCAGTCATTGCTGCTTTTAAGTACAGTTCGACTTGAATTTGAATTAGCTCGAATGTTTCCACAATTGCAATGGAAATAACTTTTGCCTCAATTCAGGGACTTAGCTGTTAATTCTATTATTAGTTTTAATAGATGAAGAATTGTTAGCAAAGGAATAGGTTTACAGTTTAAATTTGCAATGAGTTCCAACTGACAGAGTTCAATAGGAAGTTCTGTTTGACCGTATTCTCAGTAGGTAGTTTTTGACGCTTGCTTCATATTCTCATCCCTACGTGGCTGCTTAATCAAGTGACACATATGAGTACAACACGAACAATATCAGCCATGGCTCAGCAGGTAACTTGTTCAACTTATGAATTTTGCAGGTTCAAATCCTGCTCCAGAAACTTGAACAAATAATCAGTTCACAGGGACTGCTGCACTGTCAGAGATATTTTATTTTAAATATGTACTTAAACAAAGCTCTGTCTTCCCTTTCAGTAATAGATATTTACATCAGGAAGGCAATGGCATGGTGGTATTATTGCTGGGCTATTAATCCAGAGACCAAGGTTCAAAGCCTGTTGCAGCAGATGGTGGAATTAAAATTCAATATAATATCTGGAATTAAGGATCTAATGATGATCCATTGTTGATTGTCAGAGGAAAAAAAAACATCTGTTCTCTAATGTCCCTTAAGGAAGGAAACTGTCATCCTTACCTGGTCTCATCTGGCCTGCACGTGACTCTAGACCCACAGCAATGTGGTTGACTCTGAACTGCCCTCGGGGTAATGAGGGATGAGCAATAAATGCTGCCTAGCCAGAGATGCCTTCATCTGTTAATGAATAAAGAAATAGGTTCTTTTGCACTATTTTGAAGAAGTGAATTCTGTGTGCAGTCCTGGCAAGTATTTTACCTCACAAACAACAAAACTAAATTAAATTATCATTTTTTCTGTGCCTTTACTATTTGTGGAAGCTTGCCATGTATAAATTGGCTAATTAATTTTGTACGATACATTGTTTATTATACTTTGAAAAGTACTTGATTGCTTGTTAAGCACTTTGCAAAATCCTGAGATCATGAAAGTCACCAGTAAATTTACAGTCATCTTTCAGTACATCAATAAAAACTCTGCTGGAAACGAGAACAAGCCCATCATCATGAAAAGCCTTTTTCTGAGTCTTGGGTGAACATTCAAAAATGCTGGTTGGAGTGTGCTTCAAATTTCACATTTGTCCTTTGGTTCAAAGTTCAAGGAGGTAACACATATTGAGTGAGGTTGTCACAATCAATAATACTAAAAAGAAGTTTTTGGCTTTCATTCCAAATTGCTGTTCTGCATTAAGAGGAGCTATTGGTGCTGCTGCTTTAGTTTGCTGTCAGAACATAGAGACAATTCTGTCAAGTAACTGCGATATTGAAGATTATTAAAAGTGGTGAGGAAGGCTAGCTTCAATATTCAATGCTCATAACTGGCTTGAATTAAACAGAGAGTAGAGAGAGAGAAAAAAAAGTAATTGCTGCGATTGTGGCGCGGTGAGTATAAAAAAGAAGCATTGGACAGACAGAACTCTGACAGAACGAACATAACCAACCAGGAAATACAACTGATACACATTAAGATTCTTTTTAAGCTGTCTAGTCATTGTGCTATTTTCTCAGTGTACATGGATGGAAGCGTTATTCATTAAACAGTTGTAGATCTACTGAAAGGGGTATCCGGACTGATAATATTTTGGTGGATAATATTACAGACAAGCAGTCTGGACATGTTCGATTTGGCCTTTTCCACCTTAATGATAACATATTATTTGTGATCCCACTGACTTCAACTGCATACAACAGTTGCTATCACAACTGAATGCTTCAGTCCTCATCTGAACAGGCAGACCATTTGTGTTGTCAGCAAAAAATATACGAATTGGTAAATCTACCTGATGGAAATCATTGCAAATAAACACAAACTGAATGAAAAATGTATGTGGTTTACGCATGATTTGGAATGTTGAAGCTGGAGACTTTCTCTACAACAACGAAAGCAAACAATGTAAAATGCATTTCAACTTTATACCTTATACCACAGGTGAAAAAGAAAAGTGACATGCAGTGAAGTTTGCGATGAACAGTCAGAGTGTCTTGTCCACTTATTCTGTTAGTGAAGCCATTATTGTGCCCATGGAATCAACATCAATTTAACTCCACTTTGGGTGGGCTTATAATCCACGTAGTAACTTCAAAATCTGTCCCCGGCAAAATTTGTTCATAGCAAGGAATATATACAAACTAACTTGTTAATAGAAAGACTTCCTACTCACCACTAAACCAATACAGAATGCATTCAGGAACGTCTTAAGAAACATGTGTAGCCCAGACTGTCCTGAAGTAAACTGAAACATGTCTATGTGGTGAATATGAAATGAAACAATCTTTTGAAAAATTCTGTTGCTGCATCAATGTTGGGACTTGAGCTTACAGGGTTGTTACAAGTGAGCAAGGATCACTGTTGGGTCCCTTGCTTTTCACCATTTATACAAATGATTTGGTTGTGAATATTGGAGGTATGGTTAGTAAGTTTGCAGATGTCACAAAAATTGATGGAGTAGTGGACAGTGAAGAAAGTTACCTCAGAGGACAACAAGACCTTCATAAAATGGTCTGATGGGCCAAGGTTTGGCAAATGGAGTTTAATCTAGATAAATATGAGATGCTACATTATGGTAGAGCAAATCAGGGCAGGATGTATATACTTAATGGTAAGGTCCTGGGGAGTTTTGACGAACAAAGAGGCCTTGGAGAGCAGATTCATTGTACCTTGAAAGTGGAGTTGAACGTAAATAGGCTGGTGAAAAAGGCATTTGCCACGCTGACCTTCCATTGGTAAGTGCATTGAGTGTAAGGATTGGAATGTCATGTTGCAGCTGTACAGGATACTGGTTAGGCCATTTTGCGAATACTGCATTTAACTTAGGTCTCTTTACTTTAGGCAAGATGCTGTTAAACTTGAAAGAGTTCAGAAAAGATTTACAAGGATGTTGCTGGGTTGAAAGGTTTCAGCTGAAGCGAGAGGCTGAAAAGGCTGGGGCTATTTTCTCTGCAGTGTCAGAGGCTGAGGGGTAACCTTACAGAAGATTATAAAATAATGACAGGCATGGATAGGGTGAATAGTCGAGATCTTTTCCCTAGGGTAGGGGAGCCCAAACCTAAAGGGCATGGGTTTAAGGTGAGAGGGGAAAGATTTAAGAGGGAACTAAGGGGCAACTTTTTCACGTAGAGGGTGGTGGATGTATGGAATAAGTTGCTAGAGGAAGTAATGGAGGCTGATACAGTTACAACATTTAAAAGGCATTTGGATGGGTGTACAAATAATAAGAGCTTAGACAGATATGGGCCAAATGCTGAAAAATGGGATTAAATTAATTTAGGATATATGATCGGTATGGACAAGTTGGACTGAAGAGTCTGTTTCCATGCTGTCCATTTCTATGACTCCATGACAATTAGACACTCCATAGTTCATTTGAAGAGGCATGTGTGCTTTTGTGCAGCACCACTATAAAAATATCATTAATGTCCAGCACTTATATTTATAAAGCAAATAAATGATCTAGAACGAAATGCTTTTCACCAGGTTTTGTGTAACTTCATGGAAATAAGTTATGCTGCTGACTTCAGCAGTTTCATCTGGTTGTCTTTTTCAGTGAACCTCCCATGCAACTGTCATCCGTCATCATCCTGATTTAGACAGGAGAAAACAGATTGTGCAAAAATATTTGAACAGCTGTTGTCTGTTTGTGTCAAACACAGGGTATGCAGTTCCAGCAATGAGCCGGATTTCTGGAAATTAAGCAAAGCAACCTCGATGGAATTGATCAAAATATTTGGTGCCTCTGTCACCGTTATAATCATATAGCGACTGGGTCACACAAGGTAAATAACTATGAATTAGGTAACATATTTTTCATGTCCACTAGCCATATCTTGACTGGATCAAAAGTTTCCATCTCTGCAGAGCACTTATTTAATGAGTTACCTTTAGCATGATCTGGTTCTTCCTGACATCTACCCTAAGCTGTTCTTTCAGCAAGTCCATTCTTTGCCTTCCAGTCATGAGGTGATACACAGAACAGAGCCACTGCAGCCAAAGCAATAAAATGATTCAAAGCAGTTCACACACCAGGCACACACTGTTTAAAGTCCATACATGAAAGTAAAGTGAGACCAACTTCCCTTCTTATGTCCTCCTTTTTGATTGAAATAAGAAAATTCAATTGAGTAATGTTTTGTAGCTTGATGCAGAACTGTGCCCACTGTTCTCAAAGCTATTTTCTGGGTGAGGGCTGTTTAGAAATGCTAACAGGAAACAAATCAATTTTCTGGGAAAAGTGGATATGCAGGTCAGATCATCGAGACCCTTGATGCAATTTCAGCAGCTGTTCACCTGTCAGTCTGTTTCATTTGAACATCTGCCGACTCTGAATATGCTGATTCCATCTGCATCCGAGAGATTATTTTTAACTTGTATTCCTCACGTCTTGGAACATTGGTTTATTCATCTTCCATCATTTTGCCCTCAATAAAAATAAACATGAAACAGCAGACTTCATTGATCTATCTGTAACTATTTTTAAAAAAATTTCTTAAAATTGCTGTTTTTTTTATCAGATGTGCCAAGCTCATTGTATGGCAGCATATGCTAATTGGAAATGGTATAATTTTATTGTATTCTCATGCCAAAAATCATCAAGGTCTTCCAGTGGATGAAGCAAGAACCAAGCTAAATTCTGAACCATATGAAGCAGGGAATGAAAATCACAGTTTACCATTGCCTATGAATATATTACGTTTAGACATAGAGGAAATAAATGCAAACATATGGCAAGTCTCAGGGACAAGAAATTAATAATCAACTGCATGGAAAGAACTGCAGCAAAACCCCAGAAAATTAACTATTTCCTTGCTGTGCTCTAAATTCTGGGCCAGAGAAATAAATCAGATAAACCTGGATATAACAACAACATATATTTACCTGCACCTTTAATGTAAGAAAGTATCCTAAACAACATCACAGGACCATCATAAACTATGAACTAAAATACAAAATATTAGATAGCCATAAACTGGGTAAAGTTTTAAAAAATGTCTTAAGGGACAAAAATGAGATGGACAAATGTTATGAAGATATTCCAGAGCTTAGGGCCTGGGTCACCTGTGGGAGTGAGGGAATACAAGAAAACAGAATTGGAGGAGTCAGATATTCCAGTAGATGGAGGGCTGAAATATATTTCAGATAGTGAGAGATGAAGCCATAGGAATATGAAATCCAGGATTAGACATTTAAAGTTAAGATGCTGCTTGACTAGCTACCAATCAGTGGGCATAGGGATGATGTACATATGCAAATCTGTTGTGCAAAACAGTGTGTTACTCTCAGACTCGTCTCACTCCCATCTGTCGATCAGTGCATGTTCCTCAACACAAAGCAAAGAACACTAAAACACAAGAACAGGCCCTTTGTCCCACCAAGCCTGCACCGACACTTAATGCCTTTCTGAACTGAAAGCTTTTACCTCCACATGGCCCATATCCCTCTGTTCCCTGCTTATTCATATATTTGTCAAGATGCCTCCTAAACAATGAGATTGGATCTGCTTCCACCACCTCCTCTGCAAGAGCATTATAGGCATTTATCACCCTCAGTGTAAAAAACCTGACTCCCACTTACCCCCTTTTATTTTAAACCTCTGCCCTCATCAATTATCATTGTTGCTTCCTTAAAAACTCAGTCAAGTTTGTGAGACATGACCTCTTCTCACAAAGCCATGCTATCTGTCACTGGTAATCCATATTTTTCCAAATATGGATAAATCCTGTCCCTGAGAATGTTCTCCAAAAATTTTACTGCCACTGACATAAGTCTCACTGGCCTGTAATTTCCCAGATTATTCCTGTTGACCTTTGAAAGCAAAGGTAAAAGTTGGAACTTCATGGCTACAGTCATTTTGTGAGGGGGAAATCTTTAGATTATTAGTGCAGGATGGGGTGAGAAGGCCAGAAGTTAAAAAGGAATAGTGGCACATCACAACCAATATTGTTGCAATTGTGAGTGGTGCCATGAGGTATGACCACAGAAGGGAAACTAAGGGTATTGGCAGGAATACAAACCAACGCAGTTTAATCAATAATGTTGTGAAACCATAATTACAGTGAGAAAGGGTCAACTGATAAATCTAAACAGATACAGTCCAATAAACGTATATAGTAAGAAGACTGATGGAACCAAGTCACTGACGAGAGATCCATAATATAAGCACAGCTCTGATGGAAAAAAAAATTGAGGCTACAGAAACCTAGCTTTATTTGGGAAAATTGGGAAAAAGATGGGCATTGTTTGTTAGGCCATAAATGGTGAGATATTTTCCATTTTACCCACAGAAACCAGGGACCTTCACTTTTCTCAGCAAAAGACAGGAAGCTCCATTTTGCCTATAGACATGTGCAAAGTCTCCATAAGCAGCACTAAAATGGAGCTTTGTTGTTCAATAGAATTTAAAAGCCTTTATGATAAGGAAAATAAAAGAGCATTTCTAAATTGGAGAAGTAACAATTTACTTTGGAAAGAGTTTAAGGCAGCATAGATATAACATATACTGCATGATTAAATCAGCAGATTACACAGCATTGAGATACCACATGTTAAAATGCTTTATAGTAAAAACAATTATGAGAGGAATAAATGACAGGAAAAGTAATACTGGCAGATGCCTAGCAGATATAATTTTAGAGGTGAGGCCAAATTATACACCAGATTAGACAAGATGATGCAGAATTACTTTTAAAGTAGACACTAAATTACAATATAAATACTTATAGCAATCAATAAAACTTGTAGGCTGATGAAATTATATACAGAAATTTTTGATGAAGTTCTGCAAGGGCTTCAACAAATATTTTAGTCTGAGAGCAAGTAAAATTCTTGAAGTTGCAAGGTTTCAAAGAAAAATTCAATGACCAACGGAGTTCATAGAAAATTTCATCAAGGATTTAAACAGATTAGTGTAAAATTGCGACTTGGGAGTTTTGAAATCAGAATTCTTAGCAGACAGAATTATTGTCGGAATTACTGGTGAGTCTCTGTCAAATTTCTTACAGTACAATGAAGATTTCATTTTGGAAACACTATTCAAATTTTGCTGCATATAGAAAACAAAGAGAATCAGAGAGAAACCCTGCGAGAAGAACAATATTGTCATAGAGGAACAACAAAATCCACTTAGTTTATGAGGCCTGAAAACTCGAAAGGCGCATGTAGCAAGGTGAGGCAAACAACAGATATTAAGAACCAATACAAACACTATAGAACAGGAAGCTCCACAGACACATGTAGTGTCCAGCCATTGAAAAAGTATGTTACGTCTGTAAAGCTATAGATCACTTCCAGAAGAGGTAAAGAAGTAGGACACAGCTATAGAACAGTGAAATGTTAAATGTCTACTCATACAAAGATCTTAATACAATACAGCCAAGCATTAGGAAAGCTATCCAATTTGAAGTGAAATCTGATGATTCAATCAACTCCAGTTTGACAGAATCCATTTATATCAATGAATAGTTCATTAATTTAACTTAATTTAGTGTTACTGTCTTATCAAACCGAATACCATAGATGAAAACAATAGAAGTCATAACCTACAGAGATAAAAAAAAATCGTCCAAATATAGCAGTCCTTAAGATTAAAGGTGTGGTACAAGGAACATTGCAACAATGAAGGGAGTGTACATAATAGGGAACATATATATAATTCATATTAAAGGAACATGTATGTTTTGCCCTTGGACATTTTTAAAATCTTATAGATGTTGAACAGCACAACAGTTAAATTTCCTCTGAGAAAGGGTACAATAACTAATTTACAGGATTACAGAAACTCAATATCTAAGGAATAAAAACAAAGTTACTGGAAAAGCAGGTCTGGCAGCACCTGTGAAGGAAAAAACAGAGTTAACGTTTCAGGTCCAGTGACCATTCCTCAGAACTGGAAGGGTCACCAGGCCCAAAATGTTAACTCTGTTTTTTCCTTCACAGATGCTGCCAGACATGCTGAGCTTTTCCAGCAACTTTGTTTTTATCCCTGATTGACAAAATCCGCAGTTCTTTCGGTTTTTATCTAAAGAATTATACTCAATTATACAGTCAAAAGGGAAAGCTGACTGTGGGATCCAGATGGTTTTAGAGTTAAAATGATGGCTTTCATGCAACGCTATTTATTTACTAGTACACTCTACTCTAATGTGGCACATTGGCAACAGATTTGTTACTGGACAAAACTTTGAAGACTAAACTCCTTATCTTGCCAAGGAAGATGGTTCCACTTATAATAACATTTTAAGAAGGAATAGTTTCAGCAAGTTGTCCAATCTAACAGACATCACTGTGCATCATGGGTAAAGCACCAACAGGGATGGATACAGAACCTGAGCAGAAAAGGCACTGTTGTTCAAAATGTGAGACATTACCTGCAATTTTGTTTTATTTGTATGATCAAGGGACTTTACAAATGAACTACAAGTCACCGCAATGCCTTGCAGAATAATCATCTACCAAAAATTGATTTGGACAAACACAATGAGAAACAGCGTGATGACACCAAATCAGAATATGCTCGAGGAACTCAGCAGGTCTGGCTGTATCTATGGAGAGAGAAACAGACTTAAGTTTTCAAGACTCTTCTTTGGAACTCTGAAGAAGTCATGATTAGAACGATTTACAGGGTCAAGGACAGAATAAGTGTCAACAATGCCTTCAAACCAAAGGCAAATCTTTCAGATCCACTGAGAACAGGTTGTGGAAGAAATGTGCAATCTCCAGACTGCCAAAATGTGTGGAGTTAGAGACTTGGGAGAGATAGAGTAGTAATAAAAGTGATTAAATACAGGAATGTGTCAATTTTAACTATGGGAAAATATTTGGGTGAGTTGTTGTTTATTGTGAAGCTTCTGAAAGGTTCATGCAATAAGCTCTACTGATCTGCTGATGTCATAAGGACTTGGGTAGATAAAGACAGAACACCCTAAGATCTTGTAGACTGAAGGCCTATGTCCACAAGTCCCCCATGTGGATCTCATGATTTTGCTCATCAAACTGACAGTGACTCCATCTCCGGGAGTTTTGTCCCAGCCATTTGTTGGCTTGATCAATGTGCTTGGTATGATAAGAAACTGAATATTAATAAAGCAAATTGTGCTGTTAATAAAACTTTTAACAAGCTTAAACCACCCCGCTTAATCACCATCGCCGAGGGAGAAACACAATTTGTCAATTGGCAAATGTGTAAAAACTGCAGCAAATTACTTCTGATGTTAAGATAGGCCTCACTAGACTTCACCGGCGATTCTGCAACAAATCTCTACATAGCCATGAGGTTCAGGCCCTTATACAATTCCATGTTAACTCACCAATGTATTTATATCATACAGCAAGCGGCATCCTTTGTTTCTTCTCATTAGACTCACTTGTGGTTTTTGTTTTCCACTATAAACCAAGCAGGCCCTTAAATCCAGTCATGGATAGGAAACAGTGGCTGCAAAATACCCCAACCCCCAATGGGCAGTATTGCAGCAGGCATAATAGTAAGGAGACTAAAACTGTACATCATGTTGTCTCACCAAAGTCCCATATATTTAGAGCAATACTTCCTTATTCTATGCACCAGTTCCTTTGCAATGAAGGTTAACAGACACTTTGCCTTCCTAATTGTTTGAGCGAAAAATATGCACTTGCTTCTGAAGTGGTGCCAATTTTGAATTTTGTAACAAAATAACTCAGCACCTAGAGGAGATAAAAGAACAGTCCAACAATATCAAGCCCCAATCAAATATGTTGCTTTAACAAGTGCTTGCTATAAATTATCTCAATGATTTATGACTCAGATGCAAAAATCTAACTATATTGTCATTCAGATATACATATGTTTCTCTTCATTTTTATGACATATAAATTATAAAGGTGGAAAATCTTCATACTTTGCACACCTCGGTAAATGAAGTGAATGTACAAAATAAAGCCTTCTGGAAAGTAGGATTGTAAAAACACAACAAAAATTTAAAAAGTAGGCCATTCAGCAGTCAGTTAAAGAACAAAGAACAATACAGCACAGGTACAGTACATTTGGCTCTCCAAGCCGGCACCAAAACATTTTTCCCTTCCATTACAAAACGGAATCGCTTACAGGATCCATATCCTTCTATTCCCTTCTTACTCATACGTTCATCCAGGTGTTTCTTGAATGTTGTTATGTGTCTGCTTCCATCCCACCTCCTCTGGCAGTGCGCTCCATGCTGTCACCACTCTTTGTGTGAAAAACTTGCCTCGTACATCTCTTTTAAACATGCCCCTGCTCCTTGAACCTGTGTCCCCTAGTAATTGACCCCTCTATCTGGAAAAAAACATCCTCATACTTTCCACCCTATCCATGCCATTCACAATCTTACAAACTTCTGTCAGGTTGCAGCACAACATCCTGTGTACCAATGAAAACAAACACAGCCTGTCCAACATTCCTTCATAGCTAAAATTCCGCATACCAGGCAATTGCTTGGTAAACCTTTTCTCTATCCTCTCCAAAGTATCCACATCCATCTTTTTGTGTGGTGACCAGAACTGAATGCAATATTCCAAGCATGCCCTCACTAAAGTTCCATAAAGTTGTAGCATAACCTGTTTATTCTTATGCTCAATGCCCCTTCTAATGAAGGCAAGCATGCCATAGGCCTTTTTTGCTACCTTATTTACCTGCACTGCCACCTTTGGTGATCTGTTGACTTGCACACCCGGATCCCTCTGCACATGTATACTCCTAACAGTTCTGCCTTTCACTATATAATTTCCACCTGTCCTTGAGCTTCCAAAATGCATCACCTCACATTTGTCTGGATTAAAGTATATCTGCCATTTTTTTGCCCATGCCTCCAGCTGATTTATATCTTGTTGTATCCTCTGACAATCCTTCTCACTATCCACAACTTCACCAATCTTTGTAGCATCTGCAAACTCACTAATTAGACAAATTAAATTTTCCTCCAAATCATTTATGTAGATAACGAACAGCAGAAGTCCCAGAACAGATCCCTATGGAAAGCCACCAGATCCAACCCTCCATTCTGCAATGCATCTTTCCACTGCTACACTCTGTCTCCTGTGACTAAGCCAGTTCGATATCCATCTTGCCAACTGTCCCAGATACCATTTGACTTCACCTTTTGTACCAGTTTGCCAAGAGGGACCTTGTCAAAGGCTTTACTGAAGTCCATGTAGACCACATCAACCACTTTCCCCTCATCCACCATCTTTGCTACCTCCTCAAAAAACTCAATCAAGTTAGTGAGGCAAGGCCTCTCGCTCAGAAAACCATGCTGTCTATCGCTAATTAGTCTATTTGCTTCTAAAAGTTGTACAATTGATTACAGCTAAACTGCATTTTGTTGACCAGGCTTTGTTCCATATCCCTTAATATGCTTGGTAAAAATTATCTAAATATGAACAGAAATTTCAGGAGAAACTCAGCAGTATCTGTAGAGACAAAGCAGCGTTAACATTTCAAGTTCAGTAACTTTCCTTCAGAACATTTCCTTATGGAAACAGAATACGAGTCCTGAAGAAGGGTTACCAAAACAAAGTTGCTGGAAAAGCGCAGCAGGTCTGGCAGCATCTCTGGAGGAGAAAACAGAATTAACGTTTCGGGTCTGGTGACCCTTCCTCAGACCCTTCCTGAAGAAGGGTTGCTGGACTCGAAACGTTAACTCTGCTTTCTCCCCACAGATGCTGCCAGACCTGCTGAGTTTCTGCAACAATTTCAGTGCTTGTTTCAGACTTCCAGTACTCGCAATTCTTTATTTTAGTTCTGTGTCTTAGTATGATAAGCTACAGTTGCCCTTGGCTATATATCTGAGATAAAGTTTCAGAGCGACCACCATGGTGTGAAAAAATTCTGAAAGGCTCAGTTCTGATTTTATACTCCTTTGTTCTTGAAACACTAGAGAAAATAGTTTATCTGAATCTAGCCAACGTTTCTTTTTAAACATTTTGATTAGATCAGCTCTTAATCTTGTAAGGTCAAAGAAATACAGACTTATGTCATCCAACCTCATTAATTTCGCCCCTGAGACCATGATATCATCCTGTTGAATTAGGTTTCCACTTCCTTCAAAATTAAGGATGAGAAATGTTGGAAATAAAGGGATACTTGAGAAATTGAGATATTCCCATTGAAATGTTAAATAGAGGAGAATTAATGCACATTTTTAAAATGAAGAAGTATTTGAGGATTAATTAAAGCATTTCATTTGAAATGTTAATTAAAAGGATGAGAAGAGGGACTGAGAGAAATACACTTTAAAACATTTGATGGAGTGAGGTATACTCTGCTACAAGCAATAGTTAACATAAAGATCTTTGCAACTTATAAGCTAAAAGTGAATCAGGATTCCAAACAGTTGAAACCATCAGGAAAGAGGCGGTCAGTGTAATATGAACTACTTGTTTTTCCTCTTGAAAGGCAACAGATTCCTTACAGGGACTGAAGAGAATGCAACAAGGAAGTAAGAGGGACCTTAAAAAAGAGGTGCAGATGATAGTTTTCTATTGGAGGAAACTGACAGGTCATTAAAATGATGAGAGAGCACCCACAATATCAGCAGGTTATTACCAACTCAGAGCGAGACTACAGAGTATTTCTGGGTTTGAGTACCAGGACTTGAAACCCATGGAAGGTGCATTCATGATGTGCCAAAACCAAATGGTTATCAACATGTAAATCATTCCAGGATGTCAGTGGTAGGCAGTAAGTGTGGAAGGCTGTCCTGGTCAGTAATATTTCATATGGAGTGCCTCAGGCTTTAGGTTCTGGTAACTGGCTAGCACAATGTTTCAGGAAAAATCTGCAGATGTAAACATGTAATTTCTCTGCTTCTTGGAAAGGAAAATGAAGTTTGGAAAAGAAGAATGAAAAAGGAAACCTCTGTTTACATTAGATTAGATGATCAATTTATACCAATTTGTGGATAGTTTTGCATTGTATTTTTGACACCATCTTGAAAAAATTCTCAAGAGAGCAAAAGTTATACTTCATCTTAATACTGTATACCAGCTCAGTTCTAAATGGGCCCTTTACAAGCATGAGACAGAAAAGACAGAGGGTGGCACGGTGGCTCAGTGGTTAGCACTGCTGCCTCACAGCACCAGGGACATGGGTTTGATTCCAGCCTTGGGTGTCTGTCTGTCTGTGTGGCGTTTGCACGTTCTCCCTGTGTCTGCGTGGGTTTCCTCTGGGTGCTCTTGTTTCCTCCCACAGTCCAAAGATGTGCAGGTTAGGTGGATTGGCCATGCTGAATTGCCTGTAGTTTTCAGGGAGTGGTGGGGTGGGTCTGGGTGGGATGCTCTGAGGTTCGGTGTGGACTTGTTGGGCCGAAGGGCCTGTTTCCACACTGTAGGGATTCTATGATACTTTCTTCCCAATAGTTTTGTCTTGAATCCCAGCTTCCAAATTTGAATAGTATTCAAATCCGCTGTGCCTTCATTTCTTGTGCAGACTTCGGCTGTTCATTAACATCATTATATGGAGAAAATAAATAATCTGATATTAATAATGGCTACATTTTATAAAATGTAAAGCCATAAAGTATACTGCAAAATATGTCCAGATTTGCCAAATTAAGACCAACTCTTATAAGCTTTTAAATATTCAGTTTTAGATTTAAATTAATTAAATGAGCAATGAATACAGCAATTCCATTTATTGCTATTATCTACACTCAGACTTTAGCGCTGAAGGTGACTTGGCAGATGAATTAGTCACAACATCTATCATTCATTCAGTGTGTATTTAACTACAGTCTGACAGCAAGAGATTACTTAATATGAAATTGGCGTTTGTTCTCTGCTTGAGCCAAAAAAAAATCACACCATTTCCGAATAACAGTCCTAGCAGGTCTCTCAAATCCCAGCCATAATTAAACAATTCTGTACATCATGTTTTGCACTGTCCATAGACAACCATTGATATGTTAATCCAAGATAAACACAATTAAGAAGAGGAAGAGAAAATGAAAAAAAGAAGTGACACGGAGAGAATAGGAAGGCGATTGTGTGTGAGAAATTAAAGAGAAAAAAGAGAAAATGCAAGCAACTAAGATAGAAAGTTTGCTTCAGTCAGAAGAATACATTTTTGCATTTGAAAGGATCAGCCTAGAGAAAATCACTTTGGCCCAGCTACCCAACAATGAAACTTGAAAAACAATAACACCTGAAGGCTTACAATCAATATTCTTTTTTGCCCTCTGACAAACTGAGTATCTGTTTCAGTGCATTAAAAGTTAAAGTTATGCACAGGCCAAGTTTTAACTAAGTTTTAGTTTTGGTGAAGACTCTACTGTATTCACTTAACGAAACGAAAACCTTGACAGATAGCTTTTATGTAATTTGATGCATATTATCCACAAGACATGAACTGGAAGCAGTATGATTGGCTTCTGTTATGCCATTAACAGTGAAAATGAAAAACATTGCTAAATGTGAAATGGAATATTGTCATTATTTGGTTTCAAGGTCCAACTCCATCAATGTTCTGTTGGTCCAACACAAATTACAACATGATAATGGACAGTGTGTGATGAGCATATTAACATTGCCTCTTAGTACAATGCCCAAATACATCTGGTCAGTCTTTAATATCTCGAAAGTGTATGAAGAGGTTGTTTACTTCAGCAAATCATGTTTTATATTCCCGTCGATGACTAACCTGAGGTTCCCATTTTTTAAAAATTATCGAGAACAACTTGAGTCATATTATGGATTGGAATTAAACCATCAACACAGTGAACATTTGGATCAATTTTGTTTCCAACCTGTGACTAACTTGTGCACTATATTTGTTGAGGCTGCTGTGCAAGGGCTTCAGGGGCCTTGTGCAACATTGCAATGACTTCACAGAGTTGCAATCACTGAGTATAAATGGAACAGTGTGGGCAGAGTTAGATCATACTGCTCCCTCTGGAAGGACATCACTGGGCAGTGACAATCTAGACTGGAATATGTACATCAGCACATGGACATGAACAAAAAAAGAAGATACTGTAGATTAAACTTTATCTCACGTAACAATGAGATATATCTTATATTTTTTGGTGAAGCCTGAGTAGCATCGGAACTTTTGGAGGCTTTTTGTTGCAAGTTGTAGCAAGTTTTTTTGTTGTATCTTGCCAAATATGCCACATTAATTACCCATCTTTCCCCTTTTGCCCCCTCAAATCCGATTGTGGCCTCATCTTACCATGTGCCATTCCAAGAACAAATAGTCACTCAGGACATTTCCTGGAATTCACCGGAATCCCTTGTACCTGCATGATCTTTAAAACATCCAGATAAGTACTGTCAGCACCATGTCTGCACATTTCCTGACATTTGACTCAGACATGACAGACAGGAGGAAATCACTGCCCTTTTTTTTGTGCAGGAGCCTGTCTACTTGGTCCATGGTGGCCACCCTGGTATCTCGGGCTGAAGAGAAAAAACACAAAATGACAACTGGGCAAGGTAAGCCAAGACAGGCGTAATATCCAGTGAATATCCAGTGAGGGTCAAAGTGAAAGAATACTATGACAATGGACAAGGAGCCCAGAGTTGCAAATTAGTTCAGTTCATGAGCTGAGTGTGTGTCTCTGAGTGCAGTGCCCTTGCAGCAGTATTGCAAAGATACTTTCAACGACTTCTCCTTTAACCCCTCCCACTTTCTTCAGGCCAAAGGTGTGGCCATGGATACCTGGATGAGCCCCAGTTCTGCCTATTTCTTTGTGGGGTACATGGAATATTCCAGTCCTGTTCTGAACCCCAACCACACCTCTTTCTCAAGTTTATCGAGGACATCATTGATGCTACTACTCTGTCTCATCCAGAATTGGGATAATTCAACATTTTCACTTCCAATTTCTACCCTGTTCTCACCTTCACTTGGTCCATCTCTGACTTCTCCTTTCCTTTCCTCTACATCTCTGTTTCTATTTCTGGGGATAGGCAGGTCACAAATATCCATGACAAACCCACTGACTCCCACAGTTACCTGTACTATACATCCTCACACCCTACTACTGATAAAGACTCCATTCCATTTTCCCTGTTTGTCCTACTCTGTTGCACCTGATCCAGTGATGCCAACTCATTCTGTCTCTTTTCTCCCACAATAGTGATAGGGTGCCCCTTATTTTCACCCACCAGTCAACCAGCATCCACACCCAGAGGATCATTATGTGCCACTATTGTGAGTTCCAGCAGAATGTATATATTTCCCTCCCCTCCCTTGTCTACCTTACATAAGGAATATTCCCTCGGGACACCCTGGTCCCCTTCTCCTTCACTCCCAATAACCCCCCACAGCCACACAGCTTCTTCCCATGCAATCATGTAACACTTTATTTATTCTTCATGGGTTGAGGGTGTCACTGGCTAAGCAGCATTTATTGCCCATCCCTAATTGCCCAAAGAGCAGTTAAGAGTCAACCACATTGGTGTGGGTCTGGAGTCACATGTCGGCCAGACCAGGTAAGGATGACAGTTTCCTTCCCTGAAAGACATTAGTGAATCAGATGGGTTTTACCAAAAATCGACAATGGATTCATGGTCATCATTAGTTTCTTAATCCCAGATATTTATTGAATTCAAATTCCACCATGTACTATGATGGGATTTGAAACCAGGTTCCAGTTCCTCCTTTTCCATTGCATCTGATCCAGTGATGCCAATTTCTACAAGTGTGCCTTCAAAATGTCCACCTTCTCCTGCACTTTAGCCTCTTGTTATCTGGGTCTTTGGATTAACAGTCCAACAATAATACCACTAGGCCATCACTCAGTTTACTTCCTCCCGCCTAAGAATCCAAGGCCCCAGACACTCCCTTCAGGTGAAGCAACAATTTATCCGCACTTCACTCAATCTAGTCTACGGCATTTGCATCCACGATGTGGTCTCCTCCAAACTGGGGAGACTAAGTGCAGTCTGGGTGACCACTTTGCAGAATATGTACATTGTGTCTGTAAAAATGACTGTCAGCTTCCAGTTGCCTATTATTTCAACACGTCACCATATTCCCTGGGCAACATCTCTGTTTCAGGCTTGCCACAATTTTCCAGCAAAGCCCAGCACAAGTTGGAAGAGCAACACCTTAGTTTCCGTTTGGGATCACTGAAACTGTTTGGACTCCATATCAAGTTCAATACTTCTAGCAGCTAAGTACCTTCTCCCATGTCCTCACCCAATCCCCACACACCAGTTTTTGTCATCACATAGTCGGCAGCCATAAACAGCCCGTTGTCAGCCACTAATGTTTCCCATTAGCAAATGTTCATTCTCCCAGGCTGATCTTTACCCATTCCTTTGTATGTCCAACTGTATTTTTCTCTCTCTGGGCTCCACTTCCACCTATCAGTTTCGCTTCCCTCTCCCCCATCCCATTTTTAGCAGATATACCAAACCTTTCCTAGTTACAGTCAGTTCTGACGAAGGGGGACTGATCTGAAACATTAACCCTGCTTCCTCTTCACAGATGCTGCCACACCTGCTGAGTTTCTCCAGCAATTTCTGTGTCTATTTCAGATTTCCATCACCTGCAGTTCTTTGGTCTTTTTGCAATGATAGATGCCGAGCTGCAGCAAATGAAGTGAAGAAGCATCATGCAGGAGGATTGAGAATGCACTGTGAAGAGTGTTAGAGGTTGCAATTGTTGCATGCCAATGTCAGTGGATGTGGGGTGCCATTGCTGGTGTCCAGTGTCCAACATGATGTAATTTGTAGCAAGCAGAAAACTGAATGCATCAGGTACCCACTCTGGTTTCCATGTCAAAGTTGCCCAATGTCTAGCTTGTTTGGTGTGACTGAAATTTTAATGCAGTGAGTTGGGCTGTAAACAAGAAGCTCAATAAGCTGTAATTCCCCTTCACTGCTATTCGCCATTCATCTTGTGTAAAGCATAAAAGATGGAGTGAAATTCTCCCAATGTTGAGATGGGCCTCACCAGAGTCTCATCTGTTTCTGCCACATACCTCCCATAGCCCACATCGCTCAGACCACTCCAAGATTCTGCCCATAGTGTGCCATCAAACCATATGAACATAATGTTTCAGATCAGTCCCCCCTTCGTCAGAACTGACTGTAACTAGGAAAGGATTGGTATATCTGTTAAAAATGGGATGGGGAGAGAGGGAAGAGAAACTGATAGGTGGAGGTCGAGCCCAGAGAGAGAAAAGTACAAGGCAAAATCAGCGACATTGTGATATAATGTATGTGACACGTGTGTAAAAATATCTGTTTAATTATAAAAATTTGTATTTTGAACTGTTGCTATGTGGCTTTTGGTTTGTATGCATGAAGGCGATTAATATTTAAGTGCTAATCATTCCGGGGTAATTATATTTAAACCAGTATGTGAGAAAGCAGCTCCCAGAAAGATTATGGCAATTTGTTTTTGTATTGTATGCGTTTTATGATGAAACAGAGTAAGCATTGAAAAACATGAGCTTACTTTTGGTTTAGAAGATCACAAATTGATTTTTTTTGTGAAGAAAAACACACATGTTGGATAGAGTCTGGCTTTTATTTCAAAGAATACTTCATTGAGCAAGATATATGAATAGCTTTTCTTGGCAAAAGGGATTTATTCATAACAGTTACAAATTAGGTTACCTCAATGTAAGGGTTTTAGTTTGAAACTCCGAAAACAGAAGCATCTGGTTCAAACCCGGAATGTGTTATTTGAAGTTAATCAAGTTTAAGGTAAGTTGTGTGACTAATCAACGAAAAGGCTATTAAGCTGTCAAGAATGGAAATTGAAAGAAACAGTTGGATCTAAGCGATTGATGTCCATAGACAGCCTCAACTGTGATCTTTGGTTCATGCCATGTCACTCCACCAGACCATTTTGTACGTGTAAAATCTTCCTTACTGTCCTGTCTTGACACCATCACCTTGATAAATTGTTATGATCTCTCCATCTTAATTAGTTTGTACAGTTTTGGATTACTTGCTAATTTGGTTAGACCCTTGGCATATGACTCTTATACCTATCATGTATTTCTAGCCAAATGGTTTGTCTCCAGCACCATCTTATTCTTCTTTATTTGTAATTATCTCTGTGCCTCAATTAATTGGAACATAAGTCATCCCTTCACTTGGTATTCAGCTATTGACACTTTACTCACATCATCTGACACTTTTGATCAGCTGCAGAGACTTGTTATTCAGCCAATTGACTTTCTATTCACACCATTTGTATGAACTTTTGATCTCTCTGCCTATAAGTTCTGTGCCTGTGTGCTTCTCTTCACTTCACCTGATGAAGGAGCAGCGCTATGAAAGCTTGTGATTTCAAATAAACCTGTTGGATTATAACCTGGTGTCGTGTGACTTCTGACCTTGTGAATGTTTCAGGAAAGGAACCTCTCTCTGTTATTCGAGAGTGGAGCTATTGTGAAAAGACAGGATTTTATTTTCATGCGTTTTGAAATCGATCCAGAGGTAACACAGTGTGGACCTGGAGGAACACAGCAGGCCAGGCAGCATCAGAGGAGCAGGAAAGCTGACGTTTTGGGTCAGGACCCTTCTTCAGAGAGGGGGGAGGGGAAGGGAGCTCTGAAATAAATAGAGAGAGGAGGGATAGAGCTGGGAAAAGTAGGTGGGTTGGTGATAGGTGATTGCAGGTAGGGAGTGGTGGGGATTGGTCAGTGAGGTGGGGGTGTGGATTGGTGGGGAAGAAGACGGACAGGTTGTATCAGGTCAAGGAGGCGGGGATGAGAGAGAGGTTTGGTCAGGCGATGAGGCTGAGAGTGGGGAGGTTTTGAAACTGGTAAAGTCCACATTTAGGCCATTGGGCTGTAGGCTCCTCAGGTGGAATATGAGGTGCTGCTCCTTCGGTTTGTGGGTGGCGTCATTATGATACTGGAGGCCCAGGATGGACATGTCACCCTGGGAGTGGGAGGGGGAATTAAAATGGTTCGCAACTGGAAGATGTTGTCGTTTGTCTTGAACAGAGCGCAGGTGCTCTCCAAAAACATACTCCAAGCCTCTGTTTGGTCTCACCGATGCAGAGGAGGCCACATCAGGAGCAAAGGATACAGTAGACCACAATGACGGATGTGCAGGTGAACCCCTGTCTAATGTGAAAGGTTTGTTTGGTGCCTTGGATGGAGGTGGGGGGTGAGGTGTAGGGACAGGTGTAGCAGTTGCAGGGAAAGATGCCAGGGGTGGTAGGGCTAGTGGGGAGTGTGGAGCGGACAAGGGAGTCGCAAAGAGAGCGGTCCCTCCGGAAGACAGGTAGAGTTGGGGAGGGAAATATATCATTGATTCTGGGGTCGGATTGTAGGTGGCGGAATTGGCAGCGAATGATATGTTGGATGCGGAAGTTGGTGAAGTGTTATGTGAGGATAAGGGGGATTCTGTCTTTGCTTTTGTTGAGGGAAGGGGATGTAAGAGCAGAGGTGTGGGAAATGCAAGAGATGCGGTCGAGAACATTTTTGACCACTGAAGAGGGGATGTTGCTGTCCTTGAAATAGGAGGATATCTGGGATGTTCAGGAGTGAAACGCCCCATTGTGGGAGCAGCCGCGGCGGATGCGCAGGAATTGAGAGTAGGGGACCGCGTTCTTGCAGGAAAGTGGGTGAGAGGAGGTGTGGTCTTGGTAGCTGTGGGAGTCAGTGGGCTTGAAATAGATGCCGGTTTCGAGGTGGTCACCAGAGATGGACACAGACAGGTTCAGGAAAGAGAAAGAGGTGTCAGAGATGATCCAGGTGAACTTGAGGTTGGGGTGAAAGGTGTTAGTAAAGTTGATGAACTGTTCAAGCTTCTCATGGGAGCACGAGGCAGTGTCGATACAGTCATCGATGGAGCAGAGGAAGAAATCTATCCACCTATCTTAGATGTAGGTAACTCAATTTCTACTATTTTACTTTCATTTCATTTGCATAATAAACTGCATCATAGCATGCTCATATTTCAATGGAAGACTATGCTGTTAAAATGGGAAAAAATGCTATCAAGTCAGGTAGCAGCTTTGTCCTGAAGTAGCATGTGTTGGAGTTCATAAGAATATCAAGTAAACTAACAAAATATTGTCTCTAACTAATATCTCCTCTTAACTCTCATCTTCCTTCTCTCTTTAAGCAAAGAAACACATTAGAGAAGTTGTACCTTATTAGCTTGAACTTTGCAACAAAGTGAATTTTGCATTTTAAGAATTGTGAGAAGCATAATATTGATTTCAGAATCAATAAATTGCCATTGTTTGAGAATGTATTAAGGAGAGGTTGCTAATTTGCAGGGAAGGTGTGCTGCCATCGTGATGTGACAGTAATTGGTTGATCACCATTTGCAGATTTTAGTTATCTTGGATTGCCATTCAACACGTACCTTGCCGGAAAATCAAAACTGCAAAGACACGAAGGTGCTGATCTTTTGATTGGTGATTTGTCTGTTCATCTCTTCACTAATGTAAATTCAGACACTCAGCTTTCAGACACACACCATTAATTGTTTCATTGACTCTAAGCCCATGGTTCCAAAGTACCTTAATTCCCTTCCTGCGTACTCCATCACTTTCCATACTGCATGACACAAGAGTTAATAACCACTGTGAAGAGACTGAGCTAGATAACAGAGGCAGAAAACCTATTTCAAGTTATGAGATGTGAAACCAGATTAATTAACAGGATGCTAAACAGACTGAAATGTTTCTGGTGCACACAGTCTGGCTGATTGGTCGCACAGCATTTCTTTTAAACAAAGTACATAAGTAGACTTTTGATGTTTGTCATTTCTTGGAGAATGCCTGGAAATCACAAAATTTGAGCACTGTTGGAAAAGTTTGACAAAGATTATACAGTCAGGTTAAAATATTGTAAAAATTTGTGCTCGTTGTATTTCAGAATAGTGGCAGGTGAGTAGAGAAGAATTTTGAAGAGAATAGAATATTTCTCTGACTTCCTGGCCCTAGTGGCTGAAGTAGGAGGAGGCATGGATTCAATTTAATTGTATCCCTTGAGTGATTCTTTTCTATCGGACTTTCAAAATAATATATGCCTTCTTACATGAAACCACTGCAAGAGTACTCTCTCTAAAATTAATCCCGATATCAAAGGAAAATCTACCCATCGGGGGAAACAATTTCTTGCTCAAAAACAAGGTATGCTTACAGAAAATAAAAACTCAGAATTTCAAATCTCATTCCCTTGTAACAAGTGAAGGCTTTGAAGCTCAGGGATGAAAAAAAAGAAAGGAGAAGTGAGAGTCTATTCATTACTTTAATAGGTGCTTTCAGAGTTGCTGGGTCAAAGTCATTTTTGTTTAAAAAGAAGTTGGACATCGGCACCAAGTCCATGTTTGTTGCCTTCCCTTGAGAAAGGGATGGAGAGTTGGCTTCTTGAACCATTTTAGTCCATACGGTGTTTATACACCAGGTATTGTTAGGAGGGTAGTTCCAGGATTTTGAACTAGCAATAGAGAAGAAAGAGTAATGTAGTTCCAAGCCAGGATGATGCGTGGCTTGGAGGAGAACTTGTAGATGGTTGAATTCCAATCTAGGTCTCCTTCTAGGTATCTGAGGTCATAGATTTGGAATATCCTGTTCGAGGAAACTTTGTGTTTTGCTGAAATGCATCTTGAAGTTGGCACGTACTTGTGTTTAAGGTGGTGTATGGAGTGCCAATTAGTTGGGCAGGTGGTGTTGAGCTTTGTTTGTGTAGTTGGAGCTGTAGTTATCCAGGCAAATGGAAATTATTCCATAACACCCTGGATTTTAATGGTCAGAAGCTGAATACTATCCTGAGGAACACCTACAGTAAAGTCCTGGACCTGAAATGATTGGCCTGTTAAATCACTATCATGTACCTTTGTAATAACTGTGACTTCAATACAATGGAGCGTTTTCCCTATGATTCCCATTGACTGCATCTTTGCCCAGTATCTTGGAGACAGTTTTAGTCAAATTCTTCCTTGAGGTCAAGGACAGTCACTTTTACCACATGGCCAAAATTTAGTTCTTTTGTCCGCATTTGGATCAAGGTCAAAATGAAGTCAGAAGCCAAGTGTCCAGGGTAAAACCCAAACTGAATATTAATGCACTGCGTAAATGTTGCATTGAAAGCACTATCTGAAATATTCTATCACCTTCCTGATGATTGAGAGGAAACTGATAGGTGGCCATTAAACAAATTAAATTTGTCTTATGTTGTGGCCTCACTATACCTGGGCAATTTTCCAAATCGTTGTTTAGATATCAGAGTTGTGGCACGGCTATTTCCGGAGCACAATAGTCAAAATTACAACTGGAGTTTATTAGCAGTCCTGAGTTGTATCTTCACGAGTTTGGCAATTTTGTGAATAGTTGGCATATATTCTTGTTGTCCCATATTCCTCACTGAATCAGTGTTCGTCCCTCTTTTTGGTTATTTTACCACCAGCCACAAGCCCTGTCTGACTGATAAATCGCTCAGTACTCAGCCCAGAAAATAGTTGTGCTTCTGAGCCACTTTCAGGGATAACGTTAAGCTTTCCCACCAAAAATATAATCTATGTCTTTGTCACCCAAATGGTATTCTGCATGGAGATTATTATCAGCTGAGGGAAAGCGGTCCCTGCCGCCCCTATACATCAAACACAAGCTCACATGTCACTCAGAAAGCACTGGTAAACTATCAGAGAACCCAAGAATCCCTACAGAGCAGAAAACCACCACTTGGCCTAATGAATCTGCACTGACCCATCGAAGAGCATCCCACACACCACCTCATCCCCATAAGAGATAAAAGGTACTGCAGATGCTGGAGAATCCGAGATAACAAGCATGGGGCTGGATGAGCACAGCAGTTCCTGCTCCTATGATGCTGCTTGACCTGCTGTGCTCATCCAGCCCCATGCTTGTTACCTCATCCCCATAACCCCAGTTTTAGCATAGCTAATTCACCCGGCCTGCACAACTTTGGACACTGGGCAATTTAGCATGGCCAATCTACTTAAGATGCATGTCTTTGGGCATTGGAAGGAAACCAGAAAGCCTGGTGGAAACTCACACAGACATGGGGGGAATTTGCAAACCCCTTACAGACAGTTGCCCAAGGCTAGAATTAAATCCATGTCCCTGGTGCTACGAGTTGTTGTGAGTTATTTTGTTTGAAGACTATGGTAGTATATAAACAATCCTGGAAACCTTTGACAAAGTTGGTTTACTTGTCAATATTCCAACTAACATCACATGATGGATGAAATCAAATGGTGTATACCAATTATTGGGGAGGCAATTGCCTAGTGGTATTATCGCTAGACAATTAATCCAGAGACCCAGATAACATTCTGGGGACTCAGGTCCGAATTCTGCCATGGCAGATGGTGGAATTTGAATTCAATAAAAATATCTGGAATTAAGAATCTAATGATGACCACAATTCCGTTGCCGATTGTCAGGACAAACCCATCTGGTTCACTAATGTTCTTTAGGGAAGGAAACTGCCATCTTGACCTGGTCTGGCCTACATGTGACTCCAGACCCACAGCAATGTGGTTGACTTTTAACTGCCCTCTGGGCAATTAGGGATGGGCAATAGATGCTGCCTGGTCAGCGACGCCCTCACCCCATGAGTGAATAAAATATAAAATTATGTACATACTTAACAGAGGTATACAGCAATATTCCCCTTTTTTAAAAAGAAGATAAGGTAACACACTTTGAATTGATAAACAGGTAACAGTTTTGTCATTCATTAAAACAAAACTATAATGCTTTGTGAAGTTAGAACTTAACATGTTTATGTGTCTCAAAACCATAAAGAGGTTACACTTATAGAATAAAAATAGCAGATTTAAAGCAGAGATGAGGAGAAATCACTTCTCAAAAGATCAGAATCTGTGGAATTTTCTTCTCCAGAGTGTGATGAATGTGGGGACATTGAGTAATTTCAAGGAGAAGGTAGATTTTTAATGAGCAACAGGTTAAATAAAGGATTATGGAGCCTGGGCAGAAGAGTGGAGTTGAAGCTGAGATAAGATCAGCCATAATCGTATTGAACAGCAGAATAGACCTGAGGGGCTTAATTGCCGACTCCTGCTCCTAATTCTCGTGTTCTTATGTTCATAGATGTTGTTCGTTGCTATGGCGTCATCTGGTAATCGTCAAACATCTTTGAATCCCCTGACTGTTAGCACAGTGGCCTTGATTCACAAGTACATTGATTTCTTGCATAATGATCGTGTGCTGGCTATGCGATCTTCTACAGTGTTACATTCAGATCTCACTTCTGAACGTTTTCTATTTGAAAGGGATTGCTGGGTATTTCATAATTTGCATCTCTCAGAATTTATCTAATATCTGTGCAAAGTCGATCCATGTGGCGGCACTACTTCATAACATCGCAACTCTTGACGAGCCTTAGCTACTTCTTCTAGAAACTGAATTCTTCTGTAGAACTTGAAATTTTGTCCTTCGGTCCTTCATTTTAAATAAGTCATCTTCTTCAACTTGGGACAGGTGATAAGAGTTGTTTGACTCGATCTCCTCAATGTAAGTTCTGTTGGTGAAGGTAAAATTGCACTCACTGGTGTTGTCCTTCACGTCATATTGCAATGTGAAAAATTCCTTTCGCTTGTCAGCACTTAATAATTCCTAATTTTACTGTGCAAACCACTCATTCTGTTGGGTCACTTAATTGAGGATAATGGGACAAGGACGTAAAGTGATTTATGACTCACTTAACACAAATCTCTCAGAATGACTGAAGACAATTATCTGAGATAATTTTTTTGTGGTGTCCTGAAAGTGGTATTGAATGCACCATCAATATCTGTGTTCTATATTTCATGTAGTTGCTAAGTTATTTTAAATTTGGAAAGTAGACTGTCACTGGTAGAAGATAATCACCAGGAACATTAAATATGTTTGTAGTAATTCTAATTGATAAGTCTGTTGGAATTTCATGATGTGTCAATAGTTCTTTGAGATGAGTTGTCTTGTCTGATATACCTCACATGCCTACTGCTTTTTTTTGTATTATTGCTGATTCCTGATTAATATACCATTTAAATTAACCGATAGTTACTGCCGAGGGGAGGCAATGGTCTGGTGATATCATTGCTAGACTGTTAATCCAGCCACCTCGGTAAAGTTCTGAGGACCTACCATGGAAGATAGTGGAATTTGAAGTCAATTTTTTTTTTAAATGTGGAATTAAGAGTCCAATGTTGACTATAAATCCATTGTCGATTGTAGGAAAAATCCATGAACGTCCTTTAGGGAAGGAAACTGCCATCCTTACCTGGTCTGGCTCATGTGACTCCAGATCAACAGCAGTGTGGTTGTCTGCACTCCAGGCAATAATGAGTGAACAATAAATGCTCGGCTAGCCAGTGACCCCCTCATACTGTGAATAAGGGGAAAAAACCCACAGTGCACATATAAGCCTCATGCAACTGCATCAGAATGTTTGGTCGTAATGACTAATGTTCTTGAGTCTGTCCAACCTTGAATATTACATCTTGGAATATTCAATGTGGCTGATCCAAAATGAATTTCATTTTTTGGCAAACTATAACTAAAACAAAACAAATAATTTTGGGTGATGACCTGAATCAAAAACAGAAATTGCTCAGAGAAACTCAACAAGTCTCTCAGCATGTGCAGAAAGAAAACAGAATTAATGTTTCTGAAGTAGTGTCACTGGACTTGAAACGTTAACTGTGTTTTTTTTTCGACGGATGCTGCCAGATCCTACCAAATTTCTTCGGTAATATCTGTTTTTATATTGAATGATTTATTATTCCTTCAATAGCATATTCCAAGCTCACAATTTCTACCAGCCAGAAGAACAAGTGCAGCAGATGTATGGGAAACCTTCTCTAAGTTCCCCTGCATCCCACATACTATTGTAACCTGTAACTTGTTACGTTTCCTTTCTAGTTGCAGGTCAAAATTCTCGAAATCTCTTCCTAACAGCGCTGTGGGCATACCTAAGGACAGCGGTGGTTCAAAATGTCAGCACATCAACATCTTCTCAAGGAAATTAGTGATGGGCAATAAATGCTGGCCTGGCCAACAATTTCTGTATTCCTTGACCTAATTAACAAAGATTGAAAATACATTGGTATAAGCCCAATATTGCAGAGCTCCCAGCAACATCTCTCACTTGGTCAATTAGCACATTCTACCTCATATTAAATGATAAATAACATGATACCATGTTTAATGATATATACTGATAATGGACTTAACCAATTAAAGATCTGCTTACAGAAAATGTTTCTGATAATTAACTGATTTCCTTGTCTACGTCTGACATGATTCCATGAGACCAACATGGGAATGGAATCAGTGCTGAGAACTATCCGTCCCAATGCTTCACCATAGTTCATGAGCTTTGGCAGATAGTTCCTGCCTGTGGGATAGAGCATACATCTGGAGAAGCCTCGGACATCGCTACAACTTAGCTTTTTTGCATAGCTCACCCAGTGACAATTTTACCTGACGATTCAAAAGACTTGCTGTCAACAGGAAAAGAGATTCCATCTTGAACCATCCAGGAAGAAAGCACATCTCCATAGAGAGAGAGAGAGCGAGAGAGAGAGAAAGTGTTAAGAAATATCACGAGACAACTGCTCAGCTACTTGTAAAGTAACTAGGCAGGTACAAGTGTTATGCCTACAGAATCAAAAACCATGAATCTTCTCCCTTTCTGAAAATCTGCTGTCTTGCTGGTCTACCTGCACAAGAAACCCTCAACTATATACGTTATTGTAATTGCTGGATCTGACTTCAGGTGGTAATCTTCACTTTAGCAACAAGGAACTCAAGCAGTGGGCACCAATGATATACCACAGAGACTTATTGAGGAATTCCTCTTGTAAATGTTCTCTCTGTACTTATCAATATTTGTTTTATCCTGCTGTCTCGAATTTCTTGGTAATGACTTTATCTCTTTATCCCTAAGGAACCATCTATAATAACGCATTAAGCAAATGTTTGATTTTTGGTCTGCTCTAAACTGAAATATTAATAAGTAGAAGGGACTGCATAGGCTATATTCATCTATAGTTCACTGACAACATAGTGGGCATGCCTGGTGGTTGTGACAATCAGCCTTAAATATCTGGCATTTTGGAGACAGCTCATCTCTCACCCATGGCTGTTGGTTTTTGTATGAGTCAATACTCAATTTACTTTCACACAATGAGTCATCAAGGAACTTGGTTTGCTCCTTGATGACAGTAATTAGATGTCTGGGTATGCCTCTTGATTGATAGTCCAAATGGAATTGGCAGCAGTATTATCAGGTTACTTGTGGTAGCGATATTTTTAGCTTTTTGTCCAGCTACAGTCACTTTCGTGTTTTTATAAAAAGTGGTAGCCTTTAACAGATTTTCCTAAATATTACTGGACCATAACTATCTAAACATGGCATGTTACCTCACTCGTCTGAGGGACAGACCTCTCAGTTTTTGCCCAATTTCCCTGTTGTTAGTGACTGCAGATTCAAAATTGATGGATGTGCCTGCTATCTCCAGTGCATTTGTCAATGTTGAGAGATCTGTCCAATTTTATTATTCAATGTTTCTGTAATGGCTTGGTACAACTGATTGGTTTCTTTTGCACTTCAAAAAACAATTAAGAGTCAACATAATTGCCATTGGTCTGGGGTCCCAATAGGTCAGACTCCTTCTCAGATTTCTTTCCTAAAATCACTTGAGTGAATGAACAGTTTTTACAGCAATCCATCAGTTTCAATGATGTTATTTCTGAGACTAGCTCTTGAATTCAGAAATATTAATTGGATTTAGATTCCTTCAGACCTATTGGTCATTTTTAATTCGAATCTCTAGAGATTTGTGAAGAAGATTTTTAGTCCAGTAACCATACTAATACGCTATTATTGTCTATGAAAATGAATCTCATTTGGTTTACAGGACTAGAGACAGTATAGTTGCTGCTCTTTAACATTTTAAAACAAATATCATTTATTTTCTTGGGACTTGATATGAGGACCTTGTACTCTAATGAAAGACCTAAAGTTTTAGATTAGTAGATTTAACAATTATACAAGGGGTAATAAAATTGTTTTGTAATACCTGTATCAATAATAATGTCATTGCAAAGCATGCAACTAACCAGCTTTGCCAATCAATATTATTCCACTAAACTTTGTATTAATTCATTAGGGGTGCAGATGGTACTCTAAAGACTGTGCCATGATACACCAATAAGCAATTACTAGTCTGAATTCATTTTATACTCTAGATAAATGGGAACCATCACTTAATTCCAGAGTCCTTGCAGAAACATGAGCTGAATTAAATGCAGCCCAAATGTATGCATGGCTTTGCTGAATGAAATAGGATAATCTTGCAAAGTATAAACCTTTTAATGCATTCACCTATTAAGCATTTTCTTGTTCCAAAATCTTTTTCACGAATGGGTGGCTAATGAATATTTTTGCTACAATTTTTCATTGTAGACCAGCTGTACAGAAGTACGTGGCTATTGGACTGGAGTCATGAATTATGCTTTTATTTTTGTTGATCAGCCCCCAGCAGCTAGTAGCCAAGCTTTCAGTTGTCATAAATACTGAAAATTCTTGAGAAACTCTGTATGCCTGCCCGCATCTGTCGAACAAAACACAGAGGTAATGTTTCAAGTTTGATGTGAGTCTTCTTCAGAACTTTCACTTGACATAGTGGGTCAAACACAAATAACACAAAGGATCCTGGAGAATGCAGGAATTGCGGCTGGGATAGTGCTGATTCATTTGAATGATGCATTATTTGTAGCCACATTCCAATGATATATTTAAGGAATGGAATCTTTTTGGCTCCTAGATCATGAACAAGGTAATATGCGAGCCAAACACAGGACCCTACATTATGTGAACACCTGCACTCAATGCAAACCCTTTACCTTCCTCTGCCTGGTAGTCTTCAGCAGGAGGGAGTGATGTGGCTGTTTTTTTCTGAATGTGGTATACCTCAGTGGCCTCCCTTTTGCAACAATGTGCTGCAAACTGTACGATGCTGCTTGTACGTCCTATAACAGGAGCTCGATGCTTAAGAGTTAAGAACCCATGGTCACTTTGACAGTTACAAGCAATACGGCCTTTATCTACTCCAAAACCTTAAATATGGCCCTTACTCTCCATTGCACTTGCAGTTCCAGAAGTTGCCAGATTTATTTTTAGGTCTATAGTGAGGAGAAGGAGACTGAAACTTTCATCTTTTCTATAATTGAGGTATGGCATTTGCTTCCAAGAAGACATCCTTGTATAGAACTCTTCCTTCCCTTCCCTTCCTTCCTTCCTGTTGTAGTAGCTTGCCCTGCTTTACATAATTTCTCTTCTTTCTTCCCATCATGCTCATGTCCAAGAGGAATGTCTTCTGAAATAACTCCACAGAGGCCATTATCCCTTTATTTACACGTGGAGAGTTCTTGACACTGCTTCTTCTCACAGCCAGTTCTCACAGTGAACAGAATGTCTGACACTCCAGTTCCTGTCTGTCAGCAAGACCGCCCTGATTAGACCAGGTTAACAGCCCCAATCAGGGAGCTCTTATTATATGAAGTCCACCTGACTGACCTCGTTACAATCACTACATCTTCAGGGTTTGTTTCAGCATAAGTATATAAATAATTGCTAGACTATAAGACCATAAGACTGTAAGATATAAGAGCAGAGTTAGTTGGCCCCAATAAAGTCTACTCTGCTATTTGATCATGGCTGATATAGTTCTAATCCCCATTTAAGAACCCAGTCAGATCAGTTCTGTTGAAAGAAACTCAGACAAATGAAAGAAAGCTCCAAAAGTTTGTACAATTATAGTAACACCCATAAGAAATAACCCAGGAACTAGCCCACAAACAGATCATGATTCCTTTAAATAACACCAATACAGGGTCTTTGACTCCATTTAACCCCTTGTTTAGTTTTGAGAAGTTAAGACTAAACAATGGAAAGAGCGGGGAGTTTGAAAATACTGATGATACTGGGGAAAAAATGGCATATTCTGCCTCTATTTCATGATACCAGTCTGAATGCATGAAAACCCTTTAATGAGACAGAACCATTTGGAGAACTTTCCGCTCAGCCCTTTCAGCCTGTTGTGCCATGTAAGAGAATTACGGCTGATCTAGTTGTAGCCCATTTTCCTGCATGTCCCCATCACCACCCAACCTCCTCATTCCCAAATCCTCCAAACCCTTTACTCTTTTGTCTTTCAAAAGTCTATCTACCTCAAATTTGAATAAATTCAACAACCCACTCTCCACAGCTTTCAATGGAGATAAATTTCAGGCTATCGAGTCTCTGAGGGAAAAGGTTACTCTTCATCTCCACCTTAAAATGGATATGTGTTTAAACCATATCACCGGTGTCTAGTCTCCTCCACAAGAGGGAACATCCCCTGGGATTCACCCCTTTCAGTCCCTTCCAGATTTTACGTTTCCATAAAATCACTTCTCATTCTTCTGAACTCCAATTAATATAGGCCCAACATTCATTCGTAGTTTAGCTCTTAATTCAAGGAAAGACTCAAGCAAACCTTCTGTGAACAATTTCTGATGCAATTTTAACTCTTTTTGAGTAAGGAAACCATTGCATCAGATGTAGTTACACCCTGGTCTTTGTTGTACTCAGAGTCTTTCCTACTTTGATTTTCTAATCCCTTTTCAACAAATGAAACCAATTAACTTGTTTTCTAAACAGTTGCTATATATGCATGCTGAGCTTTTGGGATTCATGTCCCTTGACTCCCAGATCCTTCTGTACCCATTGAGTTCTATGGTCTCTCTCAGACTAGGACTTGTGGACACAAGTTAAGAAGAATAAGTCTCCCTTTTAAGATTGTGATGAGAAGAAACTTTTTCTCTCAGATGCTCAGTAGTCTGTAAAATTCTCTTCTCCTGAAAGCAGTAGATACAGGGTCAGTGTATTTATTCAAGGCTGAGATGAAGAGATTGTTGAAACAAAATGGAGTCAAGCATTATGGTGAGGATGGCAGACAGGAAGATGGTCCATAACCAGATCAGACAGGAAGCTTCCAAACAATGGAGCAGACTCAAAGGGCCAATCCTGCAATAAGTCTGACATTCCTATAATTCAGTCTCCTTTAAAGAAAGTCCCATTCATTCATGTAGGCAGCACAAGGTAGAGACAGATTATACTGAATTGATGCTCCTCTGGCACGATTTCCAAAGTCTTCACTCCACTTGTTGCTTTGTATTAACTTCTCCCAACTAAACTCAATGTTAAATGCTGCTAAAGACTCCACAATAGTGCAACTTAAAGAGATCATGAACAATGTACTAGGTAGCTGATTTCAGGATACTGGATTATTTGTAGCCATGATGGGCCAAATGGCATCCTCCTGCACCGTAACAATTCTGTGATTTTTTTTCACCTTATTTCTTCTGTTTACTTTTTTCCAGCATAATGGATGTGTTCATACATTCTCATATTATGCTTATTGTGCCAATATTTTGTCCACTCGTTTAACTCATCTATATCCTTTGTCAGATGCTCTATCTTCTCTGAACAACTAATATTCCTCCATAATTTGGTGTCAGCAGCAAACCTGAGGTTTGTTACAATGCAGAAGAAGGTGATTTGATCCATAGCTTCGACACTGGCTATCTGAATGAGAAATACCATTCCCTCACCTTTTTGGAACCCTGCATATTGTTCCTTTTTAGATTACAATCAAATACACTTTTGAGTGCCTCAAGCAAACACATTACACTTTTGAAGCACATTCCAGAGTTCAACTAGGTGCTGCATGAAAAACATTTGGCAATTGCTTAAAAATATGTGCCCTCTCCTTCTCAATCCTTTCATGAGTGGGAACAGATTCACCATATCTACTCTGTTTTGAGTTCTCATGATGTTGAAAATCTCTTTAAAGTCTCCTTTCAGCCTTGTCTTTTCCAAGGAAAACCATCCCTACTTCCTCCAGTTTGTCCTTTTAACGGTTGCTCCTCATTCCTGGAAACATTCTGATAGATCATTTCTGCACTCTATCCAATGCTTTTCCATTGTTCCTTAACACATGGTGCTCAGAACTGGATGCTATACTCCAGCTGAGGACGAACTAGAATCTTATACAAGTTCAGCATATCCTCCCTATTCTGTATATTATGCTTGATTAATAATGCCTAGGATACTGCATGCATTATAAAATACAATCTTATCCTAACCTGCAATCTTCAATAGCATATGCATTAAAACACCCAGATCCCTCTGTTCCTGTACTACTTTTGTGACAATACTATGGCTTTAAGAGATATATTTTGTCCTGCTTATTTTAAAGAGAGGTTTTAAGGCAGAGGTGCACCAGAGTAAACAGTTTGCGAGGCCTTGGGTTTACTTTTAACGTTGGGACAATAGAAGTAGCCTGAATGGGTGGGGTAGAGCTTTGACGCTGGGTCTGAAGCTGGCTGGAAGCTGTTGTATATCTCTCCTTGTTATTCTCTCTCTGAGTTGTGTCTTGATGATTTTTTTCTACTGCTGCTAGAATTGCATGTGAGACAATCTGTTTTACTGAATTTGTCTTTTGCCGAGGGCGTGTTTATGGGATGTTATTATATTGGAACAATTACTGTTTTGTAGTTAAATAATCTATTTGCTAAGCCTTCTAAGAGAGTTAAGTTATTCCAATTTTTTTTCATTTTTTGTTGTATTTTAACGGTAGTGTATGAACAAAGTGTGTTTTGCTTAATATCAAGTCATTTGATCAATCGAATTGCATCTAGAATGCAATATCTTTTATTTATCCATAAAATAAGGAAAAGTTAGTGTCCAGACTCTCTTCTGAATGTACTTTGAAGGGGTTTGGTCTGGTCCATAACACTTCAGAGTTTTATATTTTATATTGTTTAGAAGGGGAGGTTGAACCCGTCGGCTAAACGAAATTGAAACACAAGCCCCCAATCTATTGCAGTTGGAATAGACGTCCCCGCCTAATAATTAAATGCAAAAATTCTGGAGAAGCTCGCATCACCTCGCCTAATCTGTTAAAAAGATGTGGCTTAGCGAAAGAAAATCCCTGATATTCACCTTATAAGCAACAAGTGACAATTTATCTATTTAATCAGAACAGTGAACAAATTAACAGAACTACTAACAAATCAAACAATTCCTCCTTAACTGCTAACTATTCCCTAATTGAACAAAATTATACCGGTATGCTGTCCCAATAAACACAACTCCCACTTATATATGCCCAAGTAATAATAAAAAAAAACTTTGACTGTCAAAAGTAAAGCCAGGTTAAGTCTTCCAGACTGTTCTTTGCCTTCTCCGCTGATGCTTCTGTCAGGAATGTCTTCTGTGTAAGTTCTCCTGTCAGGATCATAGCTAGGAGTGCCGTGATACATTTATGAATAAATGGTGCTTTATCAAAGAGCTTAGGGATTTCTGTGACAGCCAGGTTTTTACTGTTCAGATGGCAGCTTGCCCTCATACCGATTTTCAAAAATCCTCTTCTTATATACCCCTGATGACATGTCAATTTTCTTATAATAGGATTGTTCCAAGGGTTGTCAAAACCATAAGATTTAAGTTCAATTGGGTTTCAATCTCTAAGCGTTTGGTTTAAATTAATTAGCTGATCTTCAAGCTAATTGCAAAAACATCAAAATAAGTCTAAGGTTTCCAAACACATAGCCAATTGATTCATATTTCAATTTAGAACTTACTTTATCTTTTCAGCTGCTTACAAACACATTTTCATTTCAATCTCAAAGCTTAGAAAAGCACATAACCTCTTAAAGGGACTGCACACTCTTCCCCCTAATCATTTTTACAAACAAATTTTAACTTCCTGCCTTCCAATTCACAAGTACTATAGACAACTTTTCAACAATATTGTCTCTCCATTTTCTTAACAAAAGGACTCACTTTGCATTTGGTGTATTTTCCTTTGGAAGTGGGTACGTGCACTTTAGATTCCACTTTTCATAGTTAGGAGGCTGCATAGCAATTGTAAAATGCCCACAGCACTGCCCAATTTCTCCCCTGCCTTTTATTCAAGTATCAAATATCTACATTTTAGAGCTACATATCTGGGGCTGACGCATGAAGTTGTCAGAAGAAGTTTTCTCAAGATTTTATCTTCAGTACTTTTCAACTGATTGGAGCTGCTGCGAATTGAACTGAGACAAGGCAAACTGCTGAAGAATGCTAAGCCACCTCAAGGTTGTGGTGAGAGAGCAAACAAACCATCCTTGATGAGTGATGAGGTGCAAAAAGAGAGAGTCTATATAATCCAGATTGACTGAACGGGTTAAATCATGGGGAACCAGCTCGCTCCTGCTCAAATAGTCTTTATAAGATTCAGACTGTTACAAGTAAAGGGCATGTTTTCTTTGTAAAATTGCCTTGTGACTTTGTCAAGTCTTAAAAAGGGTGCTACTGAAAACAGTTGTCAGAAGCTTTTTACTGTCACTGTATCTTCTGCAACACACCAACTAAATGATTGCAAAAAAATTCTAAACTGGGTAAAGAGAACTGATTAGCAGTGAATGTGTCTCTGTGAAACATATCTTTTAATATCGCTAAGCAGTTTATTCCACTGATATTGTAGCATAATGCAAAAAAAAGTTAAAACGTTCCTAATTGAGTCAATGACAGCTTGTAATCACATAGCTGGCAAGGCAGTGATATAGTTGATATAACTCAATGTAAAAAACATATTCAGACATCAGATGAAGACCAACGACTAACATATTTCCATTTTGATCAATATCGGAGGCATTCCACTCTCTCCAGTGAAAATAGACCTTTCAACATTTTGTTTGTTGTCTTGAACAGATTGACAATGAAGCAAATGATTAATTGCAAAAATATAGATTTGCTTAAGCGTTCCCCAACTCTGAACAGTGATTGTGACCATATTGGCTCAACGCTCAATATTGAGTTTCTGCTTCATGTAAATAGAAATAGAATTATAATTTATTGTCAAGTATGCTCAGGTCCAGGGGTACAGGAGTACAGTAGAATGTATACAGATTCTCCATTCCCCGCACCATCTTCGGTACAAAGGTATCTAGGTTCAAAAATAGAAAAATAAATCAAAACTTTAAAAAAGTTCAACCCGGCAACATTTCTTACTATAAAGTAGAAAAATAAAGTAATAAATAATAACTCGCTTTGTTACACATTGTAGTGAAAACTCAGAAAGAAATGTTACAGATCGGTGCTTCTCTTTTGTAAACTCCTCCAATCACTTTATTGAAAAACAGATAGGATTCTCTGAGTTGCCATGAATAGCACAAATGTAGTCACAGCCGATTTTAACGCTCTATTGAAAAGGTTCTGCAACTGCTGTCAGCTCTTGTTATTTTCCATTGCTTTCTTTAATTGTTTCATTCTAACAGCATGGATACCCAAAATATCGGCCTCATTCAGCAAGCTGAATTATTCAGAGACGGTAAGTGCTACCGATGCTGGAGTCAGAGACAACACAGTGTGGAGCTGGAGGAACACAGCAGGCCAGGCAGCATCAGAGGAGCAGGAAAGTTGACATTTCAGGTGGAGACCCTTCTTCAGAAATGGGGGAGGGGGAAGGAAGCTCTGAAATAAATAGAGAGGAGGGGTGGGGCTGGGGTAGGTAGGTGGGATGGTGATAGGTGAGTGCATGTAGGCAGTGATGGGGATCGGTCAATGAGGTGGAAGGAGCGGATAGGTGGGAGAGAAGACGGACAGGTCAAGGAGGAGGGGATGAGATGGAGGGTTGGTCACCGGATGAGGTCGGGGGTGGGGAGATTTTGAAACTGGTAAAGTCCACATTGAGATCTTTGGGTTTGTAGGCTCCCAAAGTTGAATATGAGATGCTGCTCCTCCAGTTTCCGGGTGGCGTCATTGTGACACTGGAGGAGGCCCAGGATGGTCATGTCATCCAGGGAGTGGGAGGGGGAGTTGAAATGGTTCGCGACTGGAAGGTGTTGTTGTTTGTCGCGAACAGAGTGCACATGCTCTACAAAGCGGTCTCTGAGCCTCTGCTTGGTCTCACCAATGTAGAGGAGGCCACATCGGGAGCAGCAGATGCAATTGACCTCATTGACGGATGTGCAGGTGAACATCTGTCTGATGTGGAAGGTTTGTTTGATGTCTTGGATGGAGGTGAGCGGGAAGGTGTAGGGGCAGGTGTAGCACCTCCTGCGGTTGCAGGGAAAGGTGTCGGGGTGGTGGGTCTAGTAGGGAGTGTACAGCGATGAAGGATTCGCGGAGAAAGCAGTCCTTATGGAAGGCAGAGAGGGGTGGGGAGGGAAATATATCATTGGTTGTGGGGTCCTCCCACCTCACCGACCAATCTCCACTACTGCCCACCTGCACTCACCAATCACCATCCCACCTACCTTCCCCAGCCCCACAACTCCTCTCTCTCTGATACTGCCTGGCCTGCTGTATTCCTCCAGATCCACACCGTGTTATCTCAGAATTATTAGGAGCTTTGTCCTGTAGCTTCACAATGCTTCTGGAAATCAAAACTATTTATTTTTGTCGAAGTTCACCATCTCTCGTCATTTCTCAGAAGACCAGGGGCTGACATTTCTAGACTTTGCCAGGAAGGGTGAGGGTAGAACAGCTAGTCCATGGTCCACTAGCTCCCTTACCCACGACTTCAGGGTGGCAAATCACATATCTGTTGATCAATCACCTGCTGCCGGGCAGGTAGGTGAGCCAATTAGTGCTGGCAAAGGGTGGCATGTATGGCAGGCTGCCCAGTAGGAGTCTATGGTCTATTCTATGCTTCTATGATGAGAATCTCTGAAGATTTCTCACCAGGGAATGAATTAAAATTCAGTCACAGCCATTCATTAAAATACACATTGGTGTCAGAATAGGGGGCAGATTTACTGGGAATCCACCCTTGGTAACAATGAGTCTTGAAGGAGAAGAAGACAGCATCTTTAACAGGATCTGAAACATCAGAGCTGCAGCAGATAACACCCCCTTTTTCCAAATTTGTGGATTATTGTGCTAGCATTTCACTCAGGATCCTTGACGAGGAGGAAATAAAATCTCAGCCCTGCTATCTCATGCTATTTTTGGATAATAAGTTTTCAGGGGAAGAATCATATTCTTGACTGTTTATTGTGCCACTGTGACTATAAAGACAACCTGATATTTTCAAAGTACTTTCTGCTTTAAATCCACACCACTTCTTGCAGCTGCCAGGCCAAATAGTGTGCCTTAGACCACAGACAGCCCTGTAGCTTGATGATAATCTTCACCTTATCTTCCGATTTATGCTGACACTTGCAATCGAAGGATGTGGTTCCTTCCAACACATCATCCCATTCAAGTGCCTCCCCTCTCTGGAGTGACCAGGTTGTGTAAAATGTGATGATTGGTGAAACAAGAGCCAGAGAATATTTCAGAGAGACATCTTTGTGGTCCATTCACAAAAATCTGATTGGATGAGCAACTGAGTAGATGAGTGACTCCAGTTTTGGCACAGCACTGTCTCTCTCTGCAGGTTTCTCAACAGGGCATGAACCATCTCTTTAGCAGGTATTCCTCATCTCCAAGAAACCAATCCTTTAACATGTTGGCAGAATGAACATCTGTGGCATTTGGGAATGCCTGAGGATGTAAGAGTCTTGACATATTGAGGAATGAACCTTTGATGAAGATCACATGCAAGTTGGAGATTGATAGAATGAAAACCTTCATGTTTGACACATGCTCTTATACGACTGATGGAGATTTTATGGTCACGTGTGTAATTTATCATACATTGAACTTTGGGGAATCCAATAAAATATATGAAATCTGTTTATCTTAGTTGGACTGATGTGGTTCAGCAAGTTTAGTCATTTGTTTACTTAAGCAATACTTAGCTTCAATTATATGATGGTGAATTGAACCAAAGCATGAGATATTCTGAAAAGGTTTCCTATTCATAAACACAATGAACCCTGGGCATAGAAGCACAAAATTTCTCACATCTTGAGAGAAACTGGCATAGAGTGGCTGTCAAGGAAAATCGAACAGATCTCATCATAGAATAGATCATAGATCATTGAATCCCTACAGTGTGGAAGCAGGCCATTCAGCCCATTGAGTCCATACCAACCCTCTGAAGAGCATCCCACCCTGACCCACCCTCTGCTGTGGACACTGTGGGGAATTTAGCATACCCAATCCATCTAACCTGCGCATCATTGGACTGTGGGAGGAAGCCAGATCACCCGGAGGAAACCCACCCAGAGGAATGTCCTCTTGTTGCAAGAAATTCACAAATTTAGGATTGGGTTAGGTTGCTAGGTTATACTCTCCTTATTTGTAATGTCAGTATACAAAAAGTCAAAGAGATAAAGTTGATTAACAAACATTGTCACTGTCACCAGCAAACCTGCCTAGCCTGGTGTAAATTACTCCCAATGTTCTTTTCCCATGCAACAACCACAGAGTGAAGTGGACAAATTACATTGGCCGTAAATAGCCTCAATAGCAAACTATTCACTGTTTTATTTACAAAATGATCACCAGGCAGTTGCTCCCTTTCCCTATTATCACAAATACTGGGGTGATGTTGGATTGCCATGAGTAATGCAAGTGCAGGGTGGAGATGTTCACCTACCTGATTTGAAGATATAAGATCTAGCCCTTTGTTTCAGTGCTGGTCTTCATCAGTTTTCTTTCATCTATATACCCTGAATATTGATTGAAAATCTCCTTACCCTTATTGCAAAGTTAAAAGCAGGAATATGTCAATTCAATATGACTGAGTCAATAAACCTAGTTTAGAACCATAGAGCCATACAGTACAGATGAGGCTTTTCAGTCCATCCAGTCTGCAATGCCATAAATATGCTACTACTTACACTAGTTCTAGTTTTTCGCATATGGCCCATAGCCTTGAATATTATGCCGATTCAAGTACTTTCTAAAGGTTGTGAGGTCAACCACCCTCCCAGACAATGCATGACACATCCCCACCATCCAGTGGGTGCAAAAGGTTTTCCTCAAATCTTCTCAAAACCTCCTGCCTTTCACTTTAAAATCAGGATTTAACCGTAATCAGTTTGCATTAAACCACATCGAAATAAAAATGCCGAATCCTTCGAGAGTGTGTCCTGAGGTTTCTCTACTTCTTGATCCAGAAACTGCTTCTGAGTGATCCAACTTTAAACATGGGATTGGCTGCTGTTGACGTGGAGGCAATGCTGCCAGAACACTGGAGCCAATGTCAAGTAAGAGCGAATCTCACACAGAAACTGGAGAGCAGCACTTAGGATAGGGCTGTAAAGTAAATATAGAGTTTCATTCCACTTGGTCCACACAACTGCAGAGCACTGCTGCTAAACTTGGCTTAGAAGCTGCCACAAAAGCCCAGTGGATATTCACCTCTAAGATGCCATGGGATAATTTTGGGGACATTGAAACCAGTGCAGTTTAAGGACTAGCACATGTTGAACATCCTGCTATCCAAAGGGAAAGCGTCTGCAACAAAGATCACCACTGACTGACAGCTAACTAATGCTCCTACTGACACAGTTTTTGAAAAGGAACACCATAAACTCATGTGAAATCTCATAGGTTCTACTGCAAAACACTCCTCACTTTGATAATTGATGGAAACACCACCTACAGATCCAAGCCTCCTGTCTGACTGAAATACGCACCTCATAACTGTCCCGAGTCATGAAATCCCAGATTTTAACCTTCTGTGACAATACTGTGTCTTCTAGAGGTGTATTTTGACCTAAGGCTTTTTGAAGAGAGGTTTTAAGGCTGTCGTGAAAAGCAGTCTACCAGTAGCACTGGAGTAAACAGCTTGTAAGGCCTTGGCTTTATTTTAAAGTTTGGAACATTAGAAGCAGCCTGAATGGGTGGGGTCAAGCTCCCACAGAACTAAGACTTTTAGTTTTAGCTCTCAGCACTTGCTGTGGCGGTCTTGAAGAAATGGAAGCTATTTTTTTCCCCCTCTCTCAGTTACAGCCGAAAGCTGAGGGTTCTCTTCTTGCTACTGGAATCGCATACGAAAGAACCTGTTTTCTGAATTTGCCTTTTACCAGGGGTGTGTCTATGGGATCGTACTGTATTGGAACAGTTAAGTAGTAATTGTTATCTATTATTCTATTAAATTTTCCAGTAGAGTTGAGTTATTCTAATTCCTTCTTTCTTTAGCTGTGTTTTATAGTGAATGAATAAAGTGTGTTTTACTTTAAATCCGGTAGTTTGATCAATCAAATTGCATCTGGAACGCAACACTTACATTTGCCTTTTAAGTAAGAGGAAGTTAGTGTCTAGACTATCTTATGAATGTTTTGACGGAGTTTGGTCTGGCCCATAACACTTTCATGGAAAACCTGTACAACACTCATCTGCTTGAGGAAGGACCAGGGAAGATATAACCACTTGGTTCACAAATATAACATGAGGAGCACCTCAAATTGTGACAGTGACTATGTAAACCAGACAATTGGCCTTATATTAAATTGCTGCCCTGATCACTCCATTCGTGCATCAAGTGAAACTGCTGAAGGGATTTAGAACCTAGATATCAATCCATAACAGCTTCTCCAATCATATGCATAAAAATCATGAAAGCCACAGCACACCGTCTGATACATTCTGCCACTTGGAGTACGTATTACTCAAATGCTGTCTGAGGAACATTGTATATCTCACAGTTACGTGTGATCCTAGTTGGATCAAGAAGGATGGAATTTTAGTTGCAAAGTGAGATGCTTAAAGGATGAGAATATGACAGAAGTACGGGACTTGAGATTAATGCTACATTGCAACCACATTAGCCGTGATGAAGGCAGATTGTAGAAGATGGAGCGAAAAGGAAGGGGTTCATTACAGGAAAACTATCACCACCCCTCAGACTTGTTTCTGTTAGGTCCATGGCGCCCATACAAGCATCCGAAATTAGTTCATGGAGATCAAAATTCTTGTTCACAAAAGAAGGAATGTTTTAGGAAAAAAGATACATATATGGATAGTGACAGCTGATTTGATGCCAAATTCCACAAGGACAAAATTAGGATGAGTCAGAGAGAGTAAAAGGAGATTGGCAGAATGTGCTCTGGGCAAGTGTGCTGGTTAGTGCAGGTATACTGGTTAGTGCAGGTGTACTGGTTAGTGCAGTTATACTGGTTGGTGCGGGTATACTGGTTAGTGCAGTTATACTGGTTAGTGCGGGTGTACTGGTTGGTGCGGGTGTACTGGTTGGTGCAGTTAGATTGGTTGGTGCAGTTAAACTGGTTGGTGCGGGTATACTGGTTGGTGCGGGTGTACTGGCTGGTGCAGGTATGCTGGTTGGTGCAGGTGTACTGGTTAGTGCGGGTGTACTGGCTGGTGCAGGTATACTTGGTGCAGGTGTACTTGGTGCAGGTATACTTGGTGCAGGTGTACTGGTTAGTGCAGTTATACTGGTTGGTGCAGGTGTACTGGTTGGT
>JAHRHZ010000035.1:11141832-11179243 GCA_024137785.1 Ginglymostoma cirratum | reverse complement strand
TGCAGGTATACTTGGTGCAGGTAGACTTGGTGCAGGTGTACTGGTTGAGGAATTAGGATTGCTGCTTATAATAAGGCACTGCTAGGTAATTCAGTGATCCCTTTGGAAGATGCCACGAGAAAACCACAGTGGGAAACTTTTGGCTTTTTTAAGAGGAACTAGAGACTGGGTAAGTGCAGAAAGGTCATGGAGCATTGTAGAAGGTAATAGGTGATTTGAGGAACAGGTTATCTCAGAGGAGTGGTGAAAGTAGAGTGATGGATTTATGTCCAAAGCAGTAGACAATATGTGCATTTTTAAATTAAGGTCTAGGATTTATGAATCAAAGAGTTAATCCCAATCCAAATCCAAATTCAATTGGTATTTATCACTGGTACCGATCATATAAAAGGAGACATTTATGACGATCAGTGTCAAAAAGTCATCTGATCCTTAAGAAAAAAATAATTTGGATACATTTCATGGGCTAGTGCCTGCAACTTAATTTTTTTAGTGTGATAACGACATTCTCAGTTTTTAGCTCGGCTTCCATTGTTTAACTATAGTTGACCTCAAACAACTGTGTCCAACATTAAATGGCCTATCAGCAGATTAATCATCAACTAAGTTCTTGCAGTACTGAATTTAAATTGTCCGACCGTGAAATGGATCTGAAATGCATTAATTATCATGGCAGCAGACCAAGAAATTACGCTACAATTTCACCTCCACAGGATTTTGTACAACAACATAATTTGCTGCCAAAGCCATGCATCATTTGATTAAAAAAAAACAATTTCAGTGCTTTTCTCAATCTCATTTCATCATTGGTATAATTTACCGTGTGAGTGTGTGTGTGTGTGTGACTTTGAATTTAACTTCATCAAGGATCAGAAGGTAGTCCCAGGTCTGAGAAAAATTCAACTTTTCAGCCTTGTCATGACAAAGACAACTCACTTGCAAGCAATGTAATATGCAATTGAAGACCATTGTAATGTGAAAAACAACTAGCAGACACCAGTATAATTGACATTTGACAACATGGTTTGCTTTGGGAAGCAATTTAAAATGTTATGAACTTTCCATTTGTGTACAACGAGATGTTATAGGAAAACAGATCTAACAACACATTTGCACAAAATGCAATACCAGAGAATATACTACAGAAAAAGAGACACTTCACAAAGAAAATCCTGTCAAAGGAAAAGCAGAATATTATGGAAGCTGAAAATCTAAAATAAGAAATAAGAGTAGGAAAAGATGAAACAGATTAAGTAGTATCTGAGTAGAGAGAGAGAAACAGAGTCAACATTTTATGCCTAGTTAAAACTAGGAGAAGTTAGAAATCTAACTGGGAATAAAATGTTAACTGCATGAAAGGTTGAAATTAAAGTAGTTACTACATGGTTAACATTCTACCATTACTGTTGCACAGATACCTGTGTATATCCCCAAGAGGATATTCTTAATCATAAATAATTTAGCTTCTGCTTGAATTCTTTAATTATATCTGCAAGCTGCATCAACCCAGCTTGCCCCATGACTGACAATCAACGACTATTGGGGATATTCAACATGGCCTTGTGTGTGGGAAGTTGCGTCTCACTAATTTGAGATTTTGATGAGATGGCAATGAAGGTTGATGAAGGCAGAGTGGTGAAAGTTTTCTATATGGACTTCAGCAAAGTATTTGACAAGGTTCCATGTTGTACACTGGTTAGTAAGATTAGATCACATGGGAGCCAGGGGGAGCTAGCCAATTGGAAACAAAATTGGCTTGAAGGTAGGGGACAGAGGGTGGTGCTGAGTTTGCAAATGACACAAAACTCACCTCATTTACTTGGATGCAGCCTCAGTGATGTGAGGATGACCAAACTCACAAGCTGTTGCAATATTGTAAACTAGGATTCAACTGTATAATTGCAGATAGCAGACTCACAATTTCAAACAATCAATTGGAACGATATATACAGCACTAGTGTATGGAGGAAATATAAATTAGAGAACAATTTGTTTCCTTCAAAGTTTTGAGAGTACTTGGGCAACAAATTCATGCTTGATTAGATGGGAATTCCATTAATATTCATTTCTTCTTTTTACTTATTGGTTAAGAAAGGCTGTAAGGAAGTAAAAACAGGGAACACTAGACCAGTGAACCTTATATCAGTGGTAGGTACGTAGCGGGAGGGGATTCTGAGGGAAGGAATTTACATGTATTTGGAAAGGCAAAGACTATTAGGGAGATTCAAAATGGCTTTGTGCATGGGAAATCGTGTCTCATTAACTCGAGTTTTATGAAGAGGTGTCAATGAAGGTTGGTGAAGACAGAACGGTGAACGTTGTCGATATCGACTTCAGCAAGGCTTTTGACAAGGTTCCATATGGTATGCTGGTTAGTAAGATTAGATCACACGGGATCTAGGGGCAGCTAGACAATTGGATACAAAATTGGTTCGAAGGTAGGGGACAGAGGGTGGTGATAGAGAGTTCCTTTTTGGACTGGTGGCCTATGACCAGCCATGTGCCACAAAGATCGGTACTGAGTCCACTGCTTCTCGTCATTTATATAAATAATTTGGATGTGAATATAGGAGGAATGGTTAGTAAGTTTGTAAATGACACCAAAATAGGTGGTGTAGTGGACAGTGAAGAAGATTATCTCAGAGTACAATAGGACCTTGATCAGATGGGCCACTGGGCCAAGAAGAGGCAGATGAAGTTTAATTTAGATAATGTGAGGTGTTACATTTTGGTAAGGCAAACCAGAGCAAGGCTTATACAGTGAATGGTAGGACCCTGTGGAGCTTTGCAAAACAAAGGGACCCTGGAGTGCAGGTGCATTGTTCCTTGAAAGTGGAGTCACATGTGGACAGGGGGGTGAAGAAGACATTTGGCACACTTGCCCTCTCAGGTCAGAACATTAAGTATAGGAGCTGGGATGTCATTTGCGGCTGTACAGGACACTGGTGAGGCCACTTTTAGATTACTGCATATAATTCTGGTTGTTCTTCTATAGGAAGGATGTTGTTAAACTTGAGAGGGTGCCGGAATGATTTGCAAGGATGTTGCTTAGACTGCAGGGTTTGAGCGATAGGGAAAGACTGAATAGGCTGGGGCTTTTATTCCTGGAGCATCAGAGACTGACGGGTGACCTTAAACCGTTTTATAAAATCGTGAGGGCTCAGGTAGAGCGAATAGCCAAGGTCTTTTTCCTGGAGAGGGAGAGTCCAAAACTGGAGGACATAGCTTTAAGGTGAGAGGGGAAAGATTTAAGAAGCACCTGAGGGCTAACTTTTTCATTTAGAGGGTGGTGAATGCATGTAACAAGCTGCCAGAGGAAGTTGTAGAGACAGGTACAATTAGAACATTTAAAAGGCACGTGGATGGTTATATCAATAAGAAGGGTTTAGGTGGATTTGGGCCATGGGACTAGGTCAGATTGCAATGTCTGTTTGGCGCAGACTAGTTGGACCGATGGGTCTGTTTCTGTGCTGTATGGCTGTATGACTCTATTTATGATGATCTTCATGTGATTCATTCTGATGAACACATTTGTTAAATATGTAGCTATGTGAAGGAAACTATGATAGCTCTAGTGGTATTAAGGAATCATCCAGAGTCTGATGGTAAATATTTTCAATATTGCAATATCACATGTTTCCTAAAATTATGATGGCCATTTTCTTGAATGACCAGATAGGTTTGTGTATTGTAGATGGGTAGTACTCTGCAGTATTCTCCACAAGGCAAACCTGAGAAATTGAATATTCTGATGGGTAAATCCCCTGCGATGGAATTCACCAAATGTATCCACTTAATCAGAAGGTACTGCTGCAGTTAAGTTAATTGTTACTCAGGAAAAGAGTACATTACACCATTCCAACCCGTAGACCCTGATCTGACGTCAAGCCACTGCTGGATCAAAAATCTCCTCATGCCTCATGGCCTAACACTTCTCTCCCTTGCCATCACATTACTGCCCTCCTCTCCCTCAGACCCAATACCCACCACCCATCTCAACCTACCTAAAGACTCCATCATTAACTCGGTACTCTTCCTCCCTCATGCATGGCACTCTACCTATTTGATGCTCTGAGACTGTATACACCTGGTCCTGCATGTATCTAGCACCCTGGTATCCTACCAACCTGGTTCCCTACTTATCTTGCAACCTATCCACCTGGCTCCTTGCCCACCTGTTATGTTGTGCACCCAGAATCCTACCCATCTTGTATCCTGCTCACCTGACACCCTTTTTACCAGGTATGCTGGCACACAAACAACAAAAAAAACTACCCATCTGGCACAATACACCCTTACGTTACAGTTACCGTACATACATACCTCTTGACCAGAACTATCAAAGTGACCATCTTTGCCCTCAGACATTTAATTTATGGAAGACAGCAATTAATACTAAAAGGATACACGATTTGACCTCCCTCAACTATTCTGCACTTCAAAGGACCTGTTAGATTCTAGATATGCTCCACATTTCTGCAGGAGACTTAATTGGAACCTTTTGTCAGAAATGCAGAGCTCTTCCTTGATAGAAAAACAATAGGACTGTGGTGGCAATTTGAACGTGATTGCCACTCTTCTGAAAATCCAGCCCAGTGTCCTTATCAGAATTGCAACAATTGATGTACATCTTTAATATCCAGCTGAAATTTAATGCAGAAAGACTGGATGAATGTCAGCCAATATTATTAACTAATTACATTGTTATTAACTGTTACGTTATTAACTTTAACATGTTAATTTAAAACAACTGGAGCAAAAATATTAAGAACTTGAAAATTTGGAAAGTTTATACAAATTTTTGAAAAGGGGTGGATTTCTCACATCTTGAATTGATGTGTTTTGCTGCGTGAGTTTTATTTTGAGTTTGTGCTTTGCTGAGTCAACCATGGCTTGGTGGAACATTTCTCCCACCATCTCCTGCTCTTCACCACAGTAATGGGATATTTTGTGTCCTTCTTGATGAATTGTGCTGGGACCATTCAGCGCTCACCCACTGGCACCATTTTTAAAACCTGTTTTTGATGCTGCAAACCAGCGACTGCCCTTCACGCTGTGATACTTTACTGTTTTGGTCCAGAGAAAGGAAATTTTCATGAACAGCAATCTGTTGATGGGCTGGTGGAAGGTTTAGTGGTCACAGGAAGTCAGGAAAGCAGACACAGCCAGCCTTGACCCACATAGCTTCCTGGCTCAGTGCTGTGTCTCAAGTGAAGTGGAATCCTCAGCATTGAAGGAAAAACATCAATAGTCTTCACATTCTGTATCTTCTCTCTACTCTGTCACACCCAAAGGGCTGCAATTCACTCTAACTGCCACCACACATTCCTCTTACCAAAAGTTGCTATTGCATGTATCATGTTCATGTAACAACTCTCACCTACCCTCATCGTCCCAAACTACATTGGGTTTGTGTCTTTCATGTATCAATTTGTGACTCTATTCTATGGGTCGACGCCTAATTGCATGAAAGATATCCCAACACCTTGGCTGACTTTACCATTTGTTAATTTGAGCCCTTGCCTCTCTTTGTCCTTTGCTTACAATTCAATGTAATATTCTGCATCGACTTTTTCCAGTCCTTATTTATCCCTTTAACATTGTTCAATGTTGAATATCTCATGGATTTATATTATTTAATACATGAATTCAGCATCTTAGCTCCTCCTTTGATTTGATATATTATTGTCACATGTACCACGATACAGTGAAAAGTATTGTTTTGTATGCCATCCGGGAAAATCATTCCTTACATAAGTACAACAGAGTAAGCGAGGAGAATGCAGAATATAGTGTTACAGCTACACAGAAGGTGCAGAGAAAGATCAACTCTAATATATGAGAGGCCCATTTAGGAGTATGAAAACTGCGGGGAAGAAGCTGTTCTTGAATCTGTTGGTACATGTTTTGAAAGTTTTGTATCTTCTGCCAAATGAAAGAGGGTGGAAAAGAGTATAACAGGAATGGGAGGGGTTTTTGATTATGTTGGCTACTTTCCCAAGGCAGCTGGAAGTATAGACAGAGTCAATGCCTTGCACAATTTTCTTGACAAGACGAACTGGTCACAACCATTCAAGTGTTATCAGACTTTCCTGCTTGGCAATTATTGTTAAAGGAATAGAGTATTTACAAGACATTAGTGAGACCCATTCGAGCCACCCGATGTGTTCACTACAATTATGGTTCCCTTCATTGAAGAGGGATTCAGTTGTATTGGAGGCTGTTCAAGGAGGTTTACTAGATTGATTCCGGAGATGAGGAGTTTGTCTTATGGAAGGAGGAAATAGACAGATTTTGACTTAGTTAAAGGATTATGAGGAATGGAGAGGAAAGTGAAGTTGAGGCCAAGATGCAATTAATCGTGATCATATTAAATGTTGGAGCATGCCCAAGAAGCTGAATTGCCTCCTCCTGCTCCCAACTCTTAAGTTGTTATCAATTAACTTCCTCCAGCATTTTCACTGTTCGTCCAGAAGTATATTGTTGCTTTCAGTTCTACAGTGGTTGGATACCTTGAGCATGGACATGTTGAACATATCAACTTCATGTTAAGCAAACCGAACATAATCTATGCTTTATGTGGGTTCCCTTTTAATTTCCTCTTTACATACAGTACTTCAAGTTATTTGCATTATATTTGATTATTCTACTCTAATATATATTCTTCTGACTCATTTTGCATTTCTTGAACAACTTCAAACATACCTATAGCTTCTCTGTTTTGGCATCTGCCCATTTGGATGTGATCACACTGGTAAAAAGCCAACATTTTAGACCATCTCTAAATTGTCTTGTAAAGGACATCACCTTCTCAAAATGTTATAAGTCTGTACTTAATACAACTGAGTGGGCCTAAAATGAATTAGGTAAAAAAAACTACACTGGTGTTGATATGGAAGTTCATGAAGGTAAATAGCTAGAGTAAAGTCCCAGATTTACAAACTATTTACAGTGCAGGGATCTAGCCCAACAGGCCCATGCTCGTGTTTACGCTCTGCTTGAATATCCTTCTAATCTTAAATTAACCCAATCAACATGACCTTCTATTCTTTCCTCATTTATTTTGTTACCCCTTTAATGCATCCAAGCTATTTGCTTCAACTATTTCTATTCTGTGTGTACTTTATATTCTGAGGAAGGTCTTTCATATTACAGTCCACTGCATTACTCCAGCCAAAGATAGATGATTGTACAATTTTAATACAGTGTAAGTCATAGTATTGCTTGTGGCTCACTTTTCTGAATTTATATGCTTAAGTTAATCTTCCCAGTTACTTGCTCTGCCTTCTCTAGTCCTGTTACACAATGGACTACACAAAGAAGAAATGGAGTTAATTAGCCAGGGTGGGACTTTTGTTCCCCAATAGCAGCATCAAAATTTGTCATATCTTGTGCATAACCCAACATCTGAAGATTTCATGTGAATTCTTGTATTATATTCGAACCTTCATTCCTGTCTAATTGGATTCTGGCATGCTATTCTGTGCAACCTTCAAAAGGTAATAGTAAAAGCTGGTGCGTTATATTTATTTTGAATACAAGGTTCTAGACTTGCCAATTTTAAGGTGATTTGTCTGGCCGTTGGTCTGTAAGAGGGATACTCATTATTGTGTTTCTTTTTCTCTCCAGAAGGGCATATCTGCTTTGAGCTGAAACTTCATTAGTAGATATTGGCTGCACAAAAGGCCTTGGCTGGTCCTGAACCAGATTAGCAAAGATTACTGTCACTATGGCTGTTCAAAGCCGGGTGTGGTTCAAATGCAAATACATGAAAATATTTAAAAAATTGAAAAAGTTTGCATTAATACATGTAGTTTCCCAAATTAGATTTCTGCAAAGTTTTTCTGCTTTGCCAAAGCAATACAATTAAACAAAATTAGAATATTTTCAATGTATACCCTTGAAAAAAAAATTAATTCATTAGGATTCATGCAGAGTTCAAAGTAGAGAAGAATGCAAAATACTTCCTTCTTTTGTACTTGTCTATGGTCAGCTTCAAATGGTAGCAATCCAAAAATTGTAGAATCAATATCGTAATGTGTGATAAAAAATTCTTTCCATCCTGAATTTTGTGTTATAATTATTTTTATGTGAGAGTGCAAGGTTCTGTGTTAAGTCACTCAGTAGGCCCATAAAATTAAAGGTTTAGCCTCCCTGTGTCCTGTAAGATTCCATTTCATTACCAGCTCATAACTTATAATGGGTTAAATTGTGTCTGTTCCCCAAAGAGTATTTCAGATACATCCATTTCCATCAATTTTTAAAAAGAATGCTGAATTGCACCTAAATAAATGCTGTCAAGTGCATTCAATTTGATCACTGAACCACTTTTCAATGAAAGACTCATAGTTTCTAATTAATGCGATATTAAGTTCAACTCCTAGCGCGATCTTAGTCCATTAATCTTTGACCTTAGCAATGAAATTAGACAACTGGGGGAAGAAAAAATAACCCTTTGTATTGACATGGCATTAGTCATTATTCTAAGTTATTAACGCCCTGCTTGAATATTATTACTCTGTTTAACTGCGATCTTGCGATTATGAAGTTGTGACATTTTCTCATTTGCGGCTGTTAACTTTGAATCTTGCAATTAGTTATCACATAATTGAGGAACCGATTAAATGTTCGTTAGAAACTGTAAAAACACTGAAATTTGTCTACCTAACTCTCAAGGAGCAAATGACTCAAGGTCTCAACCAGGTCCAGAAGGAGAAAGTACTTCGCATCACTTCAGCCAAATACCTAATATTTAAGCACAACTTGAGGCAGTGATCTTCACAGTTACACACACAGACACATATGAATCACTTCTCATTTTCTCCTCTCTAAACACTCCACTGGGTGGAGCCAATCAATGCAGGTCAGATTTAGGACTGAATTTATAGCCTTCTTGCATTGCAATATAACTGATCTTTTGTTGGTTGGGCCACTAGGACACATACTCAACTTGAAGGGTAAATGTACTTACACTGAATGGGTATCTCTATTGCTTCCATTGCACATATGTGCAATGTGCTTTACAAATTATGGAGTAAATTTCTATTATTTCAATACGTCATGACTTACATCAATACAAAATAACAGAATGGAACCAAGAACTATTTCAGGAAAGGTCATTCAGTGAAAAATAAGCACATATATTTTACGGAAGAAACTGGGATTCACTGATGATTGCACAATGTTCAGAACTATTTATAATTCCTCAGTTTTTAATCCAATCAGTATCCATTTGAAGACCTGAACAACATTCATATCTGTGCTAATAAGTGGCAAGCAACATTTGTGCCGCACAAGTTCCAGCTGATGACCATTTCCAACAAGTGAGAATCTAAGCAGTTTTCCTTGACATTCAGTGGCATCACTGCCACAACATTCCTCACTACTGACATCCTGGATGTAACTATTGACCAGAAACTGAGGATGGAAGGGCAGGTCAGAGATTGGGAATTCTGGGGCCAGTAATTCACATCTTGATTTCTTAAAGTCTGTCCACTTGCCTGGATAAGTGCAGGTCCAGCAACAATCAAGAAGCTTGGCACATTCCTGAACAAAGCAGGGTGCTTGATCAGCACAACATTCACCGCCTTAAAGACTGGTTTCAGCATAGGTTGGCAGTAATGTGTACCATCTACTATATACTCACTAAGGCCTCTGCTAATGTGCCTTACAAACCTGCAACCTCTCCCCCATGGAGGAACAAAGTCAACAGATGCATGGGATTACTGTCACATGCAAGTTTCCCCGTCAGGCCAATCACCAGTTCCTTCACTGTTGCTGGGTCAAAATCCTGGAAAACCTTTCTTAACTGCTTCGAGATGTACTTACTATTGGACTGCTGCTACTCAAGGCATTGGCTCACCATCTCCATTTTAAGGGCAGTTAGGGATGGGCAACAAATGGTGATCTGGCCGTTACCTCACGTCCTGTGAAAGAATAACATTTTTTTTCAAAAAAAGAAACTGATTTTCTCTTCACCTACGCTATCTATTTTGTTCAGGGGATGTGGGTGTTACTGCTCAGACAATATTTATTGCCCATTCCTCATTGTCAAGAGGGCAGTTAAGTGTCGATCACATTGCTATGGGTGTGGAGTCAGGTGTAGGCCAGTCCTAGTAAGGATGTCAGATTTGTTTTCCTAAAGAACATTACTGAATAAAGTGGGCATTTATGGCAATTGACAATTGTTACAAGGTCACTATTAGGCTTGCTTTTAACTCCTAATTTGTACTGAATTCAAACTTCACTATCTTCACACACACATGTAGGATTCAAACCTACGCCCCCAGAACATTAATCTGGTGTTCTGGATTACAATGAAATGAACACTACACCGCTGTCTCCACCTGCTAAGCAGCTCCGGAATGTTCTGTTTTTATTTGTGGTTGAGCCTATGTTATCATTTTTAAAATTCAACTGAAATAACTGCATACAGGCCAGGATCCTGTCGGCAAATCACCCTTTATTTATATGTCCACGGTACTCTTCCTGTGGTCGGCCAGCTCAGAGTCAGCCCTCAACTGAAGAAATTTTAACCTCCTGGTTATATTTGTTTTCTTCTAAAGAACACCAGGTGTGCAAATAATTTCATTAACCAACAGGAAAATCACCCGTGTGACCAAAGCATCAGTATCAAGCAGAATCCGTGAAGGGCAATGCCTATGTGAAAGAAGAAGTAAGGGGGAGGGTAGGGATCAAACCAAAATAGAGTTTGTTGGGGAAACAAAGCGCTCCAAACTCCACGGTGTCCACCTCTCCCGAAAAGCATCAACAGTGCCGGTGTCCTGGTTATATTGGTCAGCCATGGCTTTACTGATTCGCCCAGGTTAATAGCCCCAATCAAGAACCTCATAGTTCATGAGGTCCACCTCGTTCCAATTTCTACGCCAACCTCTTAGCATTTTTGGTCAGAACAGTCCATCTTGCCATAAAATTCGTCTCATTTGACCCCTAACCTGATTCCTTTATTCTGCAATTTTCCAATGCAACTCTGTTTTTTGGATGACCATATTGCTTAAGTAACTCTCTAATCTTGTTCAAAACGTTTCTCTGCTCACTACATTTTGCTTTTAACTTAATGCTTTCATTGTCCCAGTGATTTGCTTCCATTTCTCCAGTTCTATATATTTTTAAAAATTTCTTCCAGAACTCCTTCTCCCTTGATTGCTTTTCATGTTTGCACATTTTGGGGAACAAGGATGGAAATATAAGATACCTGAAGGAGAAAAAGAGAGGGTTAAAATTACAGCAAAGAGGCCATTTCAGTCAATCCTTTTTGATAACTTTCAGAGAAGTGTTCCAGATGTAATGACATGTCAAACCTTTATGATTCTTTTAGATCTAAGGAGAAATTGTATTTACAATGTCACTTAATAAGATAATTACATTGTATCTGTGAGGGGAAAGGAAATGAATAAAACAAAGCTTATAACTAAATAAGGTTTTAGTGCTACTTTAAAGAAATGTATTTTAACTAAACACCTTCACTCTACTAAGGGAGCAGCAAAAGACAAACTTGTAGATTCATAGAGTCATACAGCATAGAAATAGACTCTTTGGTCCAACCAGTCAATGCCAACCATAATCCCAAACTAAACTCATCCCACCTGCCTGCGCTTGGCCCATATCCCTCCAAACATTTCTTATTCATGTATTTATCTAAATATCCTTTAAAAATTCTCACTGTACCTACATCCAGCACTTCCTCCACACACAAACCACTCTCTGTGCAAAAAAAAGTGCTCCTCATGTTTTGTTCAAACCTTTTTCCTCTCACCTTAAAAATATGCCTTCCAGTCTTGAAAGCCCTCACACTAGGGAAAAGACACTTGCTATTCACCTTATCTATTCTCTTCATGATTTTATAAACCTCTATAAGGTCACACCTCAACCTTCTACACTCCAGTGAAAAACTGTCCCAGCCTATCCAGCCCCTCCCTATAACTCAAACCCTCAATTTCTGGCAATATGCTGGTAAATCTCTTACAGGTATGATCTAATATCCGTAAATACTAGCAAAACATTTAATGCAACTGCCATTAAATTCAGGATCTTCTGGCAACTGTTGGCAAGGCCCTGAGCTTGAGAATCCAATCGAAAAGATTTTAGCCAACCCTTTGGATCATTGTTAGACTGCAGTGAGGCACCTACACCTCATTGCTCTGACTGTGGTATCATCTAAAAAAAAGTTAGCATTTTTTTGGATGTGACAACAACAATGAATTGAGGAGAAAAGTTGGGATCACTGAGCTTGTGTCAATTGCAGGTGACAGAAATCTTGAAAACGATCAGAACTGGTCTCTGCTTCCATTTTTCAGACCTACTCTTCAAAGAGAGAAATGCAATTCTTTTGGCAAAGGATAGGAATCTTACCTCCTATAAATATTCTACAGACTTTTTGCATGACCTTTCCATTTTCTTTTCTTAGTCCTTCTTGAGGGATATGTCCATGTTTCACATTCATCTATGTATAGGAGGCTAAAACTGATCAGAAATGAATCACCCATGTCTGATCTCACAGTCCTTTTTCTGATGAAGGTGCTTAGTGTTGTTTGGTTCCAACTCAATGGGCATCAACAACACTCTCCAAAGTATCCTTCTCATAAAATCATACAGCATGGAAACAGAACTTTCTGTTCCCAAATTAATCCCAAACTAAACTAGTTCCACCTGCCTGTTCCTGACCCACATTCCTCCAAACATTTCCTATTCATGTACTTATCCAAATGTCTTTTAAACATTGTAATCATACCCACATCCGTCACTTTCTCAGGAAGTTCATTGCGCACTTCAAACATCCTCTGTGTACAAAAAATTGCCTCTCATGTCTTTTTAAAACCTGACTGCTCTCACCTTATAAATGTGCCCCCTAGTCTTGAAATCGCCAATCGTACGGAAAAGCCAACGACAATTAACTCTATCCATGCCCCTCATGATTTTATGAAGTTCTACAAGGTCACACCTCAACCTCCTACACTCCAGTGAGATCAGACCCAGCCTGTCCAGCCTTTCTTCAAAACTCAAACCTTCCATACCCGGCAACATCCTGGTACATTTCTTCTGAACCCTCTCCCACTTGATAATATCCTTCGTATAACTGGGTGATCAGAACTATACAGAGAACAGAGATGTAAGTCCACATGAAGCATTTATCATAACGAAGTTGATTCTGGTCATTCCCTATGATTCACATGTGTGTGCATTCCAGAAGAGATTATGATCAGAAGACCCCTGTGTGATTTTCATAGGTATGTAGATGATTTGGATTGGGACCAGTTTACCACGATTCAAGCCTTCATTCCCCTTACTGGGATTAACCACATCAGCAGAAAACATGCACTACTTATGGGTCTTGTCTTTACAGCTTAATGCATAGCAAGTGGTCATTAATCATTTCACCAAATATTAATCTGTCTTCATCCAGTCTTGTTCTGGCACTGGACACAAAGTATCACTGTTTTATTCGTTGTTTATGGAGTTCTTATACTTCCATGTCCTGAAGCTTGGAAACTGTGCCATTTAATATTACTTAAACACATCTATTTAAATTGCAGGCCCACTATCTTTATGTGGTTTTATATGAATGCATTAAACATTCGCATAGAAATATTGAACAGCATATTTCTTTGCTGACACTTTTATGATCACAGGGCTTGTAAAAGGTGACGACAGCAACTGCAACTAAGTTGAGTTGAAGTGTTATCGAAAGATTTGAACAACTTGTTAAAAAGGTGGGAGTAATTCAGACAATAAATCTCATACAATACAAACATTCATCAGATGGCATTTCTATTATAGACTGTTCTTTAAAAGAATAGGTAACCTGCTGATGGTCTTACAATTTTACAGATTAGAAAAAGAAAATTTTTGAAAAGATATCCAACTGAGAAAAGCATATTGTATTCATGGCAAACTCAATAGCTGCAGTGGGCATTTACTAGGATAAAGCAAGCGGGAATCACCAAAAACTAATCTTCAACTGGAAAAATGAATAGTAATGAATGGATTTTTGCAAAGGTCTGTTTCGCACCTTGTGGTCTGAACACCAATCACAAATAATGGTTGAAAAGAACTTGGTTTGCTTTTGTGACATTTCCTGCAAGTAACATCACAGCTGAACAGTCACCAGGAAAGGGCAGTCTCCCAGTAAGTGGAAAACCCACAGAATTATAAATAGGATGTCATGGAGATAGTTCCTCCTGGTATTAGATGATTTAGATAAGTAGCTATACTTGCAATGACACTCATTATCTGAGAGACTGGTCAATCTGGAAAGCTTCTTTAACTATTTCCATGGAGATAGTTAGGTTGGAGTTTGACCTTTGTCTAGGACATACTAAAAGATACATCATTGATTTTATTTTGTTGTCAGTAGCATGTCAAAAAGATGTAAATTAATAAAGTCCTCATCCGAGAAGTGCACAGGCTTTTCAGAGATTCATTAAGGAGATTTATAAGTGTTCATGTGAAATTTTAGCTGAGGACCTTACTTCAGCTCCAATATTATAGAACCCCTACAGTGTGGAAGGTGGCCATTCAGCCCTTCGAATCCTCAATGATCCCCCAAAGAGCATCCCATCCATACCCAGCTACAACTGAATACCCATATTTCTCACAGCTAACACACACATCCTCAACACTATGGACAATTCTAGCATGGCCAATCCACCTAAGCTGCGCATCCTCAGATGGTGGGAGGAAACAGGAGCGCCAGCTGGAAACCCATGCTGATACAGGGAGAATGTGCAAATTCCACAAGTCACCCAAGGCTGGAATCGAACCGCTGTCCCTGGTGCTGTGAGGCAGCAGTGCTAACCTGCTGCTTCGTCAAGCCCCAGTGTAGAAGATGCAACTGTTTGCTATTTGCCATATGCTGAGCTGTATTTTACTGCAGTAATGTGTATCTTTGTCATTATTTTGTGAACTATTTATTTATTACTTCAAACTGTGGAACTGGTTAAACACCTGAAAAGACAAATTTGCAAGGCTAAGGAAGTGCGCAAAGGAATGGAAGTAGCTAAATTTTTCTTGAAGAGAGCCAGCATTGTCCCAGTGGTTTTCTTCTGTGCTGCAGTCATTCCATGATTCTAAAAAGAGAATCAAAAGTATTATGGCATAAGATGCCCTAAAATCTTTAAACAGTTGTAAGGTAATGTCTTACAATGATATGTAACTCAGAATGTTTGGCTGAATGTCACTGTCACTCTGATTTCCTTTGTAAGAACTTGTGGAAGGTGTTGTAACATGTCAAAACGTATCGTTTAATATTAGGCTTATTTTGCCAGTCAAGAGAGATATGTTAGTATCTACTTAACCACTAAGGGTATTGTATAATTAATATTGGAGATGGATCCTAATGTTTAGAAAAGATGTTTGTACTGTGGTAAACTGGGATGAAATTAGTGGCACAACCACCATCAAATGGCAATAACAAAGCACATTGTACATAGAAAGAATGCTGATGGTTCATTCACAACCTGCATGTACAATGTGTTGCCTTTTGATCAAAAGCACCAGTCCATTGACAATAATCATTTCACACAAGATCACGGAAATATCTTTAAAGGTAGATGGAAATTAAAAACTTGTAATGAATGACAGATTAGTCTCCATTGTATTTAACATCCTGAGGAGAAGTAAGCAATTAAAATAGTAGACAGATAACAGCAGCTTGAAACGAATAATGCGAAAAATTCCATGAGTGGGGTGGCACAGCGGTTATCATTGTTGTCCCACAGCACCGGTGATCAGATTCCAGCACTGGGTGACCGTCTGTGTGAAAATTGCACATTGCACATTGTCCCCATGATTGGGCTTCTTCCAGGTGCTCCAGTTTCCTCCAACAGACCAAAGATGCGCAGGTTAGGTTGATTGGCCATGCTAAATTTCCCTGCAGTGTCCAGGAATGTGCAGGCTATTTGGATTGGCTATCGGAAATATTGGGATAGGATGGGACTGGGTGTTCGTGGGATGCTCTTTGGAGGATTGGTGCAGACGCGATGGACCGAATGGTCTCTTTCTGCACTGTAGCGATTCTATGATTCTATGAAATGCTTCTTTATCAATTACATTAAGAATTTACAAGGAAAATAGCATCAGGAGAAATTTCTGGAATGTGAAAGTTTCTGTGAATACATTTCATAAGCATGCCAATTATTCATTACAGTCATAGCCATTCTGTCATTTAGAAATGTCACCCTAATAGCATTTACATTTGTTTGTTTCAATAAACTACTCCAATTAAGCCATGTGCATCACATAATTGAACTTCTAACCATAAGCAATTTTTAGCCTTTTTTATTTCTATATGAATTTCTTAAATAGAGCAATTCCTGTTCATTTTATCTCATTGTGAATATCATTGAGGTGCACCCTTCATTTTTCTGGTTACTTCATCAAATGCAATCAGATCATCAATAAAGATTGCTCCTTAATTTTCTTCCCATGATGCTCAAAATTAGTTTGGAAATTTGAGATTGATATGTTCACATTGATGAGCGTTTTCAAATCAAAGTGATATTGCATAAAAACAGCTTGTCTCAATTTGCTGTCATGCAAACTATTAGCTCATTTTATAAAAATCATCATGTTTTACTTGGGAGTTCTCAAGTTCTAATCTATCACTTTTGAAACATATAGATTGCTTACCTAAACATGGAAATCAAGAAATAAACAACAAGCTTGTGTGAGTAAATGCAACTCATTTTTCCTTCAGGTACTGTAAAGACAGTGGGTATGAAATTTGGAATGCTAGTCTCAATTCAGGAGCCAGAGTTGCTCCAGTAAAATATGCAGTGCACTTAGACACTTTCAATGCACATCTCTTGCCGGGAAGGGCACAACTGTGGGCCTGCCAACTGGTGCCATCAAAATGTCAAATAGCCACTAAATGTTTTGGAAACTTATTTCCAAACTTGGATCACACAGATTCATTGAACATACTCGCATGTCACTCACCAATGATTAAGTCTTCTGCTCTACAAAACTTGCAGAACTAACACAATTTAAAGGACCACGCCTCAAACTTGCAGGTAAGTAACTTCAAATGATGCTTGCTCTTGCAAAGTCTCTGGAAGTACTGTAGAGTCTTCATGTAGGGCATGTGGTGGATCTGTTAGGAAGTGGTGCCTTATCCTCGCTCAGGCAAAGGATAATTTGGTGACCTGTTCTCTCAAAAGCAGACCACAAGATGGAGGCTGCAGTTGCATTGCCTCTGGATCAGGAACATTCCAGGGGGATGGAGCAGATCAAAATGGCAGAACAGGGAACCTCTGCATGATGCTTTCATTTAGTTTGGACTCATGTTCCTTGCCAGTGACAGGAGATTGCCTGGCAGGCCAGCTCTGCCACCTAGCAGCTCAGTAGACATCTTCATCGGCATGCTCCTGCATGCTGCCTCATCAAGGTTTCCATATGAACACCTTGCAACAGAACTAGTCTGCAACTTTGTCCTCGAGGACTGGTTCACAAAGTATTCTTTTTATTTACAGTCAGCCAATTCACAATGCACACAGCATAACTATATACTTACTTTGATATGAATATATGACCAGCAATTGAACGGGGGGCTGCAATTGCTAGATACATCCTCATCTTTAGTGTTACAGTCTTGTACTCTATCTCCTCAATTGATGCTCCATGATTGGCCAAGTGGCAGCTCTTGGGTTTCTGAAGGAAGATATCTGAAGAGAAAGGTTTGTATGATGGAGGGTGATTGGGATAGAATCCAAAAGGTTCAGAGACACACCACCTAAAGCTTACTTGTCATGACCAATAGCAGAATGAGGTTGTGCTGGGATTAGGAGATAGCATGAAGCAGGAAAGTACCATCATCCAAGGTGTTTTCAGTGATGTTGGAAACTATAGGTCCTGTTGCAAACAATCTCACAACATAAGAACCTTTCTTCCACTGCCCTCAGGAAATGCAAGTGCCTATGTCCCTCTCCAGTTTTACTCCTTTGTGCATACCACTTGATCCTACAGGATTGGTGGTGGATACCAACATTTCTGATGTTGTGGACAGTGAAGAAGATCCTGTAGGCTCATTCAGAAAGTAAGGAGGCATGGGATTCAGGGAAATTTGACTGTCTGGATACAGAATTTGCTGTCCAATAGAAGACAGAAGGTGGTAGTAGATGGAAGGTATTCAGCCTGGAGCTTGGTTTCCAGTGGTGTTCTGCAGGGATCTGTTCTGGGACCTCTGCTCTTTGTGGTTTTTATAAATGACTTGGATGAGGAAGTGGAAGGGTGGGTTAGTAAGTTTGCTGATGACAGGAAGGTTGGTGGAGTTGTGGATAGTGTGGAGGGCTGTTGTAGGTTGCAACAGGACATTGACAGGATGCAGGGATGGGCAAAGAAGTGGCAGATGGTGCCGAGGAGATTTACCAGATGTTGCCTGGACTGGAGGACAGGTCTTATGAGGAAAGTTTGAGGAGGCTAGCGCTTTTCTCATTGGAGCAAAGAAGGATGAGAGATGACTTGATAGAGGTGTACAAGGTGACGAGAGGCATAGATAGAGTGAATAGCCAGAGATTTTTCCCCAGGGCAGAAATGACCATCACAAGGGGGCATAATTTTAAGGTGATTGGAGGAAGGTATAGGGGAGATATCAGACGTAGGTTCTTTACACAGAGAGTGGTGGGTGCGTAGAATGCACTGCCAGCAGTTGTAGTGGAGTCAGATACATTAAAGACATTTCAGCGAATCTTGGGTAGGCACATGGAAGACCGTAAAATGAAGGGTATGCAGGTTAGTTTTGATCTTAGAGTAGGATAATAGGTCGGCATAACATCATGGGCCACAGGGCCTGTACTGATCTATGTTCTAAGTTCTATGTAGTACAATGGGCTGATGGGCCAAGGCATTGGCAGATGGAGTTTAATCTACATAAATGTGAGGTGCTACATTTAGGTAAGGCAAATTAGGGCAGGGCTTATACATTTAATAGTAAGGTTGTGGGGAGTGTTGCTGAATAAAGAGATCTTGGAGTGTAAGTTCATAGTTCCTTGAAGGTGGAGTCGCAGGAAGACGGGGTAGTGAATAAGGTGTTTGGTACTCTTGCCTTTATTGGCATTGAGTATAGGAGTTGGGAGATCATGTTGCACTGTGCAGGACATTGGTTTGGCTACTTTTGGAATACTGTGTTTAATTATGGTCTCCCTGCTGTAGGAAAGATGTTGTGAAACTTGAAAGGGTTCAGAAAAGATTTACAAGGATGTTGCCAGGGTTGGAGGGTTTGAGCTACAGGGAGAGGCTGAATAGACTGGGGCTATTTTCCCTGGAGCATCAGAGACTGAGGGGTGACCTTATGGAATTTTATAAAATCATGAGGGGCACAGATAGAGTAAATAGACAAGGTCTTTTCCCCAGGGTAGGGAAGTCCAAAACTAGACGGCATTGGTTTGAGGTAAGAGGGGAAAGATTAAAAAGGAATCTAAGGGGCAACTTTTTCATACAGAGGGCGGTGCGTATATGGAATGAGCTGCCAGAGGAAGTGATGAACGTGGGTACAATTACAACATTTAAAAGGCGTCTGGATGGGTACATGAATAGGAATGGTCTACAGGGATATGGGCCAAATGCTAGCAAATGGAACTAGATTAATTTAGGATATCTGATCGGCATCGAACAGTTGGATTGAAGCGTCTGTTTCCGTGTTGTACAGCACTATGCCTGTAAGAGACAACTAAGAATGTCCTAGAATGATTGATATAACAGCGGGAATATAATAAGTTCTCCAACGGTGCTTTGACTCGAACATTGTAAAGCGAAACTAAATGAAGACACATTGGGCAGATAGTCATAAGATTGATCTACAAAGTAGATTTTAAGGAGCATCTTAGGGAAAGAAAGAGAGAAACACAAAAGGGTCGGGAGGGAATCTGAAGTTTAGTGTCTGTGCAGCCAGAAAGCATGACCAACAATCACAAAATAGTTTTAATGCACAGAAAGAAATTATTTGGTGTCTATGCCAGCTCTATGTGAGAACAATTCCACTAGAGCCTATCCCCTGCCTTTTTGTTATAATCCAATTCCCTTTTGAAAGCCACAAATTGAATCACCCTCAAACACACTCTCAGTGACATTCTCAGCTTAAGTCACACTGAGTGCAAATTGAATTTCCGTTAACTTCGACACGCTTATGGTTTAAAGTTGCTCTCAATATCCACAAACCTGGCCCTGCCATGGATTGAAACAATTAACAAGTTTCTGCCAATTGCACCTTTTTAAATGTTCTCCACTAACAATGTGCTATTTGAGTTCTTACTTTCTTTGTGTGCACAGATAATTGTGAGCATATTTAAAACATTTAAACATGTTTAATTTACTGAGAATCTGATGTCTACATGAAGAAGACCAGTAAAGGTTCAATATAAGTGATTAAAGTCATTTTCAATTATTGGAAACCCAGGTACTCAAAAATGGCTGATTTGTGCAGTTAAAAATACTCTGCTATGATACATCTATTTTCAGTTCATAAAATTGCACCAAGTGACTATTCATAAATACAATTAAGATATTTTAAAGACAACTAAAAAGGTATTGGCTCTTACAATGACTAATTACAAGATTTGTAATTTTGTTGCGATTAGACAAACATATTGTCTGGAACTGGACACATATCTTCTACATAGAAAATCAATGCAATTTCATGCGCAGTTTGTGGTCAGTTTGCTGACTGCACACAACATGAAAAATCTTCAACCATTTGTTCATTTACCTGTCGAGCATTCTCAATCTTCGATAATACATTTTCCAATTTACCATGACCATGGTTGCAAGACTACTGCCGCTCGTTTTGCAAATACCTTTAAAATGTCCCATGGCTTCCTTAGTAACATAGGGATGAATTGCACTAAAAAAAAAATTAGTCAAAAATCAGTTGCAGGGATGTTCATGCAAGGTTTCTCTCCTTCAGCTCCAGTGAGTTTTTAACAGAATTCTCTGCACCTTGTTTCATCACCATACTCCATGCCTCTATTATAGTTCAGGACCTGGGAAAATTCAGCTCATAGATTTCCAATGTTCTCTACAAATAATTTCAAAAGTTTGCAATTTATCTGACCATTTATTGATGCCAACTTTGCATTTGACATCATCTAATATCTCCATACAATTATTAAAAGCTACTTTTTTAGGTTATTTACCCACAATTGAATACACAAAGGTGATACACCATCAGAGATTAAAATTATTGTGTACATGAAGCAACTTACTGATACAGAAGAATAAGCTGAAAATTCGACTTTCCATAATCAGAAACCTTACACTTATATACCAAGAGGGATACATCTTTCCAACGAGTTGAATCAAGATTGATGAGCAAGCTCACATTTTTAAAAAGTTAAAGCTAATTTGGCCTTTGATTACAGACTTGAGAAGCGGATAGAAAAATTTGGATAATGCAACACATTGAGCTCCCGAGGAAATGTTATGATCATTAGATATGTCCTGAAAATACTTTCTATTGGCGGACTGTTTGGAAGTACATGATCCACTGTTGTATTTATCTCTTGCAATTGCTTGGAGTCACGGAAGGAGATTTTTGAAGTTGTTCATTAATTCTTTGCATTTTTAAAAATTGAACTCTCTAGAGCCTATGATCCTCTGAAACAACTTTACCAACTGTTTTTTGAAAGTTTAAAACATTACTTGTCAATTTAAATAAAATATTTGTGTTCTTGTATAAAGTTATCATTTGATATACACATTTACTAAAGTACTCTATTGTTTGGTGTGAATGCTACTTCGGGTTCTATTGGTTCAGCTTGCAAGGTTTTCGATGTACATACAGGCATACGGATTGTCAATAAGTCAAAGTACAGTTGACCCAAGATTGGCAAACTCAGCAACAACCTCAAATGTAAATTGTTATCAGGATGTAATTTTGCTCCTGACATATTCAATAACTGTCAATTTTGATGAAAGATGAGCATTCTGAATTCAACTCTGGGGCAGTTCAATTTGATTTAAGTTGAGTCTGAGGCAGTTGTTCAGACAGATATATGTCTGGTTATATCTAACTTCATTCAGCCTTATCGATTGCAAAGGACAGAATACCAAATGATGAATAAAATTATATCAATGTATAATGTCCATGTTATTCGGCCATTAGAAACGTTCTTTTGTTAGTTTTCTTTGCCCTTTCCCTAACCCACTTGCACGTTTAGTCACTTCCTTTGGATATACATTCAGATAGTTTTCGTGAGTCTTTTTTATGTTAGTTGTGATGAAGAATGGTAGACCTTTACTGTTGAGCTCCATTTTTGGTAACAAGCCCTGTCAATTAAGAAATTTGCAAGAACAGGACCCTGTGGTTTAGCATCTTGATTACCCTAACTGTAAATAACACTTCTTGATTTGCAAAGCCACCACTCTGCGTGGAGTTTAACTGAAAAGAGTCAAACTTCTTTGGCATGGGTTTCATTCAGTAGGTAAGACATTTGAGATTCCAAACCAATTGAACCGGATGTTTTTTCAGTCGAGAACTTAAAAGTATTCAGATGTCTTTTCCAACTCAAAAGCTCCTGTACACAACTCTCAACAGGATTCTCTTCAGCTTTAATATAAAATTCACAAAGGGCATATTCATGTGTTTGGCTATGGTACTGGACATTCCATTGTCCAGCAGCTCACTCAATTGCTTCAGAATGTGGGGGCATGACTTTAAAATTACAGCATTGAAATTCCTGTCTCGTCCACATCACTCATAAATTCACACCTTGTTTTGAAAGCACTTTTACTCTTGGCTACTGAAAGTTAATTGATTAAGTGTTACAGCTGTGATAGAAAAGAATGAGACAGATGGAATAAAAAGCAAAGTGGAGAGTGAGAAAAAGAAACATGCATTTCACAATTTCAGGACATTCCAAAGTACTTCTCAGATTACAAAGTATTTTAAAGAAAAGTGACAATTATAATGCAGGTAAAATTTGTAGATAGCAAGTTTTTATGAATTGCATTAACTTAATTAACCAATTAGTAATTGGCATGAGTTGAAACTCAATACCTCATCATTAAAGTTTAGATCATAACCCTGTTCTTATTTTGTTTTATGCTTTTTTTTGAATGGTCCTTTTTTCTTCAGTTGTTTTGCTCTTATTTGCCTTACTTAGCTTTTGAATGGCTGCAGCCTGCTATTTAGACCTCATTGAGACACACTTTCCCATCTCCATCATATCCATTAAATTACAAATTCATTCAGTATTATCATCATGAATTTTTTTCTAATTTAAACTGTTAAGCGGCTTACCTCGTAGTGCTTGAACATTATCATAGGGGACATGGTCCAGAGAACAAGGTTTGTTCCCTACTTTTATGCCAGGGACCTAAAAGTGCTGGTAAAAGGGTTAGTTGAGAGGAGGGCAGTTCTTTTTCCTCTTGATGGCCAAGAAGAATCCACCACCAGCTCCAACTATTCTGGATGTAGATAGCAGCAATGACCCTGGTACAGGAAGAATGCTAATGATCTTCTGTGCTCTGTAAGGGAGTGGGTGTAACAATCTTCTCTCTGCTCTCTCACAGGGTCATTATTTACTCGAACTCTGACACTGTGCATACATCACACTGAGGACAGTAACTCTCTCTACTGTGTGTCTTTTCACCGTCTCAATGGCTCTTACCCAACTCATCCAAAAGTTGACCAACTGTTTCTGCTCTCTGCAGTTCCTACTTAATCTAGAGGGACATTTTCCCACCTCTTCTGCTTGTGCATCACCTCCAATTGCTCTTCCATCACATTCAAACCCTTCTATTGTCCCATTACAGAAAATCTTATAGCTAAGGGGAACTGGGGCTTCAATAAGATGCACATGCATGGAAATGAAGTAGTTGCCAATTCATGGCAAGATTCTGAAATTGCCATTTCAAGATTAAGGGGAAATTCAGGGAAAGTTTTCTTGACTCTGAGATTCTGATTTTTTTTAATTCTCACTGTATTTTCCGAATTTACTTGCCATTGAGTATGCCACACTGGAGTGGGAAATTGAATCCATGAGCTTTTCCTTTCTCTTGATCTGCCTGACCTGTTGAGTATTTCTATCATTTCCTGTTTTATATAACGATTAAGTATGTTTGATGTATAATGGAGGAATATCACGTCTATCTTCATTTTGCACATTCAGCTGTCTCTATCATTAATGATATCTCTTGTTAAAAAGAAAATCAGTTTCATAATGTATTAAGGCAGTCATCATTGTTGAATTATAAATAGATGTGTTTTATGGAAGAAGCATTTAAGCAAACAAAGGAACATGTTACATGGTTATTGGAAGCTTTTTTATATTTGTTTATGGGATGTTACAGTCACTGGATAGCATTTAATGCCCGTCCCTAACGCCAGGTAAGAGTCACCACATTGCTGTGGGTCTGGAGTCACATGTAGGCCTGACCAGATAGATACAGCAGACTTCCTTCCTAAAAGGACATGAATGAACGAGATTCGAAGATGCTGGAGTCAAAGATAGCACAATGCGGAACTGAAGGAACACAGCAGGCCAGGCAGCATCAGAAGAGCAGGAAAGATGTTGTTTTGGGTCAGGACCCTTCTTCAGAAATCAGACATTTCTGAAGAAAGGTCCTGATCCGAAACGTCAACTTTCCAGCTCCACTGATGCTGTCTGGCCTGCTGTGTTCCTCCAGCTCCACACTGTGTTATCTCTGAATGAACAAGATTGTTTTTGTAAGAGTTGACAATAGTTACACCAGAGAACCTTCATACGGCCGATGAATGAGTTCTGCAGGTCAGCTGCATCTTATTACCAAGTAAAGTTGCTGTAAAAAAGATGATCACCCCTTGCATGGTTTCAATTTTGCTTTATGATATTTTAGAAAGGAGAGAAAAATCTTGCATTTAAATCTGAAATCCATTTTCTGAAGAAGGGTCCAGACCTGAAATGTTAGCTTTCCTGTTCCTCTGATGCTGCTTGGCCTGCTGTGTTCATCCAGCTCCACACCTTGTTATCTCAGATTCTCCAGCATCTGCAGTTCCTACTACCTCTGCATTTAAATCACATCTTTTGTGACCATCAAACATATCAAAGCAGTTTACAACCAACAAATTACTTTCTGAAGTGCTATTACTGTTGAATTATTGGCAACGTCCACCAGAAAACTCCCACAAGCAGAAAAGTAATCATACTCAGAATATCTGTTTTTGTGTGGGTGATTGAGAATGAGTGAGATATTCATCAGGGAACTGGGAATAGCTCCCATTTTCTTAGAAAAGCAACAAGGTGCTGCCATTTTCATCTTTGCTATTTGCAAATTTACTTGCCGGAACGGAGTATTTTGTGTAGGTACCATGCAGCATCATGATTTGCTTACACACAGTTGTCACAAAACATACCATTACACCTAGTTTTCTGAGTATAAGTGGCATCTAAGTCAGCTACTGATAATATCTCAGCCATGATGCCAATTGATCCTTGCCCCTAGACTGAACCATATATTAGAAGAAGAGTAGCAATTTATTATCAAATGTATTTTTACCAAAAAAAAGAGCAAAATTTTGTATGTTGCTGTACCAAAACTTATTGCCTAAATTAATGACGGAAGTGATAAATAAAAGGAAAAAAAAGTAAAAGTTCATCACAGTTCAATTAGTGACTCACGGATTCAGGTTATGCTGGAAAACCAGGCCAAAACCACCACACAGGCTGAACTGAGAGCACCATGTTCGTGTTAGCCCTCCACACTGGGCCACTGGAAGACCTAGAAGCTGCCTCTGAAGCCAGGATGAGACTTCCACGCCAAGATGAGAACTCCACGCTGGGACCAGGCCTTCGTGCCAGGCTGCTGGAATACCTGGAAGGTATTTGTGCCGGGATGAGACTGCCACTCCAGGCTGAGACTGCTTCACCAGGCTCCAGGCCTGTGTCATCATTCCGGGCCATTGGAAGCCACCTTATCGTTGGGCCTGGGCCAGGAGAAGATGCCTTCCGCCAAAGTTGTTAAAAGAAGGTAAGATACCATAATAAATGGAAACATTTTAAAAAAGCATAGAAAGGTAAAAAAAAAGAGTGAAGTGGATAGAGTAGACCAGTTCTGGGTTCCTGGTGAGGAGCCCACATGTTGTGCTGTTATTCTGCTGCCATCTTTACATCTTATGTATTGCCATTTTTAAAATCATTTAATCATCACCTTCAAAATGGCATGCATTTGATTCTTCAGCCTCCATCCAATAATGCTAATGATATGCTTTCCCACTAAAGTTATATGTTTCTCTGCCAAGATTCATTATCACCAGAAATTGACTACAGACTTCCTGGTATCAACCAATTCTGCTTTCCTGCAGCAAGTAAAAATCAGGCTGCTGTGCACGTCTTATAGCTGGCCAGATCAACCAGGGAGAATGAGAACAGCATTCCAAACTGTCTTCTGTCTCTGCATTATCTAAAACTGTCTTCAGATTAATGAATCGTGTGTGGTATTTAAAAACTATGCAGTTGTTGAATATTTGATAACTATGCAATTAATTAAGGAAGTGAATATGATCTTTCTGCAACACTCAGATCCCCAAAGGTTTACATGAACAGGAATTGTGTAAGAAATCAAACATTTCCCTGTGGAGAAGTGCAGCGCATTGAAATCTGCACAGTAATTACATTAAATACAACAATTTAAAAATCCAATAGCTGGAAGAAACATTGTAGATATGCATGATGCAAATTGCTGAGTTAAAAATAAACTGCATTTAAAAATTAATTGATGCAAGATAACCAAACGTTTAATCATCAGTTAAATGTAAATTTATCATGTAAATTAAAACTGTCAGTTTCAGAGAATACGCTCTGCCAACAGTGGTGATAACTGCTGCAGACATTCCTGCTGTATGTGATACATGTTTTCTATTTTCTGTTGTGTGTTGTAGATAAGACAGAATACCAGAATTTTCAGAAACATTCTCTCCACAGAGCTAAACATTCTTGTTGAACAGTTTGATCCTACCCGCATGTCTTCTTGTTGTTGGGAGTCACTTAAAAATAAAGTTGCAATACTCTACTCTCTTATTAGAAAGAGACACTTGGTGGTGGTTTAACCTGAAAGTCACCACATCTTGGATGAGGGTCTTTCACAGTAACCTCAGCTGGTGTAGGAATCAAACCCATATTGCTGGCATCTCTACATCAGAGAATAGCTATCAATCTGACTGACACCCAGTTACTGAAAGTAACGTAGTTGTTTTATTTTGGGAAAGGAAGTTCAGTACAAACAACCCTACTGGCCCTGGAAAACATTGAGAGATTCAAAAGGGTTTACAGAAATTGGAGGACCATGAAGCCCCTCTTTGAGACTCCAGAGGTCTGGTGGGAAACAGTCAAGGGGGATATCAAGAAGTCCTTTATCCTCAAACGATAACTGTCCAAACACCAGAACAGTATGCAGAACCTACTCTAGTTGCAGACAATGGGGGAACAATGTCACAGAGGAGCTCCAGGAGGTGAAGAGCCAGCAAGCCTCATCCTTTGCATCAGAGGCCTCCAAGACAATCTTCCAGTCCAGGGTCCACACCATGGAGCAGGATGAGATGTACTCCTATTTCTTCTTCCAGAAGGTGCACAGGGAGAGCTCTGTGCTCAGCAGCCTGAAGGAAGAAGATGGCTCGGTAACGTCATTCCAGTCTGACATCCTGAGGAGCAGCAAATCCTTTTATGCCAGACTGCCTGACATGGAGCCCATGGGCAATATGGCCTCCCAGTCATTCCTGTTGTCTATCACAGAGGTCCTAGACAACAGCACGCGGGAGAGGCTGGACCAGTCGTTGTCTCTGGATGAGCTGACCAAGGCCCTCGAGTGCTGAGAAAAGAATAAATTTCCTGGAGGTGAGGGCTTACTGGCCACGTTGTATTCATCTCTGTGGGCCTCGATTGGCCAGGATCTGCTAGAGGTGTACGACAGTATGATTCTGTCAGGGTACATTGGCAAATTCACGAAGAAAAGTATCATTGCCCTCGGCTATAAGCAGAAAGGGGAGTGGGAGGAAATTAGAAATTGGCGACCAATCTCATTGCTGAAAGCACATCACATAATCCTGTCTAAGTTCATTGCCACCCGGGTCAGGTCTGCTCTTGGATTGGTGATACACCCCGACCAAACCTGAGCTGTGCTAGGCAGGACAATCGCTGAGATGCTTGCGCTCCTCAGGGATATGGTTGCCAATGTGCAGGGCAGTGGAATGGATGCCCACCTTATCAACCTGGCCCAGGAAAAGGCCTTTGACAGGATATCACACAGCTACATGTAGGATATACTCTCCAAAATGGGCTTTGGGAAGGAGTCAATAATCGGATCCAACTGCTCTACACCAACACTGTTAGTGCAGTCTCAGTCAATGGGTGGGAATCAGGTAGGGCTGCCCTCTCTCTCCTGCCTTGTATGTGTGTTGTATAGAAGTTTTTGACCAGTTCATCAGGAAGGATGTGAGCCTGAGAAGGGTGACTATTCCAGGCAGTGGAGGCCTGAATGACAAATGCCTCCCTATACATGAATGACATTGCTGTTTTCTGCTCGGATCTACTATCAGTGCACAGGCTCACGAACATCTGCGACTAATTCGAACTGGCCACAGGATCCAAGGTAACTTGAGGCTAGAGCACAACCATGTTCTTTGGGAATTGGACCGATCAATTCTTTAACCTCTTCACTGCCAGGACAGATTACCTGTAGTTGCTGGGGATGTGGTTCGGAGCAGACAGGGTACGCATAAGAACTTGGGAGGAGCAAATTGCTGAGTGAGGCAGGAACCGGTATTCTGGGAGCATTGCTCCCTCTCCATCGCAGGTACAACCCTGGTCATCAGGAATGAAGTACATTTGATGTTGCTGTGTATGGCGCAAGTATGATCTCTCCCATGAGCCTTGCACTGCAATCACCTGAGCCTTCTTCCACTTATGTGGAGCTCCAAGCTGGACTATATTGGGACACCATGTACAAAACTCTTCATAAGTGAGGGAAGAATGTACCCAATACCACCATCATCCTGATGGCCACCTTTGTGTGTAGCTGCATCAAGCGATGCATAGACCTCATACTATGTACTGAGGTTCTACCTGTCCCCAGCACTATGAAGGAAAGAACTGGCCTCAACACCACAGAATGTTCAAAGTAGTTCAACAGTTCCATATCACCTGTCCTTCATGGAAATGTTCATAAAGGAAAACAACTTTCACCACAAGTCCATCTGTCAGGGCAGAGCATCCTCAAGACTCTGTGGAAAAAGGAGAGGATGGATCCTGTTGTGTTGCTCCATGAGCAGAGGGGCAATGTCATCTAGCAGAATGCCTCATTGCCAGAACTTTGCAACAAGCACCAAGACATATCTTTGCCAGTGGTGAGAAGGGCACTACCTGTCAGAGCTTTCACTAATGCCTGGCCTCTGTCTGCTACCGCACGCTGTGGGGGGTAGAGACAGTCACGCAACTCCTTCTGGAATGTGCCTATGCAAAGAGGGTCTGGAGAGAGATGCAGTGTTTCCTTGTCAAGGTTCGTCTCAAGCAGCTCGATGACGAAGGATTCTGTGCTGGACGGTCTGTAACCTAAGATGCACACAGAGACAAACATCAACTGTGCCTGGGACACCGTCAACTCGCTCTTTGGTCGACCCAAAACCGATTGGTTTTCCAGTATAAAGAGTTGACTGAGTGTTGCAGAATGGCACATTCCAAGATCTGGGACAACTTGCTGAGGGATGCACTAAAGGTTGGGGCAGCTGTCGCCAAGGCGCAGTGGAACTATATCCACTTCCTGCCAAAGTACAACGGGGTTCAATTCAGTTATCCGACCCTCTGTCTGCCTGAAATGTCAGTAATCAGTGTGCTGCATGAGTAGGAAATGCCCTTGGTTTTACAACTGCGGGGAATGTCAAATTCTAATGTTTGTTTTCCCCTAGATATGCAAACGCTGTACAAAACTGTTTTAGTAGCTGTGAATGTAGACACTTTAAACGAATAAGATAAATTATCACTGAAAAGGTTGATTAGAAAATATCTATATTTGAAAATATATAGGTGCACTATTTATAGTTGAAAGTAAGAGGAGATATGTCCGGAACCCATGTACATTCGGGATCCAGTTCCACGTGATCTGATGCGGCTACACTATAGGTTGTTATGCACATGTTCATTATTGGATTATTCATGATCAGAGTAAAGGTACAGTTAAACATTTATTCTACATAGATTGGCGAGGTCAGCAAAAGTGCCAAAGAGCTTTGCTTGCTGAAATTCTTGCTGTTAACATTATCATGGAAAACAAAGACCAAGGGTTAAAAACAAAGCAGGAAAGCAAGCCACAAGCATTATAGATAACAAGGTGTAGAGCTGGATGAACACAGCAGGCCAAGCAGCATCAGAGGAGCAGGAAGGCTGACTTTTCAGGTCTAGACCCTTCTTTAGGTTCCACAAGCATTATATTCTGTTTCAGGAGCACGTCTTTAAAGTGCTGAGATTAATCTCATTTGTCCAAGTTCAAATAGCACATAAGTTGCCCAAATACATTATAATGAACAGACAAATAAAATGTAAATCCAAAGCTTTACAACGGTTAGGTGATTGGCGCTATTAACAATTCCTGAATAAAGTTTTCCCAAGAGCATTGAAATTAGCAGCAATATCAACACAAATAGGAAAACAGTTGCTACATTATACTTGTTGCTTTAATAAATAATGGGAAACATGAAAAAGGCTGATTGAGATGAGCTTCCTATTGTACCACTGCCCTACTCCAAGGCAGGTCATCATTACTGACTACTGGCCAACATCTGATGAAATAGATATTTAACATCACCTCCAGCAGCAAACTGGAATTAAAAGATCAAAAGAATGGACCCTCTTGATTGTAAGATCTGAAGAGAACTATTGGCTATGCAACACTGAACAAGTTAACACAGGCTTGCAATTCAATTAACACATGTATATTCTGGTAGAGATAACAAGGTGTAGAGCTGGATGAACACAACAGGCCAAGCAGCATCAGAGGGGCAGAAAGGCTGACGTTTCGGGCCTAGACCCTTCTTCCTGAAAAGTCAGCCTTCCTGCTCCTCTGATGCTGCTTGGCCTGCTGTGTTCATCCAGCTCTACACCTTGTTATCTCAGATTCTCCAGCATCGACAGTTCCTACTATCTCTCTATATTCTGGTAGAGTTCATTTTCCAAACAAATTTAAACCATTAAATTCTAAAAACAATTGATTATTGGAAACATGTAGATTGCCTTCTGAACCAAAAGAGTGGAGACTTTGATGCAATACAGCCTATATCCACACTTTCAACATTAGCTCCTCAGAATTCAAAAGATGTAAATGTTACTTTCCTGGTGAGTAAGCTTAAGAGAAATATTACGGCCTCAGAATTGAATAATTCAAAGAGCATATGAATTACCAACAAATCTTGGGTCATTATGTAGTTTGCTTTCAATGAGAACTATAGAATCCCTACCATGTGGAAAGAGGATATATGGCTTCTTGAATCCTCTGAAGAACATCCCTCCCAGACTCAACCCTAACCCTCTAACACTGTGTTTCCCGTGGCTAATTCACTTAGCCTGGACACTATGGACGATTTAGCATGGTTAATCCATTAAACCCGCACATCTTTGGACTGTGGTAGGAAACCAGAGGACCTGAAGGGATCCCCAGGGAGAATGTGCAAACTCCACACAATCACCTGAGGGTACAATTAAACACAAGCCCCTGGCATGGTGAGGCATCAACGCTAACCATTGAGCCACCGTGCCACCCTGGCATTGCCTTTCATTTGGCTTTACTGTGTTTTGAAAATTAAATTTAAATTTAATTAAATTTTGATTTGAGCCGCTTTTATATATTTCCCTGATGCCATGGATCCAAGTGGATGGTTTTCTGTGCTCATGATTCTGCCTGCCATGAGGTCGAGGACGCTGCTGTGTTAGGCTAGATTGTCCGCACTCCGCACTTGCCACATCTCTAATTCTTCCTTATCTAAGAGTTTGGAGCCTCAGTCCTTCCTCAGGTGCTAGTGGGAGAGGTAGTATCAAACACAGAATTTATAAGTAAAATATCAAAGGGTCACAGCATTGACGAGGATGTACGAAATAAACCCAATCAGTTCGGAGTCTTTAATTGATTAGTATGTATGTGTAAATCTCCAAATTCCTTTAAAGTCACAGTCCTGAGAGAACTAAAGGTTTTATCAGTGTAAAGAAGAGGTGACATTTTAGGTCAGGCAATGCATGTTAAGTGTGAGACCTTATTTAGAATCTGTTGGTGTTTTAGTTAGGAGTCAGACTGGTTTTAGTTCTAACGTAGGAATTTATAAAGCGCCACATTCAGCCTTGGATCTTCAGGTAAATGTTTTACAATGTGGACTTTGGGATTCACAACAACGCAGAGTCGCCGAGCAGAGGCTGGTAACCACGTTTGGTGCCCAAGAGGACGGCCTCAGCTAGGATCTTGAGTTTGTGTTGCACTGCAGGTGACCCCACCACACTATACGCTCACACACACACACACACACACACACACACACACACACACACACACACGCACACACACACTCTCTCTCTGTCCCCTCCACACGGACACACACACAGACTCTCTCTCTCTCCCCTACACACACTGTCTCCGTCCCTTCCACACACACACACACACACCACAAACACTCTCAGTCTCTCTCCCCCCACCCCCGCCCACACACAACCACTCCCTCCCCCCTCACACACTCACTCTCTCACCCCTCTTCTCACACACACACTCACACACTCTCTCTCACTCTCCCCTCCACACACAATCTCTCTCACCCCTCTTCTCTCTCTCACACACACACACACACACAAACACTCTCTCTCTCCCCTTCACACACACTCACATACACACACTCTCCCCTCCACACACACACACACACTCTCTCTCTCCTACACACACAAACACACATACACCCTTTCTCCCCCCTCTCATACACACACTCTCTCTCGCTCCATCTCACACACACACACACACTCACTCTCTCTTTCCCTCACGCACACAAACTCTCTCACGGCCCCTCTCTCACACATATACACACTTTGCAGATACATTTTATTTTGTTCAAAAACCCCACAATTTATAGACAGTCAGTCAATGTAATGTTTTAAAAATTCCTACTTTAGAAAGAAAACCAGCCTGACTCCAAACTAGAACACAAACAGATTATAAATAAGGTCTCACACCTAACATGTCACCTCTTCTTTACACTGATAAAACCTTTAGTTCTGTCAGAACCATGACTTGTTAGGAATTCAGCGATTTACATCTACACATTAATCAATTAAAACCTTCTAATTGATGAAAGATTTAACAGCATCTTAGATTTGTTTAGCATATCTTTTGTCAATGGTGTGAACTTTTGATCTTTTACTTATAAATTCTGTGTCTAATGCTACTTTTCTCACTAATACCTGAAGAAGGACTGAGGCTCCGAAAGCTTTTGACTTTCAAAAACACCTGTTGGACTATAACCTGGTGTTGTGTGATTTCTGACCTTGTCCAGCCCAGTCCAACATCGGCACCTACACATCATATCTAAGAGTGACTATTGTTTGGCTCCCTGGAGTTCATACAAGCTATTTAATTTGCATATCCATGTGTAGAATGCTTATTACAGCTCTCTGGTACAATTCTTCCATTCTGTCTTCTCAAAACCTCGATTCCACATAACTAACTGTTGATGTCAGTGGCATCATTGTGTACAACATATTATTAACATTTGCATTACATTATATTACAGTCTAAAAAGCATTTTATCAAATATTATTAAATAGGAAGTAAATAGTTACATTAAACTGTTTCTGAATTGAAATTATCACATAGCATTTGAAACCAAAGTATCACAATTTAATGCTTTAGACACATAAACTGGCAGATAGGAAAATTCTCATAACTATATAGTTATGGCCTGGCAACTTTTTAGGAGTAAAACTGTTAAAAGCTGTAGATTTCCCATTAAAAAAGGCAATAACCTTTTTTTCTTGGATTACTTTTATTCTGAGAATTGTCTGCAGCGGATTGAAAATATCTGAAATTGTTTCTACTCTGTAGAGATAAAATTGATGGCATTGATAAAATACGTGTCATTACTAACTGATGCTGAACACAATTGTAGGGCACTGGAGTTCACCTCCAGGCTCCTCTCTAAGAACTACACACATCAGCCTGAGTCTTGTCACATTTTGGGAAAGTGTCATTTTTGTTAAGTTTCATGGAACGTAATGGGTTTTCTCATGTTATCATCCTAAACACAACTCAATAACTAATTCCTATGGTGCTCCCAATCCTGTCCAATGCTAGATCATTTCAGCTCACTGGGGTCATATGTACTTGCCACTGTTGAGATATCCTGGGTATACTTGGACCCCATAAGCTGCTGCCATCTTTAAAAGACAGTTGTGTACCCAGACAAGAGTTGGCAAACTGGAGCTGCCCTGTGCAGCTCATGATATTTGTGTGGGATGTGGTAAAAAGGGGAAAATTGGCACCTTACTTTTCAAACACACATCCAAACTGGGTGTTGCTGAAAGGGATTGTCCTCTTTCCAGTGGGCTTAACACCAACTGGGCCTGAGTTTGCAACATTGGTCAATACAGTCTCAATCATTTGAAGGGAGACCCTGCAGTGTAGGAAGAAGATCAATGACCTTCTCCACTCCATGAGCATAAGGGCCATTGACTTCTCTATTATTCACATTCACTCTATCTCTGCTACTGCACCCACCTCCTACCGAGGCTCATGCTCTACCACTCTCACTATTACATGTAACAGCTTCCCTCAGTGTAACTCACACACCTTTCCATCACTTTCTCCAGCACCAGCTGCAGCACCCACTTTCATCTCATTTAATCCCTCCCTTTCTGTCATGCCAGGAGAAAACAACAGCCCAGAAGAGGGCAGAACAGAAAAAATGAGTGCCGGATATTCAGTCCCTCATCCCCTATGAGGAGAGGATCCTGATCATGCCTAAGGCCAGGGATTGGCACTGAAGGCCACCCATGACTTAACTAGCCAGGACCCACCCGTCTCCCTTGACTTGACTGAGGACTACAACCCTTAGAGTTTGATACACAACCGTTTCATTGAGACTCATGCGCTGTGTTTGCTACGTCCACTGATGGCCCACGGTACATGTGTGAGATTGATACAGCAAACAACGATACAGCAACAAGTCCACTCCTTTGACTGATGAAGCTGGAAAAATGACAAGCTGCCTGACCTTGTGTCTACACTAGAAAGCAAGCTAACGCAGAAGTGGAATGTGTAGTCTCTGTGGAACTCATTGCTGCATAATACTGTGGGAGCCAAGTCATTGGGTGCCTTTAAGACAGAGAAAGGTAGTTCCGTGATTAGTAAGGGGATCAAATGTAATGGGGAGAAGGCAGGAGAATGGGGCTGAGAAACATATCAGCCATGATTGAATGATGGAGCAGATTTGACTGGTCAAATTGCAATATTCTACTCCTGTATCTTATAGTCTTATGGTCTATAGAAGCACTATGTCTGAGGGGCAAAAAAGGTTAAAATTCAAGATGATGCTGTGAGTATCTGGATAGGCCCTAAGCTAGTAAGCACTACGAGAGCAAGCAAGCCCGGTCCTATTTATGAGCTGAAAGCCTGGGCAAACACACGCACACACACACCCACACACACCCACACACACACACCCACACACACACACACCCACACACACACACACACACACCCTGTCTCTCTGACACTCACGCACGCACGCACACACACTCCCCCTCTCTCTCACTCACACACACATACTCCCCCTCTCTCTCACACGCACTCTCCCTCTCTCACACAGACACACTCTCTCCCTCACTTGCCCTCTTTCACAAACACACACACAAACTCCCCCTCGACCTTGCTTTCTCACACACACACTCACACACACAGACACACACACTCCCTCACACACACACTTCCCCACTCCCTCTCCCCCTCACACACACACACAGACACACACACACGCACACACTCTCCTTCTCTCTCTCACATGCATGCACGCACACACACACACAAACACACAGAGAGCATCCTTGAAGCCACATTGCCATGAAAGATGCCAGTGTGCCATATAGTTCAGCATTACAGTGCAGAAGTGTACTGTAAGTGATTTGGAGCTGTGCCCTGGGATTGTGGAGAGACTGATACATATCAGACTCAGTGCCCCTGCAGATGTGGGTTTGTCTAAATGCTGCCCATGGAATGTGCCCTGAGCCATTGGTGCTTAGTGTCCAAGATGGAGATCCAAAGGAGCAAGCAGAAAGGTGGAGTGGAGAGGTACCCTCTCTGACGTTTGTGTCAGCAATCCTTGGTGTTTCTTTTCTATCTAGTACGCACCAGAAAGGAACTTTAATATTAATGATAACAAGCATGGGGCTGGATGAACACAGCAGGTCAAGCAGCATCATAGGAGCAGGAAAACTTGACGTTTCGGGCCTAAACCCTTCATCAGAAATGGGGGAGGGGAAGAGGGTTCTGAAATAAATAGGGAGAGAGGGGGAGGGGCAAGATTAGGTAGTAATGAGGGTGATAACGAGCAATTAACCCTCGCTGCTCATGAGTAAGACTCCGGTCTCAACATTCAGAAGGAACCATATTGGAAAATGTGACTTATTGCCCCTGATGTCAAGAAAGGCCGAACTGGACTTCTGATGTGATTCTCCCAAATTTTTCATCATAGCTAATGTCGTTTAGAGTGTGGGAAGATTCACCAACAAAGATAAGCTCCATATAAAAATTAACCCTTTATTATATGACCTGCTGCCTACTTGCAAGAACGTGTCTCAGTGCTGTTCAAACCTTTCTCCCTGCTGCCACGTACATTTAAGTGTGCCAACTTTTCAAAGAAAGAGTTGACTGCTTGCATTTTGAGACATGTCTGTACTGGCCTTTTAAACTTGTAAAGCGTTTGAACTAATTATATGTTAGAGCAAAAATCACTAAAACGTTCAAATTGTTCAACAGAGTAGCTCTGGCTTTGTGCTGGCTGAATTTTCCAAGAATTATATAACATATGTATCATACTGAGCGTGCTCCATCCACATCACCAACTTTCCTGTCACTCATTTGGGTGCATATTCATCCAATTCTTTACTAAATTGGCAATTTGTGCCTGGATTCTACAGCTGAACAAAGAAAGAAAGTGCTTGGTATGCTAGAAGATTTGCTTTTGAATATTCCAAGTTCCAGAGTTGCACTATGAATAAGAAATAGATTGACAACTGTTCTATTAAGCCGTTTCTGAATTCAAGTCATCACATTATGTTTGAAACCAATATTACATCTTAGCGCTTTGACACATAAACCGACAGAAAGGATAACTGTCACAGATAACAAGCATGGGGCTGGATGAACACAGCAGGTCAAGCAGCATCATAGGAGCAGGAAAACTTGACGTTTC
>JAHRHZ010000035.1:11128281-11141732 GCA_024137785.1 Ginglymostoma cirratum | reverse complement strand
CGAAGAGGCGGGGATGGAGCCAGTAAAGGTGAGTGTAGGTAGGGGGGGTAGGGAGGAGATAGGTCAGTCCAGGGAGGACGGACAGGTCAAGGGGGCGGGATGATGTTAGTAGATAGGAGATGGGGGTGTGGCTTGGGGTGAGAGGAAAAACAGGTTAGGGAGGTGGAGATGAGCTGGGCTGGTTTTGGGATGCGGTTGGGGGAGGGGAGATTTTGAAGCTTGTGAAATCCACATTGATGCCATTGGGCTGCAGGGTTCCCAGGCTGAATATGATTTGCTGTTCCTGCAGCCTTCGGATGGCATCACTGTGGCATTACAGGAGGCCAAGGATGGACATGTCATCTGAGGAATGGGAGGGGGAGTTGAAATGGTTCGCGACTGGGAGGTGCAGTTGTTTGTTGCGAACTGAGCGCAGATGTTCTGCAAAGCGGTCCCCAAGCCTCCGCTTGGTTTCCCCGATGTAGAGGGCGCCACAACGGGTACAGCGGATGCAGTATACCACATTGGCAGATGTGCAGGTGAACCTCTGCCTGATGTGGAAAGTCTTCTTGGGGCCTGGGATTGGGGTGAGGGAGGAGGTGTGGGGGCAGGTGTAGCACTTCCTGCGGTTACAAGGAAAAGTGCCAGGTGTGGTGGGGCTGGAGGGGAGTGTGGAGCGGACAAGGGAGTCGCGGAGGGAGTGCTCCTATGATGCTGCTTGACCTGCTGTGTTCATCCAGCCCCATGCTTGTTATCTCGGATTCTCCAGCATCTGCAGTACCTTTTATCTCAGGATAACTGTCACAACTGTGTTATCATGGTCAGGTTTTTTTTTAGGAGAAAGAAACCAATAAAAAACATTATGACTTTTATCCTAGTTGATTAATACAGGGTAATGGTGGTATAGTAGAAATATCACTAGACTAGTAATTCAGAGGCCTACGTTAATGCTCTGGGAACTGTGGACTCAAATCCTACCACAATCAGTTGGTGAAATTTAAACTCAATTGATGAGTCTGGAATTGAAAGGTAATTGGTCTGTAACTGTAAAAAAGGTAAAAACATGGTTGCCTCATGTTATCTGACTACACAGCTGCAAGTTTTATACAAATGACAGAGAGAGATGCCCAGATATATAACAATCTCCTCCAGGAGATCACAAAAGTCCTTGGTGATTCATTGCAAGAATGTAAATTGGGTGTTGAGCGGAACAAAAGTTAAAAACCATAGGAAGGACAGCAGTTGTTTCTGAAATGTCAACGTTTAGAACATGGCTTATCTTTTACTTACTTCACCAGCTTGCAGTGGCTATCTCAGCTTGCCATCTAGTAATGGTTGTAAAATGCAAGCTGCCAAGACACATACAGATTCTAATTTGAACCATTGGGAAGAAACATTTTCCAGGTGGAGAGAGTGAGGAAGGGAAGAGACGTCTCCGAACAGCTCACTTCTACAAAGTCAAAGGGAGGAATCTTCTGTCTCTCCCAAAATCTGCTATCTTGTAGAATTTACCTGGATGAGACAATGCAAAATGTTTGACTGCAGAAGGCAGAACAACTTCTGGATCTGAGTGCAATTATGAAACTCTTCTTTCAGCAGCAAGAAAATGGAACAAGAGGCTCCACTGAGATGTATTGACAAACATTCTTTTGTCATATCTGCATTTGTTTTAATATTCATGACATTTTTAACATTAATATCTTTAAATCTCTTTATTCTTAAGGAGCCTCCTGTAATAAACTGTATTAAACAAAGCTTTAACCTGTTGTACAGAATAATTACATTCTATAAATGATCTGTGTAGTCTCCAGCGTATCTTTAAAGTACCATTTTCTGGAATGTTGGTGTTTTTGGCAAGACACTCCTAATTTATTAACTGCCCTAACGGCCTTTAAACTGAATGGATTGATAGACCTTTTCAGAGATAGTTGAATATCAACCACATGGTTGTGGATTTGGAGTCACTTATAAGTGGACAAAATAAGGATGCCAGATTTCATTTCCTGAAGGGTATTAATGAACCAGATGGCCTTTTTCCTACAACTTATAATAGCTTCATGGTTACTATAATTGAAATAAGCTTTCAAATCCAGGATCAATAATTAAGTGTGTTTCCATTTCACCAACAAATATGGCTGGATTTGAGTCCATGATTCCCAAAGCATTAGCACAAGCCTCTGAATTACTCGTCTAGTGACGTTACCACTACACCAGCATCACCCTGTCTTACACATTTTGGGGAGGTTTTGGTTCGCACCCTTTCAATAAAGTACAGAAAAAATGGTGGCGAAGTAGCAGCCTATTGAGTGGGCTCCTTAGCCCAGAGCCCCGAGCTCGTCTACTCTGTCTGATTTTACTTTTTTTTTGCTTTCTCTGCTTTTGTAATTATGTTTCCACTTATTACTCATTACCAAGTTTCATTAATAGCTTCAATGGGGGGCTGCTTCCAGACCAGCAACTAAGTGCTTTCCAGTGGCCCACATGGTGGTCTCTGCCCGGCATGGTGGTCTCCCAGTCTGGCTATCTTGTCCCAGCATGAAGGTCTCATCCTCTTCGGCATTGGCTTCCAGGAATTCCAACGGCCCAGCGCGTATTTTCATCCCAGAGTAGCTGTCTCGGCACAGCATGTCAGTCTTCTTCAGTGGAGGTTTCCGACCCAGTGTTCTAGCAGCCTGGCGATGCGGTTTTATCCCGGAATGCCAGTCTCATCCTGGCTGCATCTTCCATGTATTCCTCTATTCCTTAATCAGCTATCCCTGAGCCCAGGAGCCGTTAAGTGAACTACGATGAACATTGTCTTAATCTCATTTTATTGAAAATTACTATGTATGACTTCTGACATTAATAAAGTTGCCATGGGAGGACATCTTAGGTAACTTTTCACTGCATTTTTCATTTAAAAGTACAAGTGACAATAAATTTCTATTCTATTCTATCCTACCTAATACTGACGCAAAAATCAAAATTGTGTTCTGAGGAAGGGTCACTTAACCCAAAACTCTGATTTCCCTCCATACAAACTGCCAGACCTGCTGAGCTTTTCCAGCAATTTCTGGTTTTGTTTCTGATTCCAGCAATCCGCAATTCTTTCGGTTTCTATTATTGGCATAGTTATACCTAGCTATCAAAGCTAACCAACTGCATAAATCTATTAAATGACAAAAAAAAATGCCATTTGTATCTTTTGGGCACCTGAGCATTTCAACTGAGACTTACACTTTTCTGAAAAGTTTGGGATTAGGGTAATTCAATATCAGATCTCTCAAACAGATAAATGTTCAGTGTTGGCTGGAATTCCTAAAACACTGTTGCCAGAATGAATGCACTGTGGACAATTATGAAACATTCACCCGTACAATGCTCTCAATGCAAATCTATCTTTAAAAAGGCCAAACATTGAACAGGAGCCTGAAATTACAAATGTCAAAAGAATAACCTTTGGCATTTTCAACCAGAGGTGATTACCTGGACTTGTATTTAGAGCAAAAGATTTAAAGTTGCAGGAAACTAATAGCAAAATGTTATAATCCTGATTACAACACCGGAACAATAGCTTGGGTGATACATCACCCTTCACAATGCATGAAGAGATTGTTTTGCTTATTATTTTGGTGTGGATTTGTTTAAGCAGGGCAGAGATTCAGTCATCCCTAAATTTAGAAGGTTTTGACTGCTGCCATTGGCCATCATGACTATCTGCCGTCATTAGCATATGGGGAGGTGATAGCCTATTAATCCAGAGACCCAGATAATGTTCTGCGGGCCCAGGTTCAAATCCTGCCATGGCAGATAGTGGAATTTGAATTCAATAAAAATCTGGATTTTAGAGTCTAATGATGACCGTGAATCCATTGTCGATTGTTGGGAAAAACCCATCAGATTCGTTAATGTCCTTCAGGGAAGGAAACTGTTATCCTTTATCTGGTCTGGCTGACATGTGACTCCAGACCCACAGCAAAGTGGGTGGATTCTTACATGCCATCTGGGCAATTAGGGATAGGCAATAAATGCTGCTTAGCCAGTGACGCCCTCATCCTGTGAATGAATTAAAAAAAACTGAGTTTGTTTGGAGTGCCACGTAGTCCCTTGTAGCTAAAGCACATTTCTCTGCTTTGCAGTGTTAGAAAATCTTAGCGTCTGCTCTCTCCCATTTTTGTGCCTTTTTTTGCCCTGTGAGAATAAATTCGACAATACTTCTCATATCCCGACCCTTTCCACCCTCAATGCACATTCCTTCCAAGTAAAGCAGGCCGGCTTTGATTGGTGCTGACTTTTCAAATTTTTGGAGCTTTTATATACTCTCAGTCAATTTCTTACCTTACATTTTACCCTGAATTCACGCAGACCAGACATATTTGCCTGCCGCATTAATTTCAAAAGTCTGCACACAGACAGCAGGGAATTTCACTTTCTCGCGCTCTCTTTCTCTCTGTCTCTCTCACTGTCTGCCTTTGTTCATTTCTATGTTCATCTCTCTCTCTCTGAAGCATGTTTAACATTCTGTGAGAAGTGTTGGCTTCACTGGGGGATTTAAATTACTTTGTGCTACAGGAGCAGTGTTCGCCAGGTCGATTTCAGAGGCTGCTTAGAGTCACAAGGAGGGTCCCAAAGGGTCTAAAATTTGGAGGTTTTCACTCTGTCTCTCCCATTGCTTTCTTCCTATAGCAACCCTGTATGAAGCATTGTGCATAGCTTGGAGTCCATTCAGTTCAAGTCCAGGATGGGCAGCCAAGTCCAAGGATGTATGTGCTAATTGTGGACCCAACCAAGGCACAACATCTGGTAGATAATTTCAGAGCTTCCCTCACAGTCCAACGCAGGAAGCATCAAATTCTGGGTTGTTTTGATGCCAAACAAACTCAAACTGTTGCCATCGTGGCTTCTGGTGCCTGTGATTGAATACATTGCCAGATGGTCTCGCAGTCCCATAATTCTACCTCCAACATTTTATGTTGAGGTTGACCTCTTATTGGAGTGAAGGTGGCTTCATGAATCACAAAACTGCTGTCTTGTCTCAGAGTGACAGCATTCATGCTCTCATCATTGCCCCTCTGCCATGCACTTGCTGTTATCTACCAGGCAACTGCTACACAAAGGTGCAAGCCAAAACTGGGACAGCAACTCCCTGTGCTATTTGAGGTTGCTCTGCCAGATCAGCTGCAGCATCCTCCGCTGAAAGTAGGGAGCCTTCTGTCAGTCAAGCTGTACCCACTGCATGGAAATACAAAGACAACAGACTGAGATAGGGGCTAAGCAAACTCAAAAGGACTACATTTGTCCATTGTGTGGCATTATTTATTTCTGTGTCAGGAAAAGAAAATGGAAGGTAAAATGTTGAACTGTTGGCAAATAGAGAATTGTGATTGAATTTTCTGATATTGCGATCTGAAGAGTTGTTAATAGACAGCCTGAGGAAAAAAGGATTACCTACATTGCCTCTGCCCTTCCGCCATCCTCTTCCTTCCCCTGCCCCTCAACTGCTCACTGTATAGCTGGTAGCAAAGTTCATGTTCCCATGATGGTGAGATTGTATAGCATGCAACAAACAATTGTGAATCTTGACATCCATTCTGCCAAGTTCTGCAGGCCTCCTCTGGAGGAATCCATGTAATGGGCACATTTTTGCAGCACTCCAGTGATCTATTCTGTCAAATTTTGTGTAGCAACGTGGCTGTTGTTATATTCCAGTGTGGGTGGTTTGCTCGCTGGAGTTGGGTGTTAACATTAGAGTGCACTTGTCAGTCAATATCCATCCATCGTCAGAGTCATTATGACACTGAAGGAAGCCATTTGGAACACTAGGTCCAGATTGGAATTTTCGTGATGCTTCATGTGTAGAAGGCACACGGAGTTGTTACAGAATGAAGACATCAGGATTTCTGGTACAAAATCAGGATTGATATGCTGTTTGCGGCCACACACAAGCTAGCTTGCGAAATGCAGCAATCCACACAGATACAGGTATGAAGTCAATGGAATCCTGTAACATTCCCTCACTCTGCCTGCTGGTCTCTGGCAGAAGAGGGTGAAATGAGATAACAAGGCGTGGGGTTGGATGAACACAGCAGGCCAAGCAGCATCATAGGAGCAGGAAAACTTGACGTTTCGGGCCCAGATCCTTCATCAGAAATGGTGAAATGATGCTGGATTTCTTTGAATAGAGAATGAGAGTGATTTCCCTCAAACCACAGTGGAGGACAAGCTGTACAAGGTTGCAAAATATCTCCAACTCCAGCACATGAGAACCCCACCCTATAAAGTTTATGTCCTTCACAGAAACTGACATGGCATCCTTCGTATGGCTTTGAGGTTGTCCTGTTGTGACTGCAGTAGTCTGGATGTTTCAGTGAGGGCATTTAGAATGATGATCAGACATATAGGGATGAATTTTGTCCTTCCTGCAGAGATGGGTTTGGAGGTAGGACTGAAAGAAACATTCAAAATTCCCACATTGCTATGACTCACTGGCTTGTTCCCTCTTCTGTTCATTCCTGCAGGAGATGTAGTCAAACCTTGGTCACATGTCCGGTCGTGATAGGGAATCAACTGTGCTCAATTATGTGCTCACATCAGACTAAATTGATTACACCAATGGGAATGTTCAACTTGCTCATTGCAAGCGTGATGTCTATGGCCACATTTTTGTCCTTTTACAAATTCATACTTCTACAGAGGGGGTCTCCAATTTGAGGCATCATCATCATCTGTACTCACTTTTCCAGGTGGGATTGCAGGCTCTCCTGCTAGACCTCCACCATCAGTATTTGGATAGGGCACTTGGTATCGGCTTCTAAATTGGCCCTCGATGAGAAATTCACAACAAACTTCCAGATTTCAGACCCGGGGCTGTTATTGGAATGGTGACCCTGCAAACAAAAAGTAACCCATTATTTCTCACTGAGACTCAGGCAGGAGAACTGCTCCCTAAATAACTTAGGCAGATATGGCCTCTAGCTGAAAGCACACCTCCCAATCCCCCTCCCTCTTCTAGCTGGTTATCCTACTTTGCCTGTCCTCTTTTCATTGTCTGGTTATTTTATATTCTAAGGAGAATTCCGAATATATAGTGTCCCACCTCTAGAAATAAAAGGTTTGTGCAGAAGCCTTGAAATCAGGACCATTTCAGTCGCCACAACATTCTGTTACCAACTTTGCTGTGAAAAACAGCAAACATTTGAACATTGGTAGCAAAAGCCAATAGAAATCAATTATTCAGCACGTAACCTGAAAGAAGTTGGTAAATGTTTTAAATAGCACCAGTGAAGGAACATTTCTGCTGTTAATACATGCTCAACTACATGAGGTTAAGATATAAGCTTCAGAATGAAACTATTGACATCAAAGAACATGATTAGCTACTTCTTTTGAATGCTTACTATATACATAATGTTTTGCAATAAGCCAGCCAATGTGTTCCGCATGAGAAATTTCTGTTTCATTTATGCCAGTATCATAGATTAACATCTGTATACTGTGAACACTTTTAAAAATTATGATTGTGGTTAACAACGTCTTTATGAGCAGATAATCTGTCTCTGTGGTGTTAACTGATGGACAGATATTGACAAGGACATTATGGATAACCCCTTTGGCTCATCTTAGAGTTTGTGCCATGGGACATCTTGTAACCATCTGAAAAGGCAGGTTTGTTTAACGTCTGGGCGAAAACACACCTCTGACAGTGCAGTGCTTCCTCAGTTCTGCACAGAGTGTTTGCATTTTTAGCTGCTCAAGCCTTACAGTGAGACTTACTCCTGGGATCTTCCAGTTCAAAGACGAACGTGCTGTCTAATGAGCGACAACTGTTATTCACATCAAACAGACCACTCAAGGCACTTAAAGGCATGTACAGCAAATCCCAATTTTGTGCCAAAGCTATTTACAATATGGCAGCATTTAATAGTTGCATCCAAATTATGTCTATCGATTTATATTGGACGCTGACATCAAAGGACTTGAAGTCATGTATAAAAGTTGCTGACCAATCTTAATGTATCTTGCTGCCGGCTCTCTGGGATTTATGTTGTCCTTGACAATTGGTCAATAACTGAAATGAAAGCTGTTTCCAATACATTTTTTATGCATTTTATAAGCAGTAAGTACTTCAACAGTTTAATCTTTTAAATGTCACAAAGAAAAAATAGTTTATTTTCTTATTTTGCATAAAATCAATGCAACACTTGGGCTAAATTAATCCAGGTAAAATCAGGTAAAATTATAAGAGAATTAAAGTGCAATTCAGAGGTAGATTCAAAATCAAACTTTTTGTTTTAAGAAAGTCCTTGTCCTGTGCGATAATATTCCCGGGTAGACGACAATACAAAAACTAGCCTGTACAGCTAGAGTCAAGTGTAATGAAAGCTAAGAATGCAAGCTGATGATGAAACTAAGAATTATATGTGAAACAGATTGGATGTTGAAAGTATATATATATATATTTTGCCTCAATCAGTTTATCAGTTGTCAAAAACAAACAAAAAACAGACACATGTTTATTTCATTTCAATTCAAGGAAGAAACTCAATGGGCTGATTTTTACCAGAAACCAGTTAAGTGTTATTTCTGGTGAGTTTTGTGAAGGTTACTCTCCATGAGTTCCAGTGAGTTTCTCATGTGATCTTCTCAAACTTGCCTAATTTATTAGGCACCATGCCCCAGTGGTGTGCCTATTGCCATATTCCTCCAAACACCACAGGTTGACATGTTAGCGAATGCCAGGGATTCGTGGGACTCCTGCCACTGGTGCCATTTTTAGTGTCTAACCTTGCACCCAGTCAAGTATTGACAGCTGCCCAGCACATTTCATTTTGTACGCTTGAGACATGTCAGACAGAGGGCAATTGGCCTCTCTGCTGATGGGCTTCCTGGAAGTCTTGCTAGACAGGATTACGACTGTTGGAGCTTTCCCTGAAATGTTGGTGATTGGTGGAGATCTGAAGCAGCAAATATCCTTGTTCAGAGACAACAAATCCAAGCAGCCGCTAGGAGAATGGAGATGTACATATCAATGAGATGAAATGAAGTCAATTTAATGCATGCTGATGCATGCAAACAGGCCTCTTACCACTCACCAGTAAGAGTGTCATCTTGCCATTCGACACTTGATTGAAAAATGGGACGTTTTGCTCTCGATGAACCTTGGACGATTCTACCAGCTTTATTACCAATGCTTTGATTATTCAATGGCTAGGAAAATTCAGCTCAGCTTACTTTAGATATCAAGCAGCTCTTCAATTTTACAAAGGGAATTTTCCCCACTGACATTTGCAACTGTCTTCCAGAAATTCACCAGGCACAAGAGCTTTCACTAAATTCATTCAAATTAAATCCATGTTTACTACTTTAAAAACAATTCATTGAGCAACTAAGCCTGAGGTTCAACAACATAATCTCTAGCTATCTAATTCATGTAATTGAAGCTCTTTTTTTACAATCAAGTAATTTAAATGGATTGTTACTGGAATACAATCATCAGGCTCTAGCTAACATCTTCCACTGCAAGTCAGGTTTTCTTGGGATCTGCCAAACAAAAGGCGTCAAATAAGTTATATCAGATGGCTTTTATCGACCATTAACTAGATTTTTCAATACACTGTCAGCTTGGGCTTTTTGCCAGAAACTGCAACCTCATGGTAAGCCTCATGCTACAAAACTAGCACAGGTCATTTCAAACTCCTTCACATGATTCAGAAACACGAATGCTCCGGTAAATCTACATTTCAGCTTCTTCAGCTCCCATTAGAACTGGGCAATTTATCACAACTAAACAAGAGTGCAATGTTTGTAATTCTCAAGTCCTCAGGAACTGCCTTGAGTTTAAAGAACAGTGACATATTATGCCTATTGCTTTTGTAATTTCCACTCTCACTGCCATCGATATTCTTCCATATATCGTATCTGGTCCTGGTGTCTTATCAGGCTTAAAAGCAGACAGCCTATCCAATCCTTCTTCCTTATCAAATTTAAACCCTCCATTGTTCAGATTGCTACTGTTTCACCTGGCATCGTCCTTCTTTTTAAAGACAAATGCAAAATATTCATCTAAAACCTCAGATGTGTAAATGTGTAAATCTCCTTGTTGGTGCATAATTGGCATGGCCACTTCTTTTATCTCCCATTTAATATTCGTATGCAGACTTTTTACCTCTTCCTCTTCCACTACCACTGGCCCTGAGCAAACACTCCAAGTGACGTAATGATTTGCTTCTTTCACTTTAATGCACTTGACTCACTTTTCATTATTCACTGGGGAGTCTAGGTACAGATTGGGGTTGCCCCTTTGCTGAAAATCTCCATCCAGTCAACAAATGACTCAGAGCTCATCTGTCATTCTCTTTCTGCCCCCATTCCCCTGTAATCTTCCTGCACTTGATCTCATACACTGTTCAAATACAGATCAATATAAACTTGAGAAACAGGATTGCACATTCAAATTCAGCACACTATAGCCTCTGGACTGGTAACTGAATGTGAAAATTGCAGATCATAGTCACTGCCTTTATTTTATCCTGTATGGTAATAGTTCTGCTATTTCCATTAACATTCAATCAAGACCCATTCTTTGTTCCTCACTCATTCCATTACCAACTCATTTTGCCTTGACCCATTTTTCTTTTTGTCATTTAATGTCACAACCTTTATTGCAGCTTATCACAGTTTCTCGATATTGCTCCTCCCTCCCCTTTTCCTGCCTCTGTACGTTCCCAAAAGCTGCTACATCTCTAAATGTTTCCAGTTCTGATGAACTGTTCTCTCTTCGCAGATGGTGACTGATCTGCTGAGTACTTCCAATGTTTTCTGTTTGAGTTTAATGACAGATAGTGTTATCAGCTTTACATTGTAGGAGGGATTGATCACCTTTTGGGAAAGCCAACAAGAAAGAAGAAAACTACAGGCACAAAGGAAAGCTCAGTCTAACGCATTGGCATTCAATCAAATGCATTCTCTAAGACTCTCAGCAAGTTTTATAGATGTACCATAGAAAGTATTCAATCTGGATGCATCACAGTGTATTAGGGCAACTGCTCTTCCCAAGGCTGCAACAAACGATGAAAGTCATGAACACAGCCTAGCCCATCAAGCAAACCAGCCTTCCATCCATTGACTGCATCTATGTTTCCCACTGCCTCGGGAAAGCAATCAATATAATCAAAGACCTCTCCCAGTCTGATTATGTTCTGCTCCACCCTGTTCCATCAGGCAGAAGATATAAAAGTTTGACTACACATACAAACAGATTTAAGAACAGATTCTTCCCTGTTGTTATCAGACTTTTGAATGCACTTTTCAAATGTTAATTCTGAAGTCTCTTTCTGCACCTTCTCTGTGCCTGTAACACTGTGGTCTGCACTTTGTTCTGCTACTCTGATGCAGTTTGTATGCTATGAGCTGCCTGTATAGCATGCAAAACAACACTTTTCACTATATCTTGGTTCATATGACAACAATAAATCAAACTCAATCTCAAACTATATTGCGCATCTTTTGGTATATCAGAGTAAAATTCAGAGTCTGCTTCTGCACAGGATTATTTCAAAAGGTGACAAGAAAATCTAAAACAAAAAGGAAAATTTAACCTCAAAATCCTCAACATACAGTCACTATTCTGCTTTATTTTTTTCACTTCAGAACTGACATTTGCAAAAGCAAAAAGATTTTAAGGCATCTTTATTGCTCTTATTCATTGCAATCTCAGCTTCAGTAATGATACTGTGAAATGAAATACAATGCCAGTCCGAAAAACAGAGCAATGTTGAAACAGAAACACAGAATCATATCAAGGACAAAATTGCACCAATAACTTCACATTTTTTATGGTCCTCCAATTTCCTGTTGCTGAAACAAGATCAGTTGAACATAAATAAAACGACAATTGTGAAAAAAAGCGCATTCAGTTCACAGCTCATTGAAGCTGAAATGAATTTTGCACAATTTATCTATAAGATGTAAGCAGTTTATGTGATGTCTCTACCCTATTTAAAGAGAAGATTACACTCTCAATAGGGGCAGATTTGGTTAAGTCTGCAACTGTTTTCTTAAGCCACACATAACTACGCTGTTCTGCATTTCATGTTCCAAATCATGATATGGATATTGATAGCAAGGATTACATTTTGTTACTTTGTTGCCCTTACAAAGGCTGCTGTTTGAAAGCCTCCTCTGCTTATTCTGTTTCATCTCATGGTCAATATACCTTTAAGATATATGCTCGTGGTATCATCACTGTTTTATAGCATGTGCTTTGAGGATATAAATGCCTCAGAATCCATCTTAATTTAAGCCACACACTGATTCTTCTCTTCATAGCCAAGTAGCTTAATGTTGGCTTGGAGACTGAAATGTGAAGGAATGTAATCTTTGTATAAGTTTATGAGCTTTAATAAATGTCTGTTGGATCTTTCAATACCATATTACCGTGATCTCATCATTATGGTATGAAAGATCATTAACAATTGCTGAATTTGACCCAATACACTGTTGGCACATAGTGGTAAACAATGGTGATTATTTAGAAAGAAACAACTCCAAGATCTCAGTTGTAGATTTCTGGAAACCTAATTAAAGATCAAATAGACAACAACCTTCAACATTAAATAATTTAGACACTGTGCAGCTTCTCTCTGAGTACAGAGGGCAGATTTTAATTAAATAGAAATTAGCACTAAGTTCATTCAAATTAAAAGACCTGCTTTCTCAGAAAAGACACCCACTTGCTTGCAGTTCAGAGTTACAAATATTGACAGTCAAAGACTCCTCACAGCATAGTGACAAAGAAGTTTTACTTGTATCCAAAACTCAGTTGGATTCATCATTTTATTTGTTCAGACTGATATGAAGGTTGAGGAAAGCTATGTGATGGAATTACTTTTTATATGGCAGAAACACCATCTAGAAGGTGAAATCTGCTTTACAAGTCGACAATTCTTTAAAGAACAGTCTTTAAGGAACAAAGGGCAAGAACAGACAGCAACAGTGAAATAAGCAAAGGGAAACAGAGGCAAACAAGGGAAAATCAAATTGCGGAGAAGCAAAATCTTCAAATAAACTAGAGGATGTAGCATTACTTTCAACTTGTTCAAAATTCAAGATCTTCAATGAGAAATGGAAGGCAATCACTTAATTATGGACTGGGCAGCTAATGGTGCCTTTATGGATAATTATTCAAGCAATTCAAGCTTTATTTTATCGATCAAATGATAAATTGTCCTAATAACAGACGTCTAGAAATTTTGCTTGGCATCAGCAAGAAGTCATTTTGCAGGATTAGTAGACCATGTCTTTCTGTTAATGCTCAGAATCAAGAAGATGTTTCAAGATCAGCTCAAGTTAAGTTTTAGTTTCAGGATTTAACACACCCCAAGTTATGTCATGTGGAGAGCAACACCTAGAGTATATTCAGAGACAGTAGGAACTGCAGATGCTGGAGAATCTGAGATAACAAGATGTAGAGCTGGATGAACACAGCAGGCCAA
>JAHRHZ010000035.1:11065479-11128181 GCA_024137785.1 Ginglymostoma cirratum | reverse complement strand
GTCTTTAAAAGGACATGAGTGCAACCTTTCCAAAGCAGAACAGTCAAGAGATGTTTAATGAACGAGCAATTATTTCAACACCAATTAAAGCTTTTAGGAAGTATTTTTTAGTTATGAAAAAGGACATTACCTTTGTAACATTACTTGCGGTGGGTGCAAGCATGATGTTATAGTGGCAGGCGAACAACAATTGTATGCTTTAGGTAAAGCCAGAAATATTGCCATAGTCAGCAAAGTACACTGAACTAACGAAACCTTTAATAGTTTCAATTTATCCCATCAGCTGTAAAGCCATCCAAATTTTCTGCATATCTGCACAGCATATGGTACCAAGGGAAATTGGGCATATATGTGCAGGAGATTTGATTTCAAAGGTCAAACCATGTTCCAGGACAAAACACAGCTGTCCGACGATACTGGCAACAGGAAAAGTGTTAAGAAGGTGCACAAACACAACACATCAGTGAGGTTCAGTGTCAGCCTAGAGATAGGCAAATTTTGGAAAATGACCAAGCTTTCCATATTGCAGACCTCACACATCACGTTATCTGAATAGGGTGATCAGAAACTTTTCTAGTCATTCATATCATATGTCCTAAAGAGGACATATAAGAGGACATATAAGCTAACATTTACACAGGAGCAAGTGCTAATGTATTAACACAATGAATCCTGAAAGACATATAGCTCAGCAAGGCACTACCTATGAGAGATTGTGTCTCAGCATATAACAGATCACTGATTCCATTGGCACACATTGGCATAATCATACTGCAGTGCTAATACATACACACATCTTAACTTACCAAAATCATCAACCAATATATTAGAATTAAAATTAGATTTTATTGTCACATGTACTCAAGTATAGGAATACAGGAGTACAGTGAAAAGTATACAAAGTCACCATTCTCTAACACCATCTTGATTCCAAAAACCATAATGGAAAGAAAAGAAACAGTTGAAATAAGAGAAACAGAGCCAAAAGAGAATTTTATGTGAAGAAGCAACAAATTTTTTCATTTCTCACTAAATTGTGGTTCTGTAACAGAAATCACACATTTAAGGAGTTTTGTTGCTCTATTCAAATTCATAAGACAGAAATCAAAGAAAACGTTCAATCAAAGAGTCTGAACAGTCTTTCAATTAATTCTCTTTAAGTGGGTGCCTTTGATATTTTCCAAAAGGGTTCCCCATACAGGAATGAAAAATCACATTGTGTGTAATTGGATGCAGGGAATAATAAAACTGAATGGTTTTCCGGAATGTGCCACTGAAATTCTAACACTGGCAAATGAAATTCAACGTAGAGAAATGTGATGTGATGTGTTCTGGTTGCAAAAATGAGGAGAGGCAATAAAAAAAAATGAAGATTATGTAGTGTCAATCTTCTGAAAAAGGATCGCAAGAGTAGATAGATTTGAAGGGTTTATATGCACAAAATCAGTGAAGGTGGCAGGGGAGGTTGAGAATGCTGACAATAAGGCACATGGAATCCTGGGATTTATAAATAGAGGCATAGCGTATAAATATCAAGGAAGTTATGGTTAACATGTATAAATTATTGGTTCAGATTCAACAAGGGAATTGCATCCAATTTTGGGTGCCACACAATTGGAAAATGCGAAGGCGTTAGAGAGATTTATGAGAATGAATTCTTTCATCCCTTGGACTACTGACATGAATCAATTGGAGAGCCCAGAGTTGGTCTTCTTACAAACGATGAGGTTTGAAAAGAAGCGATTTGATAAAAGTGTTCAAAATCATGATAGGTAACTAATTATCCCATTGATAGAAAGCACAAATGGATACTGATTAAGTGGAATTGATAAGAGAGCCAATGGCAACATGAAGGAAATGGTTACAAAGCAAATGTTTAGGATGTGGAATGCAGTGCTTGAGAGTGTAGTTAAGTCAGATTGTGGCTTTGGACAATTAACTGAAGAGAAGAGATTTTGTGGGTTTTAGGGAATAGACTCCATGGATTAGATGGTGCCCCTCTGCGTTATATCTATTCTATGGTCCTATGCAATAACAATGATACTAAGTGGGCAGAGTTGTCATTAACTGACCTAGCCAGCCAATATTGTTAAAATGGCTAACTCTTTTCCAAGGTAGTAAACTTAGTCACTCTGGTGTCAAATATTTTTAAAGACACATATTGGTTTCAAAAATTATGGGCTAAATTCTTCTGTTTGTTGGAAAAGAGTTTTTTTTTTCAGTGAAATTTATGGAGGATGCTCTGGCACAGTCCATGCCACCTTTTCTCATATAATTGACTGCTCTTTGGCTTATTAAATATGCAATCAGCTTTTACAGCGACCGACTCATGTAATCATATGGCAGAAGTGGCAGAAGTGTTTTTTTTTGCTGCCAGGACTTGGCGAAGTTCACGCTGTTGATGCCATTTTGAAATTCTAGTTCCGCAGCACTTTAGATGTTGCAAGCAGTAACTGACCTTTATGACTTAGTTGTTGTACTGTTGGAATCCAGCAAATGGCACAGAAAGGGAAGTTGGAATCCAATTTTTCCAACAGGGTTCTGGAAGAGCTTTGGATTGGTGATCAAGGGAAGGCCAGTGCTGTTTCCTCCAGACCACCAAAAAGGTCATGCCGTCTAACACAGTCAGCCTAAATGGCTATAGAGACAGAGGCATCATAGTAATGTCACTGGGCTAGTAATCCAGGTGACAAGGCTTATGTCCTGAGGACATGGATTCAAATCCCACCATGGCAGATGACAATTTTGGAATTCAGTTGAAATCATGAAAAGAAAGCTAGTCTGGTGACAATGTGTCCCTACTGACAATTGTTGTAAAAACCTGTTTGGATCACTAATATTCTTTAGGCAAGAAATTGCGGCATCCTTACTTATGACTCCAGACCCACAGCAATATGGTTGACTCTTAATTGCCAGCTGGGCTATTAGGGATGGGCAATAATTGCTGGCCTAGACAGTAACACCCACATCCCACAACAAATTTAAAACTAAAAGGACAGTGAGCGCTCCATGGCCAAGTGTATCACCTAGATGTGCCAAAAGAAGGCTAAAAATCATCTGCACTCTGCCAGAATAAGTGCCATTGTTTCCTCTCTTTAAATGTATACTCACAGTGTCACTGTTACTCATTCTAACTCTGCCACTGCATTTGCCTCTCACCAAGACTCATAGACCACTGCTCTCACTATTGAATGCATCATGTTCACTCAACAGCTCTCACCCATCTCACCCTCCCAAACTGCCTTTCTGCTTTCTGTACTTCCTTCTCAGTTACCCAGGACACCTCATCACTCCTCCTGTTCCTGTCTCACCACTAACATTCCCTTCCATTTCCATCGTATTTAATCCCTACCTTTGTGCTGTTGCTGGACTCTCATAACCTGGTTAACAGGACGAAGAGTGGGGGTAGAGTGGTAGACCTTAATTCCTCAACCTGCATGAAAAGAAAATGCTGCAGATGGTGTGAAGGAGTAACATGCACTGCCAATACTGCATGCAGTGGTAGTCATATTGCTTACCTTTACACTATTTAGACTGGCGTGATGGTGGCAAAATTTCAACTTGGTGCTTCATCAGTGAGTTGCAGATTCTCACAGACACTAATGATGATCTCCTATCCTTCATGTCCTTTTTGTGTGACTATCCTTGCATTCTTTGATGACCTTTCTGGCTACCCCATTTTCTGTTTAGCTTCTTTACCTGACTGCTAATGTTCCCAATTTATTCCCTGAGTCCATGACTTTACAAATAGCCAAATCCTTGTCGATTAGACACTCTCCTTATATTGGATAGGGTCAGGTTACTTCAATTGTGTATATCTACCCTTTGCAGCTTCCTATCTTCTCCTAAGCTCCCAGTAATCTCACCTACAACATCACAAGTACCCCTTTCTCCATCATTCCCTCAGAGACCCACTCTAATAGCTCCATTCCCCAAGCTCGTGACCTACTTACCCCAGCACTGCATGGAAAGCCCCTTGGTGTGTCCTCTGACTATTCATGCTCAAAACCTCAGGACTGAATATGATTCAACAACCCCTGCCCAACACTCACGCTGAATTAGCAAAGCCCCAATTAAACATGACTGAGGCTTCAAACAGATGTCTCCATAGCACTTCAACTGATGAACCTGTGATCTTCAGACTGCACTAGTGTGACAGGACTGAAACCTGTCCAAACCTGAACTGCAAAAGCATAGAACCCTGGAATCTCTTTGCAGCAAATGCCTACATGAGCATGTACAAATCCCTTGACTGAGATCATACAAGCCCTTGACAGAGAATCGCAGCTTCATCTGACTGAGAGCTGCCCTTCACTCTTCTGAAGACTGGACCCATCCGACTTTCAGGCATGGCTGTATAGTTCAAGTTCATGCAATGTTTGCCACATAAGCTGCTCATGTGTGCATTAGGTGTGACGTTGACATATCATGGTGCTATACAGTGATATGTTTAACCATTGAATCATTCAGTGCACTGGACAATGACAAACTGCCTGTCTCTCCCTCTGTGTTGGGAAGCAATGCAAGCCAAAGGGGCTGGCAGCAACAATGCCAGTGCAAAATGAATGAATGCTAAAAATAAAAGTCAGATAAGAACCGCAGGCTGATGGTTTTGCAATGCTGACTTGCACGGAGGAATGGTAAAAAAGTGGAAGAGGATGGTTTCTGTGGAGTCAGCAGGGAAATGGTGGTGGTGGAGAAGCCGTATGAAATCCTGGAGTAGCAAATAGAGAGCTCTGCCAACAGGTAACTTATCTGACCTTATGAATTGACACAGTTTTACATCTCGGAGAAGGAGCGGTGAACTGGATGTTGCGTAGAAACGAGGCAAGATTGGCTATCGATGAGTTGCAAATGCATGGAAATGAAAGTAGTCATCACTCAATCAGATTCAGAATTCACTGTTTCAACCCTAAGGGGAAGAGTGAAATTTTTTCCCAATCTGATTTTTTTCCATTTAATTTTCCCAACTTTCTCACCATTGTACTTGCTGCTGAAGGCATATAGGAGTCTTTTTTTTCACAGAAAAGGAAACAACGCAAGGTCATTCCAAAGGCTAGTGATGGTTTTGCATAACAAGAGACTGTCTCATCTCTAGAAGAAGCAAGGAGCAGAATAAACATTCTATTGTCTTGCACAGAGCAAGCTAAATATTGCTGAGCAAAAGCCATTCAGGCGATATATAGAACTTGAAGATTTCTGAGTGTCGGTGGGTCAACTTGGTACTGCAAGCCAAGCTCATGGCAAAGACTCTGCTACTCCCTCTTATTGGTAACCACTGTTGTGATTTGTTCTTACAGCGTGAAATTATTCTCTATCTTGAATTATAAACCACATCCTGCTACATTTGGTAGACCAGAGAAAAGCTGAGATGAGAACTGTTAAACAGTTGCCTTGACATTAAAACAGAAAATCAACTTTGATGGATTAATTGAAAAGGGAAAGAATAATAATGTTTTGATTAAAGAATACAAGCTGTGGGCAAACATCAATGGAACTAAAATTAGATATTCTATATTGACCCATAGCTAGAGATATGGAGCCTGACAGAAAATTGGTTAATCTAAATTGAACAGCAGCCAGGCCCAATGGCTACAGAGGACAGTAGAAAAGCAAGGTCAAAGAGAGGGAACCAAGTATAAACAGCCTGAGGGTTGTGCATTGGAGAAGTATTGATCAGACTTTCTGCGACTTTAACTTCCAGCCAGTCAATGAGTGCGTGCACTTTATACCTCCCTGGCATGGCAACAGTGCAGAGCGTTGGCATAACCTCATTCGATGTTTTGAACCCTGCTCATAACACCATTGGCGAAAGATCACAGAACATTCTAAAAGGCCTGGGGTGAAGTGGACAAAAACACACACCTGGAAGCCACCCACTTGATGAAGACTCACAGCAAGGCTAGTGGTAGAAGACTGTGTGGAAACAGAAAAAGAATCAAGAGAAGACCCAGGCTCTGATCTGCATGACCCACATTTGTCGAAGAGAGCCAGTCCTACTTCAGACAGGAAGGAGATTCCATTGGCTCAGCTCAAACACATGGATCCTTGCGGGAAACAGAAACTTCTCTCAGGTGGGTAGAATTAAATGGTGAGTAAAAATTGCAGGAATTTGGGAAATGCTCTCAAGTTGTTTTTATTCAGGAATATCTTGTTAATAATCGAGTTGAAACACAAACCAAATTCTGTGTCCCTTTTACCGTCTCATTGGCAAGACCACTTGGGCAAAATGTTGTTCAATACATAAACTGGTCAAAGTGTTCAAAGAAGGGACAACAAAGTTGCACCGTCTTCCATGTGTAAATGTAACGGTCTGTTAACCATCATTTTTGATTAGTTAGCTCCTGGAACATGGATATCAGAAGTTTTATTCTTTATTCCAAACATGAATTAAATTCATGTTAAATTAAATTCAAAATTCAAAATTAAATGTTTGATAAATGTGAAGAGTATCCATTGAATTTGATGGCTTTGCTCCAAATTCAAGGATATAAAGGTTGAAAACATTAAGTTGTGAAAGTTGTGACAGCAGGATGTCCATTGACTTGTGTAATACCTCATTTGAAAGATGACTTGAAACTGTTAAAAGGCCACATGGTTAAGGCAGCCAGCTTTACTCTCTACTAAAGAAATAGCAAAAGAAGTAAACTGCTTTTACAATCTGAAAGAAATCCGCTAGAGAGTGAGGTGACCCAAAAGCAAAGCCCTTGCACTTCTGTAGTCAACTGGGTAGTTAAAAGTGCCTCAGAGTTATGCCTTGAAAGAGAAATACAGACTCTCTCTTTCTGAGCTATTATCCCTTCAAGCCTGATTGAGAATTTAATGTGACAAATCAACAGTCCCACTGCTACCATAGTGGCAGGTGATGTTCCTGGGTATCAAGTTTCAAGTTTGTAATGCTTACTTAAAGGGGATGGCTCATTGGTCTAGGGGTATGATCCTCACTTAGAGTACTGTACAGTGTTGGCAAAAAGTCTTGGGTTCGACTCCCAGACAAGGTCTGGTTTCTTATTTTTCAGGGACAGCATGGTGGCTCAGTGGTTAGCGCTGCCACCTCACAGCAGCAGGGACCGGGGTTCAATTCCACCCTTGGGCAACTGTCGGTGTGGAGTTTGCACATTCTCCCTGTGTCTGCGTAGGTTTCCTCCCACAGTCCAAAGATGTGCAGGTTAGGTGGATTGGCCATGCTAAATTGCCTGTAGCGTTCAGGGTGTGTAGCTTAGGTGGGTTATAAGGGCTGGGTCCAGGTGGGATGCTCCAAAGGTCAGAGTGGCCTTCTTGGGCCAAAGGGCCTGTTTCCACACTGTAGGGACTCTATGTGGGGGAAAAAAAAACAACTAGAGGAACCATCCCAGCACCTGAGATATGTCTGCATTTTGAACATTTCCACTTCAGTCAATGTACAACTCAACTAAGAAGTAACAGGCCTGCAAATGAAGTAGAGAATGAGTTAAATCTCATTTCTTTTTACAACTACTATTTATGTTCATTAATATTTATTATGTGAGTGAATCATATGAGCGTTACATTCTCATTAACCTCTGGGGCAAGTGTACAGGAATAAATTAACTTTCTCCATTTTAAACCTATAAAAGCTTGCTGCTTGGTTATTAAATTTGGCATGTAATAAAATATACACATCCACCTAAAAATACACTTGATCACAGACAACTAGAAGAAAACACCCAAAAATTGTCAGTGAAGCAGTTGTGATGTCAGAAACATGGCAACTTGTTTGTGTACAGCAAAACCCTTCAAACAGCTACGAATGTACGACCATGTAAAGGCTGCCAACATCATCAAAGACCTATTGCACCCTGAAACTGACCTCCTCCAACCTCTTCCGTTAGGCAGAAAATACAGAAGCCTGAACACACACGCAAGCAGGTTCTTTTAGTGATTTGGCTGGAGTTAGAAATATTGTCCAGAAATGGAGAGAAGTCCCCAGAATCCATTCTATCTGCTTGAGTGGCTGTGAGGATTTAATGCTTCATCAAATGTTTCAGGGCAGCACAGTGGCTCAGTGATTAGCACTGCTGTTTCACAGCAGCAGGGACCAGAGTTTGATTCCACCTTTATGTGTCTGTGCAAACTCCATACAGACATTGTCTGTGTGTCTCCATGGGCTTCCTGTGCAAGCTCTGGCTCCCTTCCACAGTTAAAAAAAGATGTGGAAGTTAAGTGGATTGGCCGTGGGAAATACGGAGCTACAGCAATGGAGAGGATCTCGGTGGAACACTCTACAGCTGTAGGGATTCTCTGAAAGCGCAACACTTGATGAAGTGCCTGAGGCTTAGAATGGGAAGTAATTGCCTTCACCTTCTGATTCAGAAGTGTGAGTAGTAGGATTTTGGTTTGATTTATTTATTGTCATGTGTACCTAAGTATAGTGAAAAGCTTTGTTTATGAGCAGCACGGGCAGATCATGGTAAGCAAGGACATATAGATCATAGGGCGGAAAAATAATCTTAGACAGAGACATACAGGTTACTTCGCACAGGGCGTGTGCTAGGCAAGGTCAACATTAGCAAGATCAGCATTATTTGAAGTCAGAGAGTCCATTCATCAGTCCACTAACAGCAGGGAAGAAGCTGTTCTTGAACCTGTTGGTGTGTGTGTTCAAGCTTCTGTATCTTCTGCCTGATGGAAGAGGTTGTAAGAGATCATTACTGGGGTTGCAATGTATCTTTGATGATGTTGGCAGACTTTACACGTCAACAAGCTGTGCAAATGGAATCCATGGATGGGAGATAACAAGCATGGGGCTAGATGAACACAGCAGGTCAAGCAGCATCATAGGAGCAGGAAAACTTTTCTGATGAAGGGTTTAGGCCCGAAACATCAAGTTTTCCTGCTCCTATGATGCTGCTTGACCTGCTGTGTTCATCTAGCCCCATGCTTGTTATCTCGGATTCTCCAGCATCTGCAGTACCTTTTATCTCTGATACAATTTTATCCGTGGATGGGAGGTTGGCTTCAATGATAGTCTGGGCTGTGCACACCACCTTCTGTAGTTTCTTTTGGTCGTAAGAAGAGCAATTGCCATACCAAGCTGTTATGCACCCAGACAGTATGTTATCAGTGGTTCACCTGTAAAAGTTGGTGGGACCTTATGGACATGCCAAATTTCCTGAACCGTCTGAGAAAAAAAGATGCATTAGTGTGCCTTCTTGACCATTTCATCCATGTGGGAAGTCCAGGACAGGTTGTTGGTTATCGTCACTTCTAGGAACTTGACACTCTCCACCCTCTCAACCTCAGCTCTGTTGATGTAGATGGGGGCGTATTGTCCTCCTTTCTTCCTGAAATCAATGATCAGTTCTTTAGTTTTACTGATGTTAAGAAAGGGGCTCTCATTGCACCACATCGCCAAGCCCACTATCTCCTTTCTGTATTCTGACTCGTCGTTTTTAGATATCTGTCCTACCACAATGGTGCCGTCAACAAGCTTGTAGATGGCGCTCATTCAGAATTTGGCAACACAGTCGTGGGTGTACAGGGAGTACAGTAGGGGGTTGAGCACGCATCCTGAGTGGGCTCCAGTGTTGAGTTAGGGTTAGGGTTAGGGTTAGGGTTAGGGTTAGGAGGTGTAAGAAGTGTAGGAGGTGCAATTGTCTATTTTCACTGATTTCGGTCTGCTGGTCAGAAAGCTGAGGATCCAGTTGCAGAGGGCGGAGCTGACACCAATGTCTCAGAGTTTTGAGGTCAATCTGGAGGCGGTAATGGTGTTGAAGGCAGAGCTGTTGTCAATGAACAGGAGTCTGATGTAGGTGTCCTTGTTGTTCAGATGTTCCAGGGATGAGCTCAGGACTAGGGAAAGGGCATCCACTGTGAACATGTTGCGTCAGTAGGCAGATTGCAGGGGATCGAGGCGGGGTGGGAGACTGGAGTTGATGTGGGCCATGACCAGCTGTCAAAGTACTTCATGATTATAAAGGTCAGAGCCACTGGACAGTAGTCATTAAGGTTCATTGCATGTGCTTTCTTAGGTACAGGGATGATTGTGGTCTTCTTGAAGCAGATGGGGACTTGGGCTTGTAGCAGAGAGAGGTTGAAGATGAATAACTCCACCAGCTGGTTAGCTCAGGCTCTAAGTGCTCGTCCTGGGACTCCATTCAGGTCTATCACTTTCCCTGGGGTGACTCCCAGGAAGATTGATCTGATGTCTGCAGTGATGACAGTGGGCACAGATTTGTCTTAGGCTGACGGGGCAGGCATGACCGCGCCATTGGCATTCTGCTCAAACCGAGCACAGAAAACATTGAGCGCATCAGGAAGGATGTGTCTTTGTCTGCAATCTTCCTCTGATTCATTTTGTATCCCATTATGTTGTTTCGGCCTTGCCACAGGTGGCAGGAGTCTGTTTGTTTGCTTTGGGCCTTTAAATTGGTCTGGTACTGCCTCTTGGCATTGCTGATGGCTTTGTGAACATCATATTTGGATTTTCTGTATACACCGGGGTGGTCCGACTTGAATGCTGCACATCTGGTCTTCAGTAGGGAGTAGGATTGCCAGTTCATGCAAGATTGGGGAACACCCAAATTTACTTTTTTGGTACACAGTCCACCACATATTTGCTAATGGTGTTTGTGACGGTGGCGGCATACTTGTTTAGGTTTTCCATTGAGTACTTGAACATGGTCCAGTCCATTGATTCCAAGCAGTCCCACAGATGCTCTTCCGCTACCTTGGACCAGCATTGTACTTCTTTTGGTGAAGGGTCCTCCCGTTTCAGCTTGTACTTTTAAACTCAGAGGAGGAACGTGGCGTTATGATCTGATTTTCCGAAATGTGGGCAGGGGATGGAGCAGTAAGTGTCTTTGATGGTTGGTAAGTGGCCCAGGGTGTTTGGTCCTCTAGTCAGGCAGGAAATGGGTTGGTGGTACTTTGGCAGCACCCTCTTGAGCTAAGCTTGGTTAAAGTCACTGGCCAAGATGAATAGGACCTTGGGGAATTTCGGGTGTTAGTGGAGGCGTAAATTTCATGTATTTCACGTCTGCACTGTGTGGTACGTAAATTGCTGTCAGGAAGGCAGAGGTGAACTCTAGCAGCAGATAGCAGGAACGGCATTTTACTAAAAGGTATTCTGTGTGCGGGAAGCAATGGCTTGTCAGGTTCTCTACATCTGAGCACCAGAAAGTGTTGATCAGGAAGCATACCCCACTGCCCTTCGCCTTATCCGAGGATGCCGCGCAGCCAATGCAATGTATGAAGAACCCGTCAGCTTATAGGATGCAGTCGAGAATGCCAGGGGTGAGGCAAGAGCTGAGCTGCAGCTGGGAGACAGTAAAGAATAAATGGTGTAGCCTCTATTACCTGTTGCATTGGCTTTTTAAATGTATATATTTTTCAGACTTAATTTGGACCTTTCCACATTCTATCAAGGGAAAGAGATAAAGGCATGAATTGGCTGTGCCAGTGCAATGATTTCATCTGCATGCTTTATTTATAAAAATAGAATCCATCGTGGCAATCGAGCAGCAGAAGACAAAATTCTGGTTGTCATAGCCGTTGCTAATCATTACAACCTGGAGAGTGTGAGGTCATGCAACTTTGAATATTGCTTGAAAAATAAGAGACAATGACCGAGGTTTCATTAGGAATGCAGCAATGCTCAGGCAAGTAAGGGCAAATTAGGGGAATATGAATCGAAATGGAGACCACATCCGGATATTTGAATATTTCATAACCTTGTATAGAATTAAACACATTATCAGGAATTTGGGTCATACATGTTAGTATGATTCATTGAAAACAGCATGGCGCAATTCATAAATATTGTTTTATTCTCATTCCACCCCCTTCAGAATTATTTAATGTTTGATTGACTAAGAGATGTCCTGTAATGCCCTCCACTGATATATTGTTCACTTAATGGTGCTGCCTTTCTGATGATATACTCACTGATAAATCATAATGTGCTCAGTCACTGAAGCAGTGTACAGCTTAACTAGCTTCGTGCAGCACTTCAATGATCCTGAGCGGTAAATTAGCTCGGATTTATGTTCAATAAGTGGTGATAAACTATTAACGAGATGGGTTAAAGGGCATTCCCTGATGTAATGTAAACTCTGCACATCAGGTAACTTCCAAAGACTATTGTAATGACTTAATAGCTATAGATTTGTGTGCATTATTTTACAGTTGCAGCATGGATCCTCATTAATGGCAGATAAATGAAGAAAATTGAAAGAATTCACTGGCCTCATGGGCTTTATAGTGGTCATTGGCAATTTATTTTACGCTAACATCAGACATACACTTCTGCCACGTCTGTTGTTGACAATAATTTGGTGATGGTTACACTTACTTCTGCTATAGTCTCTCCTACTAGATTTTTTTACACTTTTCTATTTATTCATTTTACTTCTCTGTCCTATTTTATCAATTTTTTTTCTGGTCACAGACCATGGCTGTTAATGATATCAAATTTCAAACTCCAGCTGAATAGGCTGATCAACTTATATTTGTTCAACAAAAAAATACAAGATACAGATGTTGAAGGATAATTTTTCCTCTAAACATGGAGCTGAACGAAACTGTAGATATTATTATACAAGTTAACAGTTTGGAAAGTGTTAGTGCTGAAGTTGCATTAGCTCCAGCCAATTGTTTTTATTCACTCATGGGATTTTGACATCACTGGTTGGCCAGCACTTACTTCCTGTCAACAGTTGCCCTTGAGAAGGTGGTGGTGAGCTGCCTTCTTGAACCACTGCAGTCAATGTGCTGTAGCAACACCCACAATGTTGCTAGGGATGGAATTTCATGATTTTGACCTAATGGCTTAAGACAGGATTGTGAGTGGTCCAGAGGAGAACGTGCAGATGATGATGTTTCCATGTATGTTCTCTTGTTCTTCTGGATGTACTGGTTGTATGTTTGGAAGGTGCTGTCTAAGGTGAAATTGGTGAATTTCTGCAGTGCATCTTGAAGATAGTACAAGACCATGAGCACTGGTAGAAGAGAGGGCTGATGCTTGTGGATGTGGTGCTAACCAAGTGAACTGCTTTGTCCTGGATGGTGTCAAGCTTCTTGAGTGTTGCTGGAGCTGCATCCATCCAGGGAAGTGTGCGGTGTTCCATCACATGCCTGATTTGTGCCTCATAGCTGGTATTCATATGGCGAATCCGGTCAATTTTTTAGTCAATGATAATTCCAAGGACGTTGATAGTGGGGGATTTAGTGATGGCAATGTCATCAGATGTCAAGGGGCAGTGGTTAGGTTGTCTGTTATTGGAGATGGTCATTGCCTGGCGTTTGTGTACTTTGAATGTTACTTGCCACTCATCAGGTCAAGGCTGGATATTGTCCAGGTCGTATTGCATTTGAAACTGGATTGCTTCAGTGTCTGAGGAATCGTATATGGTGCTGAACATTGAGCAGTCATCAGCAAACATGCTATTTATGACCTTAAAATGGAGGGAAAGTCATTGATGAAGCAGCTGAAGATGGCTGGGCATGTAAGGTTGAGTAAAAATCCACATCATCTAAAAGACTGGACGAGGATGTGGGCTTTTCTAACATCTAAAATATTAGACAAAATCTTGAGCTCAGGCTGCAACAAACACACAAAGAGCCAGAATGACTTCTTTCTGGGACTATTGTTCAAACTGGAATTCCAATGCATACCTCCGCTCTAAGAGAATGATCAACGAAACCTAACACTCTAGACCGGACCTAAGTTTTACACCTTGGCCTACCCAGCAAAAAAACAGTGTGGGGTTTACATAGATCCAGGACATTTAACTTCAACTGAAATCCATTCACACATACTCTAATCATCGGAAGGCCAATTAACTTCACATGAGAACATCAAGAGCTGAAAGAAAACTAAAGGTTTGAGGGGAGATAATGGGGAAGGCAGTCAGTATAACTGCAACAAACACCCTAATCTGACCTTGAGAGAGAGCCTTTAGAACAAGCTTCTGCACAACAGCTTTCCCACAGGCTTCCAGCTCCAACAAGCAGCTTCGGAACCAAGTAACACAGAGGCCGAACAGAGAGGCTGTATCAGGAAGCTAAACCAAGGGCATCATCATAACAAAGGACATCTGTGACAGGGGGAAGCCAAACAAGCATTATCCGAACTAGAGCTTCCAGACACAGGCTTGTTCCGAATGAAGAGAACCAACAGCAAGAACCTTAGCAAACGGACAGACTTTAAAGACAACACAGTGTGGAGCTGGAGGAACACAGCAGGCCAGGCAGCATCAGAGGAACAGGAAAGCTGACGTTTCGGGTCGGGACCCTTCTTCAGAAATGGTGGGGGTGAAGGGAGCTCTGAGATAAATAGAGAGAGGAAGGGTGGAGCTGGGGAAAGTAGATGAGGTGGTGATAGGTGAGTGCAGGTAGGGAGTTGTCGGGATTTGTCAGTGAGGTGGGAGGAGCGGATAAGTGGGCGACAACAAAAACAAAGTTGCTGGAAAAGCTCAGCAGGTCTGGCAGCATCTGTGAAGGAGAAAACAGAGTTAACAATTTGGGTCAGGTGACCCTTCTTCAGAACGAGAAGATGGACGGGTTGTATCAGGTCAAGGAAATGGGGCTGAGAGGGAGGGTTGGTCATGGGGTGAGGCCGGGGGTGGGGAGATTTTGAAACTGGTAGAGTCCACATTGAGACCATTAGGCTGAAGGGTCCCAAGGCGGAATATGAGGTGCTGCTCCTCCAGTTTCCGGGAGGGGTCATTGTGACATTGGAGGAGGCTTTGGGTAGCATTATTGTGACAAATAACAGAAGACCAAGTGATAACCCAAAATGACCTTGGAGAAGATCCACCCTGGTCTGCAAGACCCACCATTGTAGAGCAGACCCAGTCCTATATCAGAGACAAGAAGAGATTCCAACAGGCCAGCTCAAACATGTGGATCGTTACAGGTAAGATCTTTTCTCAGGGAGAGTTAGAGAGAGAGTGAAAATTGTGGGTGCTCACATTGTATTTTTAATCAAGAATATTTTGTTCATAAAACCAAGTTGAACCGCAAAGTGAATTCAGTGTCCTTTATCTGGCTCACTGACAAGAGCACGTTGGTGAACTGTTTTTAGGATACCAACTGGTTGAAGTGTCCAAAGCACAGACAACATCAGTCAATAAACCGTGAGGGCTACAGGGAGAGAACATCAGTTTTAAAACATATGTAGGAAAGTGCTTAGTATTTGAAATTGAAAAAGGTGGAAAAATGTTCATTGTTCAGGGTGATATGGTGGCTCGGTGGCTAGCACTGCTGCCTCATAGTACCTGGGACCTGGGTTTGATTCCAGCATGAGGTGAATGTCTGTGTAGAGTTTGCACATTCTCTCCGTGTCTGCGTGGATTTTCTTCCACAGTCCAAAGCTGTGCAGGTTAGGAGGTTTGGCCATGCTAAATTGCCCCACAATGCCTAGGAGTGTGCAGCCTAGGTGGATTAGCTATGGGAAATGTGGATAGAATGGAAGCAGGGTCTGGTTGGGATGCTCAGTGCAAACTCGATGGGCCAAATGCCCTCTTTCTGCACTGTAGGGATTCTATGATTTTGTCCAGGAAGAAGCAGGAAAGTTCCATCTTGACTGCAGAAGGTAGGAAACCCATACAACAGACAGGAAGATACTGTCTTGATTGTTACAAAATAACAAGAAAGACCCAAAATGATGGGCAAATGTCAAATAAATAGAATTTTGAATGCTTGAAAGCAATAAATCAATACAGAACAGCCAGCATTACAGCAATATAGAGTGAAAAGGATTGGCAATTAAAAAAAGTAATGTACAATCAAACAAGAACAGCTGTAATTGAATTTAAAACATGCATTGATGAATAGTTGACAGTAAGATTAAAATGACAGATAACAAACAACATTGAAATGATATAAATTTAAAATGGCTTTCTCATAAGAGTTGCAAGGAGACAGAATATTTCCTCAGAGTCAGCTCAAGATGGACAGTACGGAAAAAAAATTGGACTTCTTGGTGAAGACAGCTCTCAAGAAACAGAAGAACCTCAACACTAGCGTTATGCTTGAATCTGCTTAGAAAACATTAGCATTTATGGAGAAATTAGTGAACCCAATAATTCAGGATTCACAGAGTTTGTTTATAATAATAGAACTCCCATTAATTTAAAGCATAATACAAGTACAAGTGTCACTAATCTATTGATCAGGTACCATTGATGAAATATCAGAAGTTACAGCCCACAGAAATGAGGCAATACGGTGCAGATGAATTAACTGTCAAGAGCACAAGTAAGCAAGTTACACTAGAATTGAGGGAGCTTAAGGCAGTTGAAAATATTTATGCACTTTGCAATCAACCAGCATGTACATTTCAGTCTCAATACACTTTAACAGACCTGAAATAGTCCTAATGGAGAACAAGTGCCCCAGAAACAAACTGTTGTTGACCAGTCAGTCTGAGGAAAACCATTAAAAGATTTAGTTGGGCTTCCCAGTCACATGGTGGAGCCCACAAAGCGTAACGAATCTGTTGAGATTATCAAAGGCAGCATAAACCAAATGCTTCATACGGCCAAGAAGAAACAACGGCTAACAAACTGAATGAGACTCAACCAAATTCAACAAAATAGTGATCAAGGCTGATCTCACAGCCTGTCCCCAAGATGCTGATAAAATCAAGCCCTCTGACTCGATGCCCATTTGTAAGTTAACCCACACAGTAAATCAAAATGAAGTTTGTTGAAAGCATTATGAACATACCTAAAAAGAAAACTGGACTTAATACTTTCTTGAGAGCAAATTGGTCATTTGGAAATGAATGTAGATGTTTGGCACCTCAGAGATACATGGCTGCGGCTGCTCGAGTAGAGATTAATATAAAAATAAAGCACAGTGACCAATTCAGGTCCAGTGACCAATTCAGGTCCAGTGACCAATTCAGGTCCAGCGACCCTTCTTAAGAACAAGTACTCTGCTTTCTCTTCGCAGACGCATTCCAGCATTTGCAGTTCTTTGCCTTTTTTGCAAAATGTTCCTACCTTGGTTTGGTGCAGACTTGTATACATTGGCAAAGCATTTAGTGGCTGCAACTTGATGCAATTGGAGATAATCAATTGCAATTACTGGATCTGATAGAGGCTTGTTCACTCTTCCTTCAGACAACATTTTCATTGTTCCTGAAGCTTGAGAAATGAGTTCCTTCTTGCCCCAGGAAGTGCAGCCAACATTTCCAAAACTTCACATTTTGATTCATTTTTCTCCCCTCCACATTTCATGTTCCTCCATTTTATCTGTGAATCTCCCCATGATTTTAAATCTTTCCTTTGAAAGTACAGCAAAACCTACTGTCTGGCTAATCTAGTGCATTCAGGATAAAGACAGGTAGGTGCTGATTGAGAGGGTACCACTTCCCCATAATTGGACACTGATGAATACTAACTCTTTCATGATAATATCCATTGAAGAGATAATCTGACAATGAGACATTGCTGAAAAGTGCAGTGGTGTCATTGAAGAATATTACCCATCAGTCAACATCATTAACAGCGTAGTGCCATCTTGAAGTTCTTACACTATATTCCCAAGTTCAGGAAGAAGAGAGGATTGATTCATCAGGAAGCCTCCAGAATATAGATTCACATCTTCAATATACTCAAAGAAGGACTAAAAATGATCAATGAAAATCTCCTCAGAGATTGTTGGCTGCATCTGAAGGATTTCAATTCAGAACTACCAAGACCAGAAGACAGTGCAAAACATGTCAGATAAAAAGATGAAATGGAAGAAACTTCAACATTGGCTATCGCCACTTCCAACAGCATTTCTGCAACATTAAACAAAGATATAGGTGATTCTCGGCTCTCATTCAAAAGTAGAACATCATTCTTATTCTTCAGGATTTTTGAAGAATTATCCTGCCTAGGCAGAGTTTCTTATGCTCTGTAATCTCGAGCAATCCCATAAAGTGTATTCTGTTTTTTGCTAGCTGAAAGACCATTATGACCCCTTTGTGAAGCTGAAAGAGCTTGAACTTCCATCACATTTTCAATGGATGTTCATTGTGCTTCTTCATTAACAATGGCCACAGGGATGAGCAACCTCATAGGAATAGGTGAAGAATTCTGATCTGGAAAAGTATCCGAGAGATTTGATGTATTGTATCAAGGAAGAGTCAGGCACCTCAGCATTTTGTTCCAAAACTGGTAATAATGTGTTTCAGCTTCACTCAACGTAAGTGTCTCTTGAATACAAATTTCTAAGGAATTAGTTCCATATTTTTATGATATGATCGAAGGAGAACTTTTCATCAAACTTTTGCAAAATTTGAGATAGTTCTTCACAAATTCTTCTTAGAGGGAAGCTGAAGAGGCTGAGGTAATTACTCAAAACATGGAAAGTAGTCAACATTTTGGCATGGAGTATCTTCAACCTGGCCTTGAACATTGACTGGATAGGTCTCCCAAGAAGGCTGGAGAAACTCAAGAGTTCAGGAGAAAGAAACTAAATCAATATTTTGTGTCCAGCATGACTTTTCTTCAGAACTATTAAGATTTATTTTGATTCTGTAAAACATAAGCGGCCTCTTAAATAACTTCACTGTTGTAGTGGTTGATAGTAACACACCATGATTTTCATCCCTGACCCTGTCTCATGGCTAGGAATCTCTGAAGAGAAAAAGGCTCAGAGCTGATAAACTCTTGAGAAGCTGAGAAAGTTCTTCACAAAAAAGTCACCTTGTCCAGAATATCACATTCAGTTGTAGGGTTAACACTGTCCACTTGACCCAACATATGTATAACTACCATGTTCAACTTGCTAGACTCACCTTTGTTCTGGAGGTGATAAGTTTAAATCACTTTCAGGAGATGATGTTGAATTGCAAAACTGCTGACAATCTCTAAACCTGCCAAATTGATGACATTGGACAATCCTTTTGCATCTGATATTCCCTTGTACCACAACATAACTGCTTCAAAATCTCACTTTTTCTTCAGATTTGGCAGGTTTCTTCTTCAGTGAGGTGAAGAACTTTGAGCCTAGCCAGCTTTTGGATCTGGACGCAGCCTTGGTTTTGTGCAGAATCACTCAAAAATGGCACACTTTGCGCTTGGCCTGCCATATACACTGGATCATGGGTTCTAATGTTAGCCTTTGTTCTGACTGCAATAAATCAGGGAGTATTTCATTAACAATTTTAAATAACTCATCTTTCATTGCTGCATGATTATATGAAATGGTCACCTTATGAAATACACAGTGCACTGAGACCACAGGCTGATCGGATATCCGGTTCCCCGAATATTAGCATAAACATCTTGCCTAATAAGGGGCCAAGGTTATTTCATGTTGGATAAGACTTTAACTACTTTATCCAACTTTGGGTAAATATTCCACTCACTATATTTAGGAAATCTTCCCAGGAATTTTACCTTGTACTTTCTGAACCTTGCCTCACTGTTGGTCAATCTTGTTTTGTGGTGCTTCAGAATCAATCAAGACAAACCCATCTATCTTAGACTGTCACGTCCATTGTGGAAACTATATTCTAGAATCCCTACAGTGTGGAAGCAGGCCCATCAAGTCCACATTGACCCTCTGAAGAGCATCCCGCCAGACCCAAACCCCTACCCTATCCCTGCATTTCCCACAGCTAATCCGCCTAGCCTACACATCCCTGGGCACTTCAGCATGGCCAATCCACCTAACCTGGACATCTTTAGACTGGGGGAGGAAACTGGAACAGCCAGGGGAAACCTACATAGAAGCAGATGGTCACGCAACGGTGGAATTGAACATTGATCCCTGGCACTATGAAGCAGAAGCGCAAACCCCTGAGCCACTGTGCTGTCTGTTCTAGTATGGGGTATTTTTGGATCTTCATGCATGTTCAGGCCAGACCTCTAGGTTACATTATTAGCAGTCTCTAAATGCTGGTAGAACAACGGACTTACCCTATACAGATTTTAAACTTCTAGCAGGAACTAGCCAATGACCACAAGAGGCCATAGACACATTGCAGCTTACCTCAGAGACTCATCGCTGCGTCTTCATGAAACCCTATTTCTGTAGGACAAATTGCTCTGAATGCAACAGTGGTGAAAAAAATAGTTGTAGATGTGATGATGGGAGCTGTGATGTTATTTGGTCATGAAATGCTTTGGGATACATCCAAGGATACGGTTCTGATGTCACCACACACTGCACAATGACATCAACACCAGATCATGCCTAAACAGCTGCAGCTTTATTGTGCATTATCTGTCCTTTCTAAACAAAAAACTGATGACTAATTCCCTGTGCTGCTTCAGACACTTTTCATCACACTGTCTTCTAGTTCCTTCTGACAACTCAGTCAGTATCAGGGCGTAGGTGCCGGTCAAAGTGTCAGTTAGTCCCGCACCCTGTCTTTTTTCTTCCCTTTTGCTGCATGGTTTTCCTCCTTACTGGATATTTAAGTTAACTCCCTGACTCACTGCACCACCTCAACAAATACCCCCTACTTTGTTGCCTTTCTGCTAAACTTTGGGCTTGTTAATCATCCTAACTTTTTCAGGAGTTGACCTGGTGGGTGCTACCCAAATAACTTGACAAAAGAATTCTAGAGCCAAAAAAAACTGTCAGTTTGCACTTCTGTATGAAAGCATTCCACTCACTACAGTCATTTTGAAATTTTCCATTGCTTCTTGATACTGAGTTCCTCTTTGCATATGTGTACTCTTTCTTCCTGCTGGAAGCAATGTTTGAACCATTTGCAGTCTCTCTGTACACAACAATGTCAATTTCCAAAGCAGAATTGAGCTGAATCCCTTACATTCGGGATGGATACCCATTTGACCATGCCATTTCAAATCTACACCAAACAATTTAACACCTCATGTGGGGTGAATTTAAAATGATGTTTGTGGTTCAGCATTACAGACTACAAACACAACTGTTATTTGGGAGGATTAAGTAGGTCTGAACAAAATTTAGGATACAACATAGGACACAACACTTTTAAATATGTTATTACTCTTCATTTAATAAACAGAAAGGAAAACAGGCAATATCTTTCTCCTATTGTATAAAGTAATTGAATAAAATGTATAAGTGTTCCTGTAACATTATAGTTATATTAATTGGTCATGTTTCGACGTGAACTTTGCCACAGTAATTGGATTTCACCCTGGGCTGCTTTTGACCCACAACCCATGGTAGTAGTTAAGTAAACTACAGAGAGAGAAGTTACAGGAATCAGTTACCTCCTCAATTCAACATTAATAAGGGATGGTGAATCAGGTTTGTCATCCAGTTTTAATCTTCTGTTAAATTATTCTATTTGCATGCATCACCTTGTTCTACTTGGTTTGCAGCCTAAATTATGACATATTTTTGGGTTCTCAACTGAAGTAAATGAATAATTTCTGTATGAATAAATGTGAACCTAAATATTTTAAGGCTCAAATTTGGAGAGGAAAGGCAATGCACATGTTCAATCCGCATATAGAGGTCAGAAGTTAAAATTACCACATAAATGAACTTTTTAAAATGACTCTATTGCTTGATTTAACATCTAAATTTATTTGAACGATGAATGTTCTGCTTATGTGACCTAGTTAGCTATCAGTTTCATTATCCTGCATTTGTGCCTAATGAGTATAATGTGCTGCAATTAGAACAAAATGCAATTGATCCTCAGAAAATAAAATTGTCAATTTCTGGTAAATACATAAACTGTTGACTGAAACTTCGCATTTTTCAGGGCCTTGGTGGATAAAAAAAAATTCCTCATTTTGAGATATGGAATTATGGCCCAAGTTGTCCATAAGCCAATCATTGATGCATTTTAAAACAGAGAATAAAACATTTGAAATTTAAAATCCATAGCAATAAATTATTAAAATACTTCACTTAAAGCTATTAAGGATTAATGACATTACTGTGAATGTGATGGACAATCTAGATATGGAAACCCCTTAATATGAAGACTGAAAATTTCCTAAAAAAAATCAATGAAATATCTAATGATTTAATACGCATTGATGGGTCTAGCAGTTGGTCTTTGATATTGAGGTTAATTTTATGAATAATTTACTGAGTCCCGAAGGTTCATCTTAAAATTAATGATGTTTGCACTGGTTCCAATAGCACTGTTTAATGGATTATGTATGTTTTAGTAATTAATCATGGAGTTCGTCATTAGCACAGATTAGAACTACAGTACTTTCCTTTCTGTCTGAAAGATCAAATTTCAGTGTTTTTATGTGGTTCCTGTGATGACGACAAGTCAAATAGTTAATTCTGCGCAGCACAGTAAGGAGTCATTTGAATAATATAACCACTTCAGAGAGGGATTTCTAGAACACTCACAAATTGGATTGTGCTATTAATCATTAAGCTATGTTGCCTGTGAGGTCTGATCACAAATTGTAGAATTGTACATCTTGCTGTACTGAGGATAGGTTAGTCGGACTGCTTAATGCACAGGACCAGAAAATTAGAAATTCAAATTCCATGTTGATAGGGAGTAAAACTGAAAAATTCATTGCCAGTTCATGTACTGGCAATTTATTCATTACAAAATCCAATTGGATCTCTGATGTCCTCCAAGTATAGCAAACTAACAGTCTTCCCAGGCATGGCCTATAGGTTGGTTCAAACCTGTGACATGAAATACTTCTCACCTTTAGAATTGGCCTGATTAATCACACAGTTAAAAATATTCCCAAAACATGCCAGCAGAGCTTTTGATCTGTAAATGAATCTTAATTGTAATAAGAACTCCTGATTAATTCTTGGTAATAGATGTTCTATGCCTCTGTTTATAATGAACTGGTTGCTGCAGTATGTTATGTCAGACTTAAGGTGCTTAAAAAATATAGAAAATGCTTGCTCACTGGCCCAAATTTTAACACCAACATTGGAACCCCTCTATCAGGCAGAAAAGATAGTACTGACTTAACTTCCTCCGAATTTTCTGTCCGATCTTCCACTGATAGAACCGTCAAAACTCAGTCAGTGCAGGGAGGAGATAGTCAAGAGAATTGTAGAGAAGCCACACCCTCTTTTTATTACACTAGCTGATGTGTTCTGGTAAGAAACAGTTCATTCATTTCAGAAATTCTCAGTGTAGTAGCACAATAATGTATCAATGAATGAATATGTCCTATAAGTAGGTAGAGGGGAGCGAGTTAATTGGTCATGGGACAGGTGGGAGTGGGGTAGGGTAGCAGGTTGGTAGGGTGGGGAGGTCACATCAGACCAGTTTGTAGGGAAATTTGAGCACTGAAAGGAGTGTTGGATGATCAGGGAGAGTTGGACGGTCAGGGAACTGAGGACGGAGGGAGATAATATTGAGTTGGAAAATCAAGGGGAGACTGAGAGGGTCATTGGGGCTGAGGGCAGAGACAGAGAATGGGGTGAAATCAGAGCTTGGATGGAATCTGGGGGTCCACTCGGAATTTGGGGCATTTGATGGTAAATTGTTGTAGAAGTTGGTTTGGGAAGTAAGGAAAAGGAACCAATACTTTGGGTGGGAAGGTTGTCAGTTGCATGGTTAACTAGGAGTTGGAAATTTCTTGATTAACTATCCATGTGAGCGTAGGAGTTGGCTAGCTCAGTTGGGTAGACGACTAGTGTGTCATGCAAAATAAAAGCAACAACATAGCTTTAAGCCATACCAGCTCTGGCAGCTCAAAGTTAACAGGCTCAAAGGATTAGTTATAACGTCGGACAATATAAACTTAGCTTGGATTCCCCTGCAATCAGTACATTGAGCAGTGATTGAATCATGCTACTTAATGCAGCTAAAGAGTGGATGGAGATAAGATATTTTCTTTTGTAATTTTCAATTGTGCTGATTTTGAATGGGAATCTGTTATTATTTTTACTTACTGCACTTGATTGATTAAACCTGGGTGCAGACCCAAAGGGCGAGAAACAAGAGGTGAAGCATTCAGTGGGCTTTTAAAGCATTGTAAACAAAATCTGCAACAGAAATTAAAAAAAAGTAATCTCTGACTAGCTCTGGGATATAAATTTACAACACCCCTGTGTTGTATTAATGACAGCAAAATCTAAAAATGAAAGCTGAGTTATTTAGGAAAGAAATGGGGAAACACACAAAGGGGATGGTAAAAAAAAAAAATCCAGATCACTCTTGCAAAGGCTTGTGCGTGATCTATTAATTCAAATTTTTTTAAACTGAGACTGACAGGTTTTTTTTTAGATATGGATATGAACAGATATGGATAAAACAGAGTTGTGATACAGATTGTAACTGAGTTGTGGTACAGATTTGAGGGATTGGTAGGTCTACTTTTGTTCAATCATTCTTATGTAAATGTCTTTTGAATTGTGAGCGTTCGTTGTGCTTCATATGAAAATTTACCATCTTCAAATTCAAGGACGTTTTGCAGTCATTTTCACTAAAACCATTCCAGCAGTATTTGGCGACAACATTCTCAATTAGTTTTCAACCCATTCACTTGTGGGAAATTGCAGCCACATTAACATCTGAAAAATCATGTCAACTTATTTACAGGTTCTGATTACTGACACTCATGCACTATCAATTATTGCTGACTGCGTATATCGCAATGGATAATGATTCATTGAAATAGAATCATTTATTGCTTGGTATTTGTAACCATTTGTAATTGCATTTTATAAAAAAAAGTGCTGTTGATGCGCATGCATTTAGTGTCAACAAGTACTGCCTAACTTGAAATTATAAATTATACTGGAATTTTCCAGCATCAGCCAGAATTTGTTCCTCATTATGTTATATTGAACGAACTGCTGAGTTTCCTAAAGAACCAGAAGGAAAGTATATTATTCTCGTAATACAGTGTGATAGCTTTGACTATCCATTCCTGCTAACAGTATTTGCCATCAGTTGAGCTTACCCTTGCAAGCTTTAGGTATTTTTTTTGTTTGTGTAGTAAGTTGCAGTGAGGAGAAACCAGACATCTGGTACCAAAGCGGATACGTCTCACAACTGTATATTTCCAAAAATAATCAGATTGCGAAATTGAGAAAATTGGCTGCGCAAGAACAGACAACAACGGACAAAGTATCATGGGTGAGTTATATGTTAAAATGGGCACAGAAGCATAAATAAGGGCAGAGAAGAATGTTTGGATTAAGAGAGACGTAAAAAGAAACAGACAATGTAAAACTAAAATTAAATTTTGTACATTAAACTATTTCTATTATTCAATAATTAAAATATGAAGGAATCAAAGTCGGTATTTAAACACATATTTTTTAGAGCCAGAGAGTTGGACTCAAAGTAACCAGTACTTTTCACATTTCAAAAATGGTACAACAAAAATAGGCAAGATCTAATGTTCAGTAGCTTATTTAGCTCATGTCAATTGCACAAATACAGCTGCTTCACTGCAATCATTCCTTTGTAATGATGAGACAGAAAATAAAATGTCATTGATGTGCAGCGAATTGTGCAACAATGGAGCCTGGACACCTACAGTTGGCTTCTAGAGTTGACCATTTAAAGTTGCTTTACCATTTGCACATAGATAACAATGTGCAGTACGATTTCATTGTGAATTATGAAATCTGTTAACAGTCAGCCCATGTAAGGGGAAAAAGATGCATGAAGGGGAATGAGTTTATAGTAAAGACCTGAAAGCATGAAGGGAAATCTGAAATCTTTGCTTCCTCGTTCTGAAACAAGTGAAAGCTAAACCTTGATGTGATTTTGACATTTCAGAGTATGGACGATAAAGAGAGTTACTGTTATAAGAATTGTATCTGAAACATTTTTAAATAAGGAGGAATAGTCTTGTGTTCCATTGCTGTGGCGAGTAAACCCAGGTTTGCAAAGGAAGGACATGTCTTACAGTCTTATTAGCATAATTACTTTAATCTAATAGAAGGTAGAATGTAGCCTAGAATGTATGTGAATTGCCAAGTCTAAAGATGACAAAGACAATTGAAGATTTTAGCAGCAGAAGAGCTGGAACAGTCACTGAGGTTTGTGAACTTACGGAGGTACAAACAAGTATTTTGAGCGACAGTGCACAATTTGTTTTTTTCTTTCATCCCACTGGCTAAGACAGCGTTTATTGTCCACTCATAATTGTGCATGAGAAGGCGTTGGGAAATTATAGTCTTGGAGATTGTAACAGCCACAATACTGTTAAAAAGATTTCCAGGGTGGTGACCCAGCAGCACTAAAGGAATGGCGACATATTTTCAAATCCAGATGGTGTGTGGCTTGGAGGGAAAACTTGAAGGTGGTGGGACGTTTCCATGCATATGCTGCCCTTGTCCTTCTCGGTGGTAGAGGTCAATGTTTTGGAAAGGTGCTTTCAAAGGAGCCTTGATTAATTTCTGCAGTGCATCTTCTAGATGGTACACCCTGCTGCTGCTGTGCATCAGTTGTGATGGAATTGAATGTTGTAAGTAGTGATACTGTGCCATCAGGAAACTAGCCACTTTATACTGTCGTGAAGAGCTTCTTGATTGTTGTTGAACCTTACCATCCAGGAAAGTAGAACGTATTCCTTTAGATACCTGACTTCAGTCTAGTAGACACTGGACAGGCTTTAGGGAATCAGAAAATGAGTAAATTGCCTCATAATTCCAACCTCTGACCTGTTGCTGTATCAACAGTATTTATATGGCTGATTCAATTCAGTTTTCAGTCAATGATAAACCCTTGGAATTTTAAAGGGAGATTCGGAGGGATTTCAGGGGGAATTGGTTGGATTCTCTCTTGTTGGAGATGGTGACTGACTGGAAATTTTATAATGAAAGTATTACTTGGCAATTATTAGTTGGAGATTAGATGTTGTCCAGGTATTGCTGCATATAGACATAGTTTCATTTGGTGCAGAACATTGTACAATTATCAATGAACATTCCCATTTCTGACTTCATGACATCTATAGGTTAGACCACTACTCTGAGGGGCCTTTGCAGTGATGCTGTAAGAATGTGATGGTTGATCTCCATCAGTCATAACTATCTCCTTTTGTGCTTTGTAAGATCTAACCAGTGAGGGAGTTTACCCCTGATTCCACTGACCTCAGTTTTGGTAAGACTTCTTGATCCCAGGGACAGTGACCCTCATGTCACCTTTGGGGTTCAGCTGTTTTGTCCTTGTTTGAATCAAGTCTATGATAATGCCTGGAGCTGAATGTCCCTTGTGGAACCCAAACTGAATCGTACTGGACAGGCTTTGGATCAAGTACGGCTTAATAGCACTGTCAACAACTCCTCCATCTCTTCTTCAATCGTGATTGAGAGCAGACTGATAGGGTGGTAACTGTTTGGGTTAAATTTGCATACCTGGGAAATTTTCCACATGAACTGGGTAGATTCCAAAATTATTGCTGTACTGTATCAGCTTAACAAGGGACATGGCTAGTTCAGGACACAAATCTGCAGAATTATTACCGGAATGTTGTCAGAGCACCATTTACATTTGCGAATTTCAATGCCTTCAGCTTTTTCTTGATACCTTATAGAAAGAAATGAATTTACCTGAAGACTGGCACAACGTAATGCTGAGATTGTCAGAAAGGGTCCAAGTGGGATCACCCACATAGCATTCTAGCTGAGGACAGATGCAATTGTTCAGTCTTGTCTTCTGCATTGTGTGCTGGCCTCCCACATCATTGAGGATGGCGATATTTGTGAAAACTCTTCCTTCTGCTATTTGTTTAATTTTCCATCATTCTTCATGGCTAGATTTGGCAGTACTGCAAGGCTATGATCATATCTGTTGCCTTTACAATCTCCTAATTCTGTCTATCACTTACTGTTTCTGCTGTCTGACAAGGATGTACTTCTGAGTTATAGCTTCGCTGGGTTGACAGTTCATTTTTAGGTATGCCTGCTGCTGCCCTTGGTAAGCTCTCCCACATTCTTCACCAAACCAGGGTTTATTTCCAGCTTCAAAAACAAAGTTGCTGGATTAGCTCAGTAGGTCTGATAGCATCCGTGAAGGCAAAAAAACAGAGTTAATGTTTTGGGTCCTTCTGAGGAAGGGTCACCGGACCCGAAACGTTAACTCTGTTCTTTTTCCTTCACAGATGCTGTCAGACCTGCTAACCTAATCCAGCAACTTTGCTCTTGTTTCTGATATACAGCATCCACAGTTCTTTCTATTGTTATCTCCAGGTTGATGGTAATAATTGATTGAGGCATTGACTCTGAGGCTACAGATTATGGTTGAATACAATTCTGATGGTCTGCCAAACTTCATGAATGCTAGTGCTGTTTTAAGTTGCTAAATCTGTTCAACTCTCTCCCATTTAGCATGGTGGTAGCACCACAGAACACAAAGGATGGTGTATTCAGTGTGAAGACAGACGTGATCTCTATAAGAACTGTATGCAGCGTTCACTCCTACCTATAATGTCATGGTCAGTTGCATCCATGGCAATTATATTGGTGAGGATGAGGTCAAGTATCTTTTGTCTCTCTTGTTGATTGTCTCATGTCCTCTCACTGATACAGTCTGGTGGTTACATCCTTCAGAGCTCAGTCAGCTTTGTCAGCCGTTGAGCATTCTGGCTGATGGACAGAAGTCCCCCATCACAGTGCATGCTTAGTGTTTCTATCAGTTGTTGATCAATGTGAAAGAGTGCTGAATCATCAGCTGAGGAGAAGCAGAGTCAATGATAACCAGCCAGAGATTACCTTCCCTGAGATTGACCGGATACCATGAGACTTCATGGACTATGGAGCAAGTATTGAAAACCCCCGGGTAATTTCCTCTGTATATCACTGTGCCACACTGGCTGGTCTGTCATGGCAGTCACTCAAGCGTACTCAAGGATCATTCTGGTGGCATATGGTACATTGCAAGGCATTATTCTGTGAGGCTAATTGTCTCAGGTGCTTATTTGACTAGTCTGTGGGACAATGCTCCCAATTTTGGCCTAAGCCCCAAATTTTATTAAGGAGGACTCTGCAAGGTTGATAGGGTTATGTTTGTCATTAAAGTTTCCAGTGTTTGGTCAACGCTTGGTGAGTCTTTCTGCTTTCATTGCTTTTTTATTGGTAGTGATTTGATATATGAAAGTCTTGCTGAGTCATTTCAGAAGGCATCAAGAGTTAACCACATTGCTGTGTGTCTGGACTCACATGTAGACTGGAGCAGGTAAGAATGGCAGATATCTTGATATGTGGTTGGAATCTCTCTCAATGTCAAAATTAATATTTATGCTGTGAGCACTTTGCTTTAGATTCAAGACAGATGCCAGGGAATGGGATTGACTCAATAGCTCGGGAATTAAGATTATCATGGGGACAGAAGATGATGATTTCAACCCTGCCAATATTTAGTTGGAAGACAGATTTCCTTCTCCAACACTGATTTTCAGCCAATGGCCTGACAGTTCAGAGAGAGTGGGGAGACTGAGAGAGGTGGTAGTGAGCTACCTTTGCCAGTTTAATAGTGGAAGATGTGACTATAATTTTCGGATGGTGCAGCTGGGTAAATAAGCAAATATTGGTGAAAATGTCTTAAAGTATCGGTTTGTATTTGTCCTGTTTCGAAAGCATGGATTTGCCAGCCCACTCTGATTTAACCGCTGTGGGCGGCCAAGTGAGCTACCTGCAACGTTGTAGGGCAACCAAAGAAAGTGTAAAGCTTCTTAATGATTTCAGTGGCGACACAGGAAGAAGAAGAGGTAGGTCATCCACCTCAGTGGAGACCCAAACTGGAGGCGGCTTTGTGAGGGGAGCACAAATTGGAGTTTAGAACAGATGGAGGAGATTACAGGAATCATCACTCTTGGGGCATCAATGGGACCGCACAGGGCTTCTTTTATTGCCCGAATGCCCCTCTTTGGGGCACAAATACTCAAACTCCAATGACATCTCAGACTGCTGCTGTGAGACTGCCTCCATGAACCTGGTGGCTTCGCTACGTGGTTGGAGGAGGGGGATGTGGGAGAATAGAGACACCTCCTCACTAGAAAAGAAACGGATCTTTCATTATGCAAATGGAACACCCACTTCCTTGGAGAGGGCAGTTGATCCAATTGCAGCTCATCTCTAATCTATTGCTTCTTCCCCTTGCTGTGACCAATGCTCCTATTTCTGTTAGCCTGAGACTGTGAGAAAACAGTGTTCATTAGTTAAAAAAAAAAATTTCTGCACAATCTACAACTGTCAATGCCACCTAATGGATGTCAAGAAGGATGAGATCCATTTACAAACAACTTTAACTCTTCAGAAAATTGCACCACTTCAAGTTGTATGAACTGAATACAAAATAATGTGCCTGCTCAGTTCATACTCAAAGAGGAACAAATGTAAACCATTCTTTGCATGAAGGAGCTTTGAATCACCAGAACTCTAAAATGATGACAAATCCAAGCTGAGTACTTTTTGATCTTGAACTAGCTCTTGCCTCTTATTTAAGTTCTTTTGTAGGATGTCAATGCTGCTGCCAGGGTCAGCATTTAATATCTATCCCCAAATGCCCTTGGTAAGGTGATAGAGGGAGTGAATCTTGTAGATGAGGCACCCAGTCAAGTGGACTGATTTGTCCAACATCTTGCCAAGCTTCTTGAGTGTTGTTCAAGCTACATTTATCCAAACAGTTGGAAGTAATCCATCAGTCTCCTGAATGGTACCTTGTAGATGGTGGACAGGTTCTAGGGATTCAGGAGGTGAATTAATCATTACAGGATTTCTAGCTTCTGAGTTGTTTTTCTAGCCTCAATATTTATATAGCTAGTCTAGTTCAGGTAACGCCCAGTGGGGAGACTCAGAGTTGACCATTGAATATAAAGGATCGATGGTTAGATTCTCTTTTATTTGAGATAGTCGTTTCCTGGTATTAGTGTAGAATGACTATAATTGCTGCTTGTTAGCCCATGCCTGAATATTGTCCAGATCTTGCTATGTGTGGCAAAAGACTGCTTTAGTATATCAGGAATTGCAAATTGTGTTGAGCATTGAGTAGTCACTAGCAAACATCCCAACATGTCACCTTTGATAGAGGAATGGTCATTGATGCAACAGTTGAAAATGGTTGGTCTTAGCACATTACCTTGAAGACATCCTGTACAATGTCACAGGGCTTAGATGTCTGGTCACCAACAGTCTCCACTGTCTTCCTTTGTGCTTGGTCTACCTCTGATTCTCATTCAATTCAATTTTGTCAAAATGTTCTCCTTGATACGACGTTCTGAATTACTACCTTGATGTTAAGGACAGTCACTCCCACCTCAGCTCTGGAATTCAACTAAATTTGTCATTTGTAGACCAAAGCTGCGATGAGATCTGGATCACATTGGCTCCCATGGAACCCAAACAGCATCTGTGAGTAGGTTATTACTTCATTTGTGTTATTTGATCGCATCACGCTTTCTATCGCTTTACCGATGATTGAGAGTAGTCATATGGGGCTGTAATTGATTTGTCTTGCTTTTTGCTGGCAGGATACTCCCAGGCAACTTTCCAAATTGTTGAGTAGATTCCAGCATTGTAGTTGTGCTGGAATAGCTTTGCTAGAGGCACAGCTTATTTTGGAGCACAAATATTTAGTAGCACAGGCTTGATGTTATTAGTGCTCATTGACCTTGCGTCATTCGATACGTTCAAAGCTTTCTTGATAACGTGTGGAATGAGTCAAATCCTGTCTGAAGGCAAGAATCTGTGATAGTAAGGACCAGGAGGAAGCTGAAATGGAACATTCAATCAGCACTTCAGATGAAGATGGTTGCAAATGCTTCATCGTCACCTTTTGCACTGACGCGGCAGCCGAGATCTTCGAAATCGTCTCCTGCTGTCACTTGTTCGATCAGCCCCTAGTATTCCCAAGTCAATGTGGCAGGGCTGAGGAACTTTGACTTGATCCCACACTCATAATTGAAACAGGAATTTGGTGCTCGACCAGATAAAAACAAACTTCAATAAGAGAACCCTGTTGCACGAAACATTTAAATTTTCAAAGTTAGCTATTTGACCAGATTTGAAGGTCCACTTCCAAATACTTCTACTTCCTTTATCCTAATGAAAAATAGTTTCTATTGCCATTCCCAAAGAATTTTCTGCAAATAATTCCCCGAAGCTTCAGAGTTCAAGTGGGAAACAGAAGACCTTAAGTGCTTTCATTTATCACCAATTAAGTCCTACTCAGGAGATGTTCCATTTGGCCAACCAAGACAATTGGAGCAGAATGGTGACTCAATTGTTAAAATTGCTGCCTCACAGGGCCAGGGACCCAGGTCAGATTCCACCCTTGGATGACTGTGTGGAGTTTGTGCATCCTCCCTGAGACTGTGTGGGTTTCCCCTGGGTCCTCCAGTTTCTGAAGTTGTTCCAAAGAACAACTCAGGAACTGGAAATCTTGTAATGGTTAATGCATCATTTGAATCCCCACGGTCCAAGGACGTGCAGGTTGGGTGGATTGGCCATGCTAAATTGTCGAGGGATGTGTAGATTAGGTGGATTAGCCTTGAGAAATACAAGGTAAGGGGAATGGATCTGGGTGGGATGCTCTTTGAAGTGTTGGTGTGGACATGATGGGTCAAATGGCTTGTTTCCACAGCATAGGGGTTCTATGATTCAAAATCCATTCAGCTACATAGATCCACTGTACCATCTCATTTAACAACACACTTTGAAAACTGTAAAGAGCTAATTTTAATTTGTTTTATAAAGGACTGCATTCCTGTTGGGAATGACCAGATCAAGAGTCAATAAATTTTCTGATGTCAAGCCATTTAAGTTTTACTAGCTTGTTCGCTAGAATAGGATGCTGACCCTGGTATAGTGGTCGATATTTACCTCTCAGTAATAAAAAAAATCACTAAAGGAGATTATCTGGTCATTTGTAGTTATGCAAACTAAAATTTAGCTGAAATGTTTCTGACAACTTTTCAAAAGTTCTTCACTTGCTGTAAAGGAATTCAGCAAATCCTGAGGTTGTGAAAGGCGGTATACAAACCATAAGCGATCTTTCTTAACCAGCACACGCTTATCTTTGTTTTATGAAATGCACCAGTGACTTAACTGCGATGAATAACCAACCAGTGAGACTGTTCAGATTGTTCAGATCACAACATTTCCATACAGTAAGATTTTGATTCATTTGTACTTCTGCATGTAAACACCAGCTGCTGCAGGGACATGTGTCATCACAAATCATTGATTTTTACATATTATACAAATGAGGTTTTGTTCATCAGTTAGATGTAATGGAGCGGATACAACAACAAATTCAATAAACACACATGCACATCATGCCGTGTCTACATCAATACTGACATGAAATCTAGAACGAATTTTCTTTGTAGTGAGATAGATTGGCATTACTGAATTAGCACAGTTACATTGCCCAACACAGAATAGTTCTGGTCAACATTGAGTCTTCTCAGATTTCTTCATTTTCAGTGTTTGAGGGATTAAAATAGCTTATGCTGTTCAATGCTGCTGGGAAGAAATCACTATTTAGCATTCTCCTCACTCAATTCAATTGTGCCCTGGGAAATGCAGCAACATTAACAACTGTTATCTCCATAATGCTTCTGTTTAATAATGAATGTGATAGCAAATGTCAGCACAAAGGCTCAGTTGAAATGTCCGTTTTGCTGGATAATGAGAGGTTATAAAATACATATTCTTTACACAATGTGTGTGTCCAGCCTCCTGACTCACCCTGCACAGATAAGAAACAGAATACAACAACATATTTTCTTTGCTCCTCCTTTGTGAAAATGATGGCTGCAGCCAGCCAAATGAATCGCTTCCCAACTGCCGAAAGACATTATTCTCATGAGCAAACATCCATTCTGTTGTGGAGAATCACTTCAGTCTGTTACCAATGTTGTGTATCTGTTTTTCTTGTAGTGTCAGAACGAAACACTTTCTACATCTGTGAAAGTGGGATTTGCCAACGTTAGTGCCAGGTTAAGCTGGATCCTGAGAAAAACTAAATTATGTGACAAGAAGAAAAAGGAGTTTGTAATTAGTGTAATGCATGCTAAACATTGTGTGTATTTATTAAATACTTTTACTCTAACCATATATAATTGAAGCGAAGCACAAATATCACAATTTATCATGAGTGTTAAGAAAACATCAGAACTCAGGAGAGCTAATAGCTTTATGAGGATATTCCTGAAAAAGTGGCACACTGTTAAGCTTTTCACATGTACTTACTAGGAAAGCATCTCACAGCGCCAGGGATCCTGGTTCAATTCCACCCCCGGGCGACTGTACGGAGTTTACACACTCTTCCTGTGTCTGCGTGTGTTTCCCCTGGGTGCTCTGGTTTCCTCCCACCATCCTAAAATGTGCAGGTTAAGTGGATTGGCTGTGCTAAATTGCCCATAGTGTCTCGATGGATTAGCCATGAGAAATGTGGAATTGCAGGGATAGGATAGGGGTAGTGGGTCTGCGTTGGATGTTCTTCAGAGGGTCTGTATTGGCTCAGTGGACTGGAGGGATTCTATGATTTAAAAAAAAAATAAGAATGGCAACTTTCAAAAGGAGAAGTATAACTTATTTCATAGAATCCCTACTGGGTGGAAACAGGCCATTTGACCCAACAGGTCTACATCACCCTTCCAAAGAGTGTCCTGCTCAGACCCATCCAACTAACACACACACACACCCACCCACCCCTGGGCCACGATGGGCAATTTAGCATGACCAATCCATCTAACCCACACATCTTTGGACTGTGGGAGGAAACCAGACACCTGGCAGAAATGCACACAGACACAGAGAGAATGTGCAAACTCTACTCAGGCAGTTGCCCAAGAGTGGAATTGAACCCAGGTCCCTGGCACTATGAGGCAGTAGCACTAACCACTGAGCCACAATGCCATGCCATGCCAATGTTTGCTGCCTTTGAAAGTTAGTATTCTTACGTTTGTTCTCATTAGTGTAAGACAGCTTTTTTTTTCGGAATACTCAGGATCTGTACTACCTAGCAACTACTTACTGGAATGTGTCATGACAGTTCTTGAAAACTAACTTTATATTTAGTGTTCAATCCCTGTCAATTTGCCTCAAAATAGAAAAATGTCCCAGCTTTATCAGGTTTGAATTTCACCTATAAATTCCTTATGGAATAAAACTAAACACGTCTTCAATATTTTCAATGTGTATATATAAAAAGTGTACTGACTTACCTTGGAAAAATATGCTCGTGACTTCAACTATTCATGTATAAAGACATAACTCCTTTCTTGAACTACTCACAGTAGGTGGCTTCTTCGCAAACTTTAAAATGCCCTCCGAAACTAAAAATTAGGCTTGTCAAAAATGAAACAATTATCGAGCCGTACAATCACATATCATACACAAAGTTGAGTGAAAATGAGCAGTTGTTTCGTCTTAAATCAAACAGAACTGGAGCAGAAAAGATGAAGGGTGAAAACTAATTAGATGATCACTGCCCTGTGCCAATCACTTAAATTAGGACCACAAGATGGCAGTGTGTAGACATTGAAGAAATGTCTCCATAAAAATAGTTACTTAAGTAAAGTACGCATTTACTTCTTAATTCAACAGCTCACAGTCAATATTTTAGACGAACTGACAAGCTCCTACCTTTTGCTATTCTTAAAAAAACTCATAAGCTGACAATCGATTAAGTAGAAATGTATAAATCTATGTATTTATTTATTCATTCATTCCCTTTCATATTTAGTAACTATCTGCCAGGAGGTAAATATTTTTTCAAATTATTCCTCCCTTCCCACAAAGGGCTTTCACCCAAAAACTATCTCAATAACAACTCTTGCATTAAATTTAATGAGCTCCAGCATTCTATTCATTATTTATTTTACTGAAATGTCACACATATTACCATATTCTGCTACTGTCAAGACTGATAGAAAGCTCTTATTAAACAAGTAATTGGATGAAACTGCAGATTAAACATAGACATGTAGAAACATAGAAAATAGGTGCAGGAATAGGCCATTCAGCCCTTCATGCATGCCCACTGTTTAATATGATCATGGCTGATCATGCAATTTCAGTATCCCACTCTCGCTTTCTCTTCATACTGTTCGATCCCTTTAGCTGCAAGGGCCACATCCAGCTCCCTCTTGAAGATATCTAATGAACTGACCCCAACAGCTTTCTGTGGTAGAGAATTCCACAGGTTCACAGCTGAGAGAAGAAATTCTTCCTGTTCTCAGTCCTGAGTGGCTGATCTCTTGTTCTTACACTGTGACCCCTAGTTCTGGACTTCCCTAACATCGGGAACATTCTTCCCTCATCTAGCCTGTCCAATCCCATCCGGATTTTATATGAGATCTTCCCTCATTCTTCTAAATACCCCCTCAATCTCCAAAAGTGGGAAATTTTCAGTATAGAATTTAGCTCAATGCAGAACCAGTTCTTTTTTTGTCAGGGCAAATAATTCATCTCACCAAATAACATGGTCATGGGTCAGCGTAAGTGGTGAGTAATATAATAAGACTGAGGTAAACAGTAAATAGAAGTATAGAGAATAATGTAGATTTGGGGACTGAGACGATCACAGAAGTGCAAAACAAAAGATGAAAAACGAGACAAACAGAGGGAGCAAGGCTAAAAAAAGGAAAGATGAAAATAATTTTACAAATGGTATCAAGATTAACACAAGAAGGGTTTGCAATTTTGTTAGAAGGAAAAGAGTAGGCAAGGGAATTGTAAAGCCTTTAAAACAGATGGATATAATATTGCAAATGAAAATGAGGAAATAGTAGGCTGATTGAATAATCACTTTCCCTCAGTGTTCGCAATTGAAGAAGATGCTGTGCCTGATAATCCGAGGAAATTAATAATGCATCAAGGGCTGGAACTCAGTAAATGTACCGAAAGCAAGAAAACAGTATTAGAGCAATAATGGCATTACAAGGTTGATAAATCCCTTGAAACTGATAGCTTCAACATCATGGTCATGAAAGGAAGTAAGTGAGGATTCCGCAGATACTTTAACTATAATCTTGCAAAACCTTTTTCATTCAGGAATTGTCCCATTCTACTTGAAAAGTATAAATGTAACTTCACTGTTTCAAAATGATGATAGAGAATAAACAGGAAATTATGGATGTGTTAGCATAATACCTGTTGTGGGAAAGCTATAAAATTCATAATGAAAATGAGCAACTGACTATTTGGAAGAATTGAACCAGTTAGAGAGAAGTTTATAAATGACAGATGATTTAAAACAAAACTGACAGAATTCTCTTGAGGTAAGTAAAAGACATGGAAATATTTGAAGCACTGGTTTATGAATGTCCAGAAGACATTTCACATTAAGAGACGTTTCACTAAAATGAAATTCCATTGATTGTGAGCAAATTATTGACAATGTTTGCAGAATGGCTAAGGTGGAAAGCAGAGAGTAAAAGCAATGGAAGGAAGCAACTGGTAGTGTCCCACAAGGATCTATTATAGGCCCTCAATCATTTGTAATATTTTTTAATGAATTAGATAACGCAGTGAAAACTCTGCATCTGGTTTACCGCAAATACTGATGGTATGATAAATAGTGGTGATTGGACAATAAAATTACCAGTTGACATTGATAAATTAAGTGAATGGGCAAAACCATAGTTAATGGATTTCAATGGAGGTAAACACAAAACAATCCACTATGAACCAAAACTTATTGGTTCATTAATTATATAAATGTTGGAAATGTTAGATAAAATGGAGTCCAAAGAGATTTAGGGCGTCCATGTCCACAGATTATTACCTTTCCCAGGATATTCCAAGCACTCCAAGGGTTGGAGCCCTTTTCTAAAAATTGCTTTTGCACTTACTAGATAATGGAAGATTAAGGGATAATTTCATGTTGGCTCTTAGAAGGAATTCATAAAAGAGGAAAAAGACTTTTTTGCTAATGGTGGAGCTGAGGTCAAGTGGATGAAAACTTAACATCTGAAATAACCTGTTCAGGAGGAAAGTTTAAAAATATCTTATAAAAAAACCAAAGAACTGCAGATATTGTAAATCAGAAACAAAAACAGAAATTGCTGGAAAAGCTCAGCAGGTCTGGCAGCAATTGTGGACAGAAATGAGAATTAACGTTTCGGGGCAGTGACTGTTCCTCTGAACTTGTAACCCCCAGTTCTAAGGGGGTTAATTGTTTATTATTAATAAGTCTGTTTTGTAGAAGTGTGACTTTTTGTTGATAATCATACTGTGAAACCCAGAGAAGAAAGATATCTGCATTGTGGTCCATGTTCACATAAAATTTACAAAAAGTAAAACCTTGTCAGTCATTTCTTCATCTGGGGATAATTTTGTTAATTTGGTTTACTATTTCCCTCTTGAGATAATAACACTGGTTATTCCTAACATTGGCCCTGGGAGTGCTGACAGAAGCTTGGAATCAAGTAAATATATTTTTTGTAATTTTATTGAGAGAGTAGAATCCAATAGAAAAGGGTCTATAGTGGTGAACGGTGATGAATATAATTGTAATGACAGCAAAAATGCTTTCCTTGCTGTTAGAAATGACAATTATAACTCCAGAAGTGGCAACAAGATTGTTCTAATTGAGTCAATAGATACTTAGAACACTGATTTGCCAAAAAATGACACTTTTCCTCTCAATTAAGTGAAATGAAATTAGATGTGTCTCATTGTTACACACAGACTCATTTTAACATAAGATAACATTATCTTTAGTTTTGGGTTGAGCACCAACTCAACCAAGCCTGCCTTCCTAGCTGGCTAACATGACACCTATGCTGACTGGTGGGAAATAAGTTCCAATACTTCTGAGAAAAAAATGTTGGTAGTTTGAAATGGATCCGAAAAGAGTACAGAGAACGCAAAAGATTTACCACCCAATGATTGTCATATTTTGCTTTTTCATAAATGAGGAAATAGCATGAAGACTGTGTGAAAACAACGAAAATGGAATTGTTGCCAAAGAGAAAGAGGCAAAGACTGTTATGTGAAGATAGAGCAGAACCTGACGGAATACCTAGCAAGCTAAACTTGACTTATATTATATTAAGGTTAGTGAACTCAAAAGTATCACACTGGAAAGGAAATATTGATCTGCTCATATGCAAAACATTGTTCAAGTGCATTACTTTTCAGTTGTTAGCCAATATTCTGCAGACTGGCAAGCATTGTGCTATTGGCCCTAACAACAGTTGATTTATTACACTGTTTCGCCGACTCGCAGCATATGTTAGGAGACCTCCATTATTCTCATTTTTGTGACAAATTGTATTTCTTGACTTGTATTTCACACGTCCTGAGCAGAAGTGAAACTGTTGCCAGAACAGATGGTGCTGCATGGTGTTTGCGCAAGTTAATGGTTTGATAGAAGACACGTAATAAGAGGATCCTGGAATGGCTCAGAAAGTTTACCTTTGAGAAGAAACCAAGCAAAATGACTTCAGATTCAATCCATCACAAGTGACAACTTGAAACAAACATGAACAGAGCAGAGTCACAGAGTCATACAGCATGGAAACAGACGCTTCAGCCCAACTCATTGATGTTGGCCACTGGGCTCTGTAGGCTATGTCAAGGAATACTGGCCACCTTCCTCCTTCAGTCACCATCCAGTGCCACTTACTCAAGTGGGCACCAGGTGAGAACAGCAGTTGGCCCTGATACCCCATGCACAGTCAAACAATCAATTATTTCATCCTTTCGATTCACATGCGAAGGATGGTCACTTTTCTGAAGTACAGTTAAGAAGTAAATGCGCCCATGAAGCCCAACTCAAGTGGAGGATTAGAGTCTTCAGTTGACACATGAGAGAAACTAAGGAAGAATTAAATAAAGACGCATTCAGTACTGGATCTTCAAGCTAGGAAATCATATGCAAACCCAGTTCCAATAAATCTGCAGGATCCTCAGTAGCATGGCCAATTAAGCCATATATCAGCCTGACCAGGGGCAACATCTCATCTCTGCTAACATGTTGCCTCCCTCAGGAAGGCGTACTGCTGAGTGGGGGGACCACCAATGACCATCTTTACAACTGCACTGAACATTATGTGGATCCCCTGCCCAACCACTTCTACTCCACTTCTCAGGCAGTTACAACAATCAGCACACTGCCTGGACACAGATTCCTCACAAAAACTTCTGATCTGTGTTTTGAAGGTGTCGTGGTCTTGAATCAGCTTCTCCTCTGTGCTGCAACTTAAAGAACGGCTGCTGTTAATGGTGGCGCTGTTGAGCGGTCTTCAATTACATCATCAGCTGGAGGGAATGAGCTGTTGTAATGTATCAGTATCCCATTCAATATTGTTGAATCTTATAGAAACAGACCCGAAGGCCTATTTTATTAAAATATCCCCTTGAATGCATTATGAAGATCTCAACTATTATGCCTTGAAAGGGTGAGCGCACATTCTGAAACAAACACAGAGAATGCTGAAGAAACTCAACACATCTGACAAAGAGAAACATTGGAAAGAACAGAGTTAACATTTTGATTCAGCTAAGACTGTTCTTCAGAACCGGAGTTCTACCCTGCTATTTCTGTTCCCCATAGCATCTCAGACAACCTTGCTTTATGTTGCTCCTTCTTTACAGCCATAACTTTGTATTCTTCGTTCTGTTCAATCTGCCTATGATCTTTGTATGTTATGATCTGCCTGGACTGCACACAGAATAAACCTTTTCACTGTATTTAGGTACATGGCACAATAATAAATCAATTCAAATCAAATTAAATCAGTATATATTCGTTGAGATAACAAGGTGTAGAGCTGGATGAACACAGCAGGCCAAGCAGCATCAGAGGAACAGGAAAGCTGATGTTTCGAGTTTGGACTCTTCTTCAGAACTGGGGGAGGGGAAGGGGATGCTTAAATAAATAGACAGGGGGGAGGCGGATGGAAGATGGATAAAGGAGCAGATAGGTGGAGAGGAGACAGATAGGTTAAAGAGGCGGGGATAGAACCAGTAAAGGTGAGTGTAGGTGGGGAGTTAGGATGGGAGTTAGTCAGTCAAGGGAAGACGGACAGATCAAGGAAGCGGGGATGAGCTGGGCTAGTTTTGGAATGCGGTCGGGGGAGGGGAGATTTTGAAGCTTGTGAAGTCCACATTGATACCATTGGGCTGCAGGGTTCCCAAGCGAAATATGAGGTGCTGTTCCTGCAACCTTCGGGTGGCATCGTTGTGGCACTGGAGGAGGACCAGGATGGACATGTTGTCCAAGGAGTGGGAGGGGGAGTTGAAGTGTTTTGAGGCTGGGAGGTGCAGTTGTTTGTCACAAACAGAGCATAAGTGTTCCACAAAGCGGTCTCCAAATCTCCTGGACCTGTCCGTCTTCCCTTGACTGACTAACCTCCATCCTAACTCCGCACATACACTCACTGGCTCCATTCCCGCCTCCTTGACCTGTCCGTCTCCTCTCCAGCTATCTGCTCCTTTATCCATCTTCCAGCCGCCTCCCCCTCTCTCTCTATTTATTTCAGAATCCCATTCCCTTCCCCCATTTCTGAAGAAGGGTCCCGACCCAAAACGTGAGATTTCCTGCTCCTCTGATGCTGCTTGGCCTGCTGTGTTCATCTAGCTCTACACCATTTTTTCTCAGATTCTCCAGCATCAGCAGTTCCTACTATCTCAGTATATATTCATTTGTTGCTTCTGCTGGTGGGACAATGAGCATAAAGGATCCCTTTACCACCTGAAAGGTCTGTTGAAAACTCTGACAATACATTTAGAGGATATATGATATATGGATACATAAATGTCACATTTTGTTGCAATTTTTCCATGGTTATTTAAGAAAGTATAGCACACTTTCAATATAGGCGCAAAGAACTGAAGAAAGGGACGTGAATTTGGCTTTACATCAAATGCATATAGAAAATCAAAGTCAAGCAAAAATCAGCTCAATTCTTCATTATGTAAATTTTCACTCAGACTCATTTGTACTGGGTTTCTTTATTTAATTGGCAGATAGATCACAATCATATCTTCAAGTACAGTGAAAGGGAACAGATGTTTGCGCATGAAGTGATATATTGAACAAAAATAGACTTTGCAAGATCTGGTCTCAAGAGTTTCATCATAAACTGAGTGCAATGTTTTCCGGGCAGTGAATGTGAGTGGGCGGATGTTGAAAATGTTGGCACTGAGTGTTTGGATTCTATTTTCACACTGGCACATCGGATGGCGTGACAGTCCCCGGTGATCTGAGAAGTGCCACTAGGTTCACAGAGGCAGGGATTGCCATTAGTAACCCTTCCCTGGGCCATGAAACATCGGGAAAGTAGTGCCATTACCCACAAGCTGTTTGTGGGCCAACTGTGTCTAGCTGGTGGACTCGCCATTGTGTGGGGTGTTGTAAAATCCTGATGGCCTGGTAAAATGTTTATTGATAGAACAAACAATTACCTCAGTTGGGCATCAATTCTAGTTGACGGGCAGCTGAGCTGCTTCTCTTCTCATCTGTGGGAACATCGCCTGAAAGTGGGAACACATGGGGCTTCCCCCCTGGCACCATTTTATTACCCATCTCCAATAAATAGTTAAAATACCAGCTTGCAGACAGGAAGAACTGCCAATGCTGGAGTCAGACATAAAACAGTGTGGAGCTGGAGGAGCTCAGCAGGCCAGGCAGCATCAGAGGAGCAGGAAAGCTGATGTTTCGGGTCGGGACCCTTCTTCAGATAAGGGCCACATTTCTGAAGAAGGGTCCCAAACTGAAATGTCAGCTTTCCTGCTCCTCTGATGCTGCCTGGCCTGTTGAGTTCCTCCTGCTCCACACTGTGTTAGCTTAGGTTTTCTTGTGTTTCACAATTAATTTCCCTGTTTTAGTGGCAGTGGTATAAGTGGTTAGCTTACCTTCTTGACAGCGCAATTAGACTATCCCCAACATCATCTGACTGAAGAGCTAATGTTTCTTATCTTCAAACCAGTTCAGAATATTATTAAAGTCTGTTTTTCTGATATTTAGTGGGAAAAGAACAGGTTATTTGTCAATAGCATTATGTAAGATCACTGCATCATTTTGGAGGTACCTAACAGCAGTTCAATGTTCAAAACATAATTCCAGGTGCTGTCATATTTTCTCATCAGACGCTACACATAACATTTGGGTTTTGCCTGCGGCAGGTTATCTTACTTGATGTGACAATATCTACTCGAAAAATAATAAACTTGAACATGGATAAGTAGAAATGAAATTTCTAGTCACATGTCTATAACAACATTGCTTTATGTATGACCATTGCATTCAGAAACACATAAGTCACCCCAGTTAAAGGAAAAGTGTATGCTTCTATCAGCATGGAACGCTTCAAGTGATCTGAGTTAAGACGAAGTCTGAGATTTTTATACCATCAAGTCATATGCTATGATACAATGAGCATGTCTCTTAATGGCACATTGACAAACTGTGTCTCTTAAAGGTACTCTTTAACATATCATTCAGTCACAATATACAGAACCTTACATTTGAAGAACTATCAGGGTAACAAGGACATGAAAGGTTAAGTACATTGATAATTTTGGGATCTCTCAGCAAATGCATTTCTATTGAAAGTCATAAATCCTATTTCACAGATAAGCAGATATTCCATGCGAAGTGTAAACTTTACATTGATCTTCCCCATGAACTGAATGATGGGTTAAAACTCAGACCTGCATCCAGGTTAGAACAAAGACCTCGAATTGAAATCTTCCAAATCCCAATAAAAAAGAAACTCAAGGTGTGGAGCTGGAGGAACACAGCAGGTCAGGCAGCATCAGAGGAGCTCCGAGTTCCTTCAGCCCCACACTTTGTTATCTCTGACTCCAGCATCTGAAGTTCTTGCTAGCTCAAAAAAAAAACTCAATCAAGTTTAGTGAGGCACAACCTCCCTGTTAAGTAATGGCACGGTGGTTCACCAGTGAGCACTGCTGCCTCACAGCACAAGGGACCTTGGGTTCAATCAGATACAAACCCAGTTCCAACAAATCTGCAGGATCCTCAGAAGCCTGACCAATTAAGTCAAACGTCACCCTGATCAAGGGCAATCTCTCATCTCTGCTAGTGTGTTGCCTCCCTTGGGAGGGCTTTCTGCTGAGTGCGGAGACCACCAATGACCATCCTTTACAACTACACTGAACGTTCGGTTAACTTTCTGTATGCAGTATGCACATTCTCCCCATGTCTACACATATTTCTTCTAGGTGGTCTGGTTTCCTCCCACAGCCTAAAAATGTGTAGGTTAAATGGATTGGCAATGCTGAATTGCCCATAATGTTCAGGGATGTGTAGGTTAGGTGGATTAGCCATGGGAAATGCATGGATATGGATGAAAGTTGGTGAGTGTGGATAGAATGCTCTTTGGAGGATCAGTGTGGACTTGATAGGGTGAATAGCCTGCTTCCACACTGTAGGGATTCAATGATTCCATGATTCGAGAAAGCCATGCTATTTGTCACTAATAAGCCCATTTTTTTTCAAAATGTGAATAAATCATGCCCTTAAGAATCTTTTCCAATAATTTCCCTATCACTGACAGAAGGCTCATGGGCATGTAATTTCCTAGTTTATCTCTGTTGCTCTTTTGAAACAAAAGGAAAAACATTGACTCTTCTCCAGTTGCCTGGGACCTCGTCTGTGACTAAAGAAGATATGGTCCAGCAATTTCCTTCCTTGATTCTCTCGGTATTCTGGGGTGAATCCCATCATGTCCTGGGGACTTGTCTACCTTAATGTTTTTCAAAACATCCAACTCCTTGACCTTTTTTTTAACTCAACATACCCTAGAATATCAACATACCTGTCTCTAGACTCACCATCCACCCTGTCCTTCACCTTTGTGAACACTGATGCAAAGTAGTCATTAAGGACCTCACCTACATTCTCAGGTTCCAGTCTCCATTTCCTCCTTTGTGCTTGAGTGGACCTAACCTTTCCTTAGTTATTCTGTTGCATCTAAAAATATGGTATCTGTAGGGAGATGCAGCAGGCTAAGACTCATCATAGTGGTAAACGATTCAGGGTGAGGAATTCCAACTCCATATTTCAGCGCATCTATTTGTAAATAACTGCTACCCAGTGTAGAAGAAATCTCAGGATGTCCTGAGCACACTTATGCCAGCTCTTGACCAAGGACATGTGCTCGAAGAGGCTGGGTGGCAATCCCACACTGGTAACCCTCAAGGTTATGGTTAGCCTTGAATTTTTTGCTAGTTTGTCATTTCAGGGAACTAAATGGGAGCACTGTTACATTTCACAGTCTTCTACTCATAAGTGCATTGGGAATTCACTGGCCTCAGTATATGCAAACTACTTGATGTACTGCCGTTATAATATTGGTTTAACAATACTACACTGATGTGATATGTCTACTGCTGAGGAACGTGAGCTTTCCATTTTAACACCATAGTTATCGCTCACCATCCTATATGTAGCATGACTGCTTGAAGGACGTCGTCTTGGTTAATGTTGAAATTGAACTACAAAGGACTAGAAAATATTGCTTTGAATTAGATTGAAGTAAATGAGGGGTGGGGAAAAAAAAACTGTTTTCACTCAGCAAGTAGTTAGGGTGAGAAATGAACTGCTTGGAAGTGTATTGTGGGCAGGTTTCATTAAATCTTCCAAGAGGCCATGGTAAGATTATTTAATCAGAAGCAATGTGACAAGTTGCAGGGAAAACACAGATTAGCACTAAGTTAAAAAGTTAAATTAACTCAAGTTAAAATCCTCAGAGAACCAGTGATGGGTTCCTCTTGTCCTGTGAAAACTCTGTGATTGTATGATACAATGTACATCAGAGGCCAGCTATTGAACTCGTTCCCCCTTAAGCCAGCCAATCAAGCACCAAGGACATTTAAATTCTCATCTATCGCTTGCTTTGCATCAAGTGCTGGATGCAATCTATTGTACCCACATGGTTCTGAAAGTACTCTATCACCAACCATCAGTCTTTGTGACCGGAACATCATTCTACTCCCTTCAAATTCCGTGACAACAACAGGCAGATTTTGCCAGTCTGCACTGGAGATTCGGGGATCTGCCATAACTTATAAGAATCTGAGAAATCGCAGATGTCAGCTTCTGTCGATGGTCCTTGGCCCATACAGGGCTGGTCACTGGGTGTCAATGGTCATCCCCTCTGAAACAGGCTCATGACATCTCAGAGAAATCCTCAAGATTTCCGCAGAGTAAATACAGATCACAGCTCTCCTGCCTGAACTGATGAGGCAGAGACAATCAGGGTGCCTTGCATCATTACACCCTTCAGAGCCTGAGTCTGCAAAGGGGCGGAGGTGGTGGTGGGTGGTCGCTTTTGTAGAATCATAGAACCCCTACAGTGTGGGTACAGGCCATTCAGCCCAACATGTCTGCACCGCCACTTTGAAGAGCATCCCGCCCAGACCCATTCTCCTACTCCTGCATTTCCCCATGTCTAACCCAACCTAAACATCCCTCAACACTATGGACAATTTACCATGTCCAATCCACCTAGCCTGCACATATTTGGACTACGGGGAGAAACCGGAGCACCCGAAGGGAAGAATGTGCAAACTCCACACAGACAGTCATCCAAGGGTGGAATCAAACCCAGGTCCTTGGTTCTGAGGCAGTAGTGCTAACCACTGAGCCACTGTGCCACTTTCTGTGGAACATGGAAGAGATGCAGCAATGAGAAATTGTCTTTGGGGATGAAGAATCAGGTGGAGATCCCATGATGCTTCAGAAGTAACTGTCAAAGAGAGAAGGAAAGATGATATTTGAGACAGCCTGAGAGGCCAAAGAGAACCTGTTTGTTTCCAGGATGGCTGGAGATTTCCAATTTGCTGATTATGATTTTATTCCATCAGTTTGAATATTTCAGCAGTTTGGTCTGTTGCGAAAACTTAATGGTTCTTGTTCATCACTGTCTTCAGTGAAACATTTAGTCCTTCTTTTAGATGTGGTTTTGGTAATAACATCTCTGTGAAAGCTAATGTGTCTCATAAACCTTTGCCTTTTCTCAGCATTTGCTATAAAGCAGCTGTGAAACAGTGAGCACTTCCAGTATATCGTACTCCCAGAAGGCCACACTAAAATGGCCCTTGAGCCAAGGACATGAAAGTCGCATCAGAACTGTGCTCCATTATGAGGACAAGCAATTTATCACTCATCCTGAGAATGGTCTTTCACAGCCTTTCTCCAACACTATCCCTTCAAAGCTTCAGAATGCTGTGAGCCTTTCTTGTATTCTTGCTATGACAGCACATCTCTATGACAGTGTGTTAAGTACAATGGGTTGCGATTTCTGTGCCTGCCTTCGACAGAAAGTTGTACAATAATAAAAACTAAATCAAGTCACACATTGGTCATCTCACAGTCTTACACGTCACAGCATTCCTTTAGAAACCCAGGCATAAGACAAATCCTTCCCTCATGAAACAGGTGCGAGCGTCAAACATTCCACAGAGTGTGATGGAGGGGTAAATAATTTAGAGATCCCAGATTCCAATTAATCCCCTCTACTTTAGCTTCAATATCAGTGCTCTTGAGATTCATCTGCTGCTCCCTGGCTGCAATCCCTGTTTTACAGGATGTGAGGTTCCCTGACAGATAAGGTTCTCTTTCGATACTTTCTTTGTTGATTTTGAGAGAGCAAACGATGCTTGGTGATTGTAATGCAGCAAATTCTTTTGCTGGTTAAAGATGCATCCAATGTTCCACATCATATCATTAACCTGGACTACTGTGTAAATAAGGCTACAGCAGGTGTATACTAACAACAGTGCAAACTTTACACAATGGTTGAACACTCATGTCACTGGCCTGCTCTGACCATAACACTGTAAGAAATAGGAACAAGAGTAGCCTGTTTGACTCCCCGAGCCTGCTGTGCCATTCAATAAAATCATGACTTATCCGACATTCCTCATGTCTACTTTCCTGTGTTTTCCTCTAAACACTTGATTCCCCCATTTATTGAGAATCTATCTCAACCTTAAATATACACAAGGAGCCTGCTCCCACAGCTCTCTGTGGCCAGGAGTTCCAAAGGCTCACAGCCCTCTGAGAAAAGAAAGTCCTCCTCATTGAGCCAACTCTCTGACACCTCCTCCTACTGCCCCTTTGATCATGACCCCACCCCCAACAACCAAACCATCATCTCCCAAACCATTCACAACCTCATCACCTCAGGTGACCTCCCACCCACAGCCTCCAACCTCATCGTTCGCCAACCCCGTACTGCCCGTTTCTATCTCTTTCCCAAAATCCACAAACCTGACTGCCCTGGTCGACCCATTGTCTCCGCCTGCTCCTGCCCCACCGAACTTATCTCCACCTATCTCGACTCCATTTTCTATCCCCTGGTCCAGGAACTCCCCACCTAGGTCCATGACACCACCCAAGCCCTCCACCTCCTCCAAAACTTCCAATGCCCTGATCCCCAACACCTCATTTTTACTATGGACGTCCAATCCCTATACACCTGCATTCCCCATTCAGATAGCCTAAAGGCCCTCCACTTCTTCCTGTCCCGCAGGCCTGACCAGTCCCCCTCCACTGACACCTTCATCTGCTTAGCCGAACTCGTCCTTACTATCAACAACTTCTCTTTCAATTCCTCCCACTTCCTACAGACAAAGGGGGTGGCCATGGGCACCTGCATGGGCCCAAGTTATGCCTGCCTCTTTGTAGGTTACGTGGAACAATCCCTTTTCCGTAGCTACACTGGCCTTATACCACACCTCTTCCTCCGTTACATTGATGACTGTATCGGCGCTGTCTCATGCTCCCATGAGGAACTCAAACAGTTCATCCACTTTGCCAACACCTTCCACCCCAACCTTAAATTCACCTGGACCATCTCTGATACCTCTCTCTCCTTCCTAGACCTCTCTGTTTCCATCTCTGGCAACCACCTAGAAACCGATGCCCATTTCAAGCCTATCGACTCCCACAGCTACCTAGAAGACACCTCCTCCCACCCACCTCCCTGCAAAAATGCCATCTCCTATTCCCAATTCCTTCACCTCCACCGCATCTGCTCCCAGGATGAGGCATTCCACTCTGGAACATCTCAGATGCCCTCGAATTTCAAGGACCGCAACTGTGCCCCCCTCATTGGTCAAGAACGCCCTCGACCGTGTCTCCTGCATTTCCCGCAACTCATCCCTCACGCCTCGTCCCCGCAATAATAACCAAAAAAGAATCCCCCTCGTCCTCACATACCACCCCACCAACCTCCGGATCCAACGCATCATCCTCCAACACTTCTGCCATCTGCAATCAGACCCCACCACCAAAGACATTTTTCCCTCCCCACCCTAATTTGCTTTCCGGAGGGACCACTCTCTCCGGGACTCCCTTGTCCGCTCCACACTCCCCTCCAGCCCCACCACACCCGGCACTTTTCCCTGCAACTGCAGGAAGTGCTACACCTGCCCCTACACCTGCCCCCTCACCCCCATTCCAGGCCCCAAGAAGACTTTCCACATCAAGCAGATGTTCACCTGCACATCTGCTAATGTGGTATACTGTATCCGCTGTTCCCGATGTGACCTCCTCCATATCGGGGAAACCAAGCAGAGACCTCGGGACCGCTTTGCAGAACACCTACGCTTGGTTCACAGTGAACAACTGCACCTCCCAGTCGCAAACCATTTCAATTCCTCCCCCCACTCCTCAGATGACATGTTCATCCTGGGCATCCTGCAGTGCCACGAAGGTTGCAGGAACAGCAACTCATATTCTGCTTGGGAGCCCGCTTCAAAATCTCCCCTCCTCCGACTGCATCCCAAAACCAGCCCAGCTTGTCCCGCCTCCCTAACCTGTCCTTCCTCCCACCTATCCCCTCCTTCCACCTCAAACCACACCCCCATTTCCAACCTCCTAACCTCATCCCGCCCCCTTGACCTGTCCATCCTCCCTGGACTGACCTATCCACTCCCTGACTCCCCACCTACAGTCACCTTTACTGGCTCCATCCCCGCCTCTTTGACCTGTCTGTCTCCTCTTCACCTATCTTCTCCTCTATCCATCTCTATCCGCCTCCCCCTCTCTCCCTATTTATTTCAGAACCCCCTTCCCCTTCCCCATTTCTGAAGAAGGGTCTAGGCCCGAAACGTCAGCTTTCCTGCCCCTCTGATGCTGCTTGGCCTGCTGTGTTCATCCAGCTCGACACTTTGTTGTCTCCTCCTCATTTCAGCCTTAAATTGGCTGAGGCTATTTATTCTGAGACTACAGTCTCTGGTCCTAGACTGTCCCAAGAGTGGAAACATCTTCTCAGCATTTACCCTACAAAGCCCCTGTTGAATGATGTGCTTTATACAATACGTTATACTACCTTTGCCTCTTGTTATGTCAAGCTATAGGCCCAATTTCTGGAGTGGAGGGAGCCTTCTGTGTGGTATACCCTGCTTATTTTGAAGACTTGAGTAGTCAGCCCTCTTTCAGTCTATAGATCACAGGCCTGCTGAGAATCTCCTGCTCGTTTGCAAGGTCACCCTGATCAGCCTGGCACACTGCAAGCAGGAGGAAGGTGAAGGGGCAGGACACCATTAGAGTGTCCTGAGAAGAACCTGCAGAGAAAATGTCTGTCGTTCATCCTCCCTGTGGGCACCTGATGGCACTGGAGAGGAAGGCGCATCAGTGAGGAGTGAAGTCAAGGCCCCTGTTATCCCTCTTGCTTTGCCATTGACACTGAGGACTTAAGGCAAAAGCAATGATGTTCAGGCCGGAGTGCTTGTCTGGCAGTCTTTGAGAGTTCAGGGGCATCTGAGTCTCCAAGGCATTGGCCACCCTTTCCTTGGAGTCACCACAGAAGTTAAATGTGATAGGCTTTCTCAATCTTTCGTTCCAACCCATTGAGTGCCTCTGGCATATTTGGCTGATGCTCCCATGCCACAGGCTGAAGGTTGAGCATTGCCACAAATGGCCAATTACAGAAGTGATTCTCAGGCATGGGGCAGATGCCTGGTCTCTGACAGTGTCAGAGGTATTGGGCTTGTCTTCTTCCACCATCTATTGCTGACCTGTCAGTGATGTGTTCACCAAAGTGTGGCTTCCAGACTTGGTAATAAGGCAAAAAGAAACAAAATGGAGTCTGAAGTTACAGTCTAATATTGTTGAGCTCATTTTTGAATCTAGACAGCTGGCTCATGCCAAACTGAAAGGTGTTTCTGACATTTCCCAATTCTGATGAAAGATCACAGACATTTTGGGTTTCTGCCCAACGTCAAGGTCATATTAAATCATAGAATCATAGGGTTTTACAGTACAGAAGTAGGCCATTTGATACATCATATTTGTACTGGTTCTCAAAAGAGCCATGCAGCTAGTCCCACCCTTCAGCTCTATTTCTGTAGCCCTCTTGCTTCATTACTTTCAAATAGATATTCAGCTCTCCTTTGAGACTCCTATGGAATCCATCTTCTCCTCTTTCTCAAGCGATGCATTCCAAATCCTGACAACTCTTTGAGTAAAGAAGTTTCTCCTCATCTCACGCTTAGCTGTCTTGTTGACAATCTTGAAATTGTGACTTCTAGTTACTGACAGAGCATCTAGTAGAAACAGAATATTAGATCTGTAGCTCGGGTTGTGGGTGTTAAGGTTGGTTGGCTTGCCGAGCTGGTTTGTTGTTCTGCATATTCCGAATATTCTTCTTTATCCCATCAAAATTGTTCATAATTTTGAACACCTCAGTAAGGTTATCACTTAATCTTCTCTGCTCCAAGGAGAATAAACTCAATTTCTCTAATCTTTCCTTAATCTAAAATCCCTCATGTCTGGTATCATTCCAATAAATCACCTTTAGGCCCTCTCCTTCCTTAAATAAAATGCCCAGAACTGAACACAATACTCTGAATGTGGCCTGACCAATGATTTGTAAACATGTAGCATCACTTCCTTACTTTTATACTCTATGTCTCGATTTATAAACCCAAGGATCCTATAAGATTTCTTAACAACTGTTTCAATTCGCCTGGCCACCTTCAGAGAATTATGCTTTTGAACTTTGTGGTCCCTCTGGTCCTGTATTCCCCTCAAAGTTGTACCATTTCATCACATTTTAGGTAGGGTTTTTTTTTTTTAGCTTTAAAGGTTTGATGCATAAATAAGATTCAGTATTTCACAATTAGTTTCTGGATGTATAGCTTTGTTTGGACCTTACAGCTGTATAATAGTCTCTCAAATCCAGTAGCCAATAGAAAATGAATGAATTAGGCACAGTGCTACAATGTCTAAAATCGTTAATCTTCATAGACGTTGATAGCACATATGCTTATGGCCAGGAAAGAAGTACATTTTAAGTACTAAGGAAAATAAAATTTGCTTTGAAAGTTGGCATTTCTGCTGAATAAAGCTGATATTCATTGTGTGTTATTTTTCTGTATTTGATAAATGTGAAGAAGTCAGCAACCAATAGCAGCAATAATTAAGAGCCTTTTTTTTTCAGGAGCCTAGGAGGTTGAGAGATGACCTTATAGAAGTTTATAAAATCAGGAGGGGTATAAATAGGGTTAATGGTAGTTGTCTTTTCCCCAGGATGGGGGATTTCAAGATTAAAGGGCATATGTCTAAGGTGAGAGGAGAGAGATTTCAAAAAGACATGAGGGGCAATTTTTTTTTATACAGAGGGTGGTTAGCGTGTCTTTTGATCTTTCTAAGGAAGTGGTAGATGTGGGCACAATTACAACGTTTAAAACACATTTGGATAAGTGCATGTTTAGGAAAGGTTTGGAGGAATTTGGGCCAGGAGGAGGCAGGTGGGACTAGTTTAGTTTGGGCATGGACTGGTTGGACCGAAGTGTCTGTTTCCGTACTGTATGACTCTATGACTTTGGCAAGTTGTAAACAGATGCATTGCATTTAATTGGGCTTCAACTGAGACTGCATGATGAAATAATGTTTGGACAATTATACTAACAAGAGAATTCTGAACATAGTTAGTAATTTGAGATATGGAAGAAGAGTCATCCCACATCCACAAATGTCAATGTCTTTTTTATTTGCTCATGAGATGTGGGTGTTACTGTCCATCTTTAATTACCTTGAGAAACTGGTAGTAAGCTGCCCACAGAGCTGTCAGAGAGCAGGCTTCAGGTTTTTTAACCCTGGCAGTTCTTTAACTACAAGTAGAGATCCCACTATATGTCATATCCTGAGGATGCATATCAAAAGTTTTATTTGTTAAAAGTTGCTTACATAATTAAACAGGACAAGTTAGTCAAATATCTGCAAGTTGTGTACAGAAATTAATCAAAGACCTCAGATTATTCAAAGCCCTTCGAATGTTTGTATTCAAACTTGAGGTGGTGTACTTACCAGAAAAAATAAGCTCATTTTGAACTCAATGAGAATAGAACACACTTAAGAAAATTTTAAATATAAACTTACAGAGCATAATTGCCTTTCCAACACTTCAATGCGATAAGCTATAACAGTAACATCGGAAAGGTGTTGAAATTTTGTACGTGACTATCCTGTCAAGGACAGGCACTGTCTGCGCAGTTTTAACAAGCTATAATTATCAAGGCATGTGGATCACCCCACAAGAGAGGTGCGATGCAAAAATGTACGTGTATGTCACTGGGTTGGTTAATTTTGACACCGTTTTCAGCTGACACTAGGGCTATGATTTTTCCCTTTGCAAGGTAAAGTATTAAGGCATATTAGGTGTCAACTAACTCACTGCTGAGGAAACTCAACTGATATGCTTCAATCAACTTGGTAAGAGCTCACAAGAGAGCTTTGATGAGTATCTCAGCCTATCCTCGACTTTGGTGTCATGTCCAATAGGAAGCTGACACTTCAGCTTTCACCCTGCAAATCTGTGGAATTCCTTGCCCAGTGAAGCAGTTGAGGCTCCTTCGTTGGATGTTTTTAAGGAAAAGATAGATAGATTTTTGAACAGTGAAGGAATTAAGGGCTATGGTGAGCCGGCAAGTAAGTGGGGTTGAGTCCACAAAATGATCAGCCATGATTTTATTGAATGGCGGAGCAGGCTCAACAGGCCAGATGGCCTACTCCTGCTCCTAATTCTTATATACTTATGTCCTAAAGACTGTCAGTTAAGGTTTACTCGTCTAGGGTTTCAACAGTGAGAGGTCAGAGGCGAGGTGATTGCCTTCTGCTTGGAACAATTGGCAGCCTCGCCACTGACCTAGCCGGCAAGTCACCTTGGTTAGCCTGTTGGCAAACCTGTCACTTTTCTTACCTATTGGAAAGACTGATAATGTGAGAGCAGCCGAGTTGAGGCTCCTAAGTGACCATCATTGACCACTTAAGGGCTTTACTTGATTGTGGGTCAAGGAAGTCCCGATGTCCTTCCCCCAGAAAAAACTGACTTGTTGCACAGAGATAGCATGAACTGCAGATGCTGGAGAATCTGAGATAACAAGGTGCAGCGCTGGATGAACACAGCAGGCCAAGCAGCATCAGAGGAGCAGAAAGGCTGATGTTTCAGGCCTAGACCTGAAGAAGGGTCTAGACCCTTTCTGAAGAAAGGCCTAGGCCTGAAATGTCAGCCTTCCTGCTCCTCTGATGCTGCTTGACTTGCTGTGTTCATCCATGACTAGTTGCACGCTAGCCCAATTATTTCCTCATTCAATCACCTCTGAGCAGCAGAAAACCTCTCCCTTGATGTTTATCACATTCCATTCTTATCATATTTACTAGCAATGATTGATTTTTGAACAGGAGACTTGTCCTAAAGAAATACATTAGAACAACAACATTTCTTTTCTCTCTTCCAAAGAGGTAGTGACAATAGTCCAACCTTCTTGCCTGCAGTGTGACCACCATTTTAGTGAACACAATGATTTGTTTTTATTATTTATTGGGAAAATGTGGGCATTGTTTGCTGGGCCAGCACTTATTGTCCATCTCTAAATGCCCTTGAGAAGGTATTGACAAGCTGCCTTGAAAATTCTGAGAGAAGGGGACAAGTAAGGAACAATCATGAAAGACAAAGTCCCTTTTTATGCAGCTTCCTCTTGAATTGTAAAATGCAATATATCTTTTAGAATTCAAGTATTATACAGCAGATATAATACAGCTGCCACATTGCCAATGCTAATGCATGATCTTTGACTCTCTGGGACTGAAGTTTAACCTAAATAAATGGTCAAGTTTGGATTGAGTGTGAAGCAAGGGGAGAAGTACAGGACAAACCTAAGAATGTTGACTTATACCCACGTCCAGAATGCCCTTTCTGACTTGATGAAATGTTCCACCCAATTCAACACAACTCACGGAGTCTGAGAGCATTACATATGACAATGAAGCTTAACCTAATTACAATGTGGGTTTTTAGCTTTAACTCTGCTAAACCAGGTTTGTCTAATCCCTATGAATATGGCAGATTCAACAAGCTGAGGACCTGGTAGTGGTTATGTCTACCTCCTGGCTTCCAATGCCTTCTTGGGAAGATTCATAATTGGATAGCCTCCAAGGGCTAAGATAAGAATTTCAACCTCACTTTATGGCTTCGATTTTCCTAACCAGGGGGTTTCCAAACCCCATTCCACCATCAATAAAGAAATAGCAGTAAAACTTGTGAATGATGACTACTGGTTTGACCGATCTTGTATACTTCCAAATGGAGCTTCAGTGCAACAAGTGCGTTAATTTTTTTACATTTTTTTAACTTTTCCTTCTAAACTTTTCCTCCACTACAAGGCTGCTGACTTAACCCCACTGTCACCAGAAATCACTTTGAAACTCCAACCTCTGATCACAATGCACCCACTCACCACTTGACTTCCTGAGCTCTTTGGTCATGATGGCCCCAATCTCCCTCCTGAAATAACAACACACCCCATGACCACCCTCCATCATTTACCTGTCTCACTATTAACTAATTCCCTTCCAAAAACATCTTCTTGTCATATGTATAATGGGAAATGTCATCACAAAGCATTTGCAACCCTAATTATACATACTGACTCAATAAACACTTGTTAGACACAATGGTTTGGCCAAAGTGTTCCATTAGATTTGGTGCAGAAAAACAATTTTTTTCACTCAGCTTTATTCATAATTCACAGCTGGTAGTGAATTACTGCTTTAAGAGTTGAGTATACTAATGAGACAAGGATCACGATGATACCACATGACCAGCAACCATAAGGACTCCAAACAGCAGCATGCCAAACCCAGGCGGTTAATCATTTAATAACTAAAATTATGAGCCTAAGTATTAAATAAACCTATTTGAAATTTTCAATTAAATTGAACCTGTGCTACTTACCACTTTAGCATGAGAATAATACTTCTGTGTTCGGGAATACAACACAGGAAAATGTCGGGAAGTACATCGTAAAACATAAGCAGGAAAAGAAATCTCCAACAATACAAAATTGTTTTCTCTTTTTTGCTTATTTCAAAGGAGCTGTCTAGACTTCACTGTAGGGAGCGAGCTGTCTCTTTTAAAATGTTGCCTTGGCAATGTAGGATGTACCAGAGAATAAAGTGAAAGATCATGGGAACAATACAGCTACATCAAAATGTCTATTGAGCACAATAAATGTATCTCTCACCAAGAGAAAAGGTTTCAGCCAAGTCTTTGTTTTTAGAAGTCTCGACAACGTAAACCAATTATGGCCAAGAAAGAAGACTATTGTACCTATGGGTTTGTGATTGTAAATTATTCTGCAGTGAGTCATTTAAATTTTAATCCAATAGTTCGGTTGATTTTATTAGAAATGTAAGTTATTTCCCATATTTTTTCAACGTTAAGAGAAAGGTCAACTTTAATGATTTGTTCCAGATAGTTGTCAGGTTATTAGGAAATGGTAATGTTCAGAGCAAAGCTCAAGAATTATAGGGTTATCTTCATTTTTTTTTAACGACGACAATCTTTGAAAGAGCAATTATGTACCTTCATTTCAAGATGCATTATGCATAGCTAATTACCTTTCATCATTGAGGGTGCACAGCATGAAACAGAAAAATCTCAACATTACACTATCTAACTCCTCAAAAACTTTTGCAGTATGTTAGAGCGTTGAAGAAATCAGTCAAATAATTCTTCAAGCTTGTTCCACCAGTTGATGCGATCGTAGCTGTTTAAATTAAGGAGTCAAATGATTTTAAACATCTTTGCCCCATTTTCCTTAAAACTTTTGGTTAGCAAAAATGTATCATTTTCAGGTTAATCATCAACAGTCTTTCGTGGAGGACAATGTATTGTAGAAGTGTTACCTAAATTCAATCATGTAACGTGATGGGCGGTGCCAGTGTTGGACTCGGGTGGAAAAAGTCAGTAGTCACACGACAATAGGTTATAGTCCAACAGCTTTATTTGAAATCACAAGCTTTCGAAGCACAGCCCCTTTGTCAGGTGACATGATTCACCTGACAAAGGGGCTGCACTCTGAAAGCTTGTGATTTCAAATAAACCTGTTGGACTATAACCTGGTGTCGTATGACTTCTGACTTCAACCATGAAACAAAATAGAATTATAGAGTCATACAGCACGGAAACAGATCCTTTGGTCCAACCCGACCGTGCCGACTTTCATTCCAAACTAAACTAGCCCCACCTGCCTGCGCTTGGCCCATATTCCTTCAAACATTTCCTATTCAAATACTTATCAAAATGCTTTATAAATGTTGTGCCTGTACCTGCATCGACCACTTCCTCTGAAAGTTCATTACACACACGAACCACTCTCCATGTAAAAAAAAATTGCCCCCATGTCTTTTTTTTAATCTTTCTTCTCTCATCTTAAAAATATGTACCCTAGTCTTTAAATCCTCCACTCTATGGGAAGTACCCCCGCCATTCACCTTATCAATACAGGTTCTAATTGTTAAGAGTGTATCTAAGCTGTGTCAGTAGACCCACACTCCTCACCAATGAAAATAGTTTCTTTCTAACATATCAGTTCCCCTTAATATCTTGATATAGTCTTGATTTGATATAGTCATCCCACAACATTCTAAATTTCAGGAAATGAAAATTTGTCAAAAATTCTTGTCACAATCAAAATCATGGAGCTCAGGAATTCACAATATGTTAACTCTGTTTCTCTCTCCACAGATGCTGCCAGAATTGCTGAGTGTCTTTGACATTTTCTGTGCTTGTCTCAGATTTCCAGCATCTGCAGTGTTTGGCTTGATTTGTATCACTCTGGGAAATTTATGATTTGCACATAGTCTTCTCAAACTTTGGTACTGTGAAAACCGTACTCCAAGTAGGGTCTAATGCAGGCCTTGCTTAGCTGTCGCATAACTCCCACACTAACTCCCAGCCCTGCTTTTGTATTCTAGTGCATCCAAAATACTGTTCAACGTTCTAATATCTTCTACCCTTCACTACTTCCAGTACGTGTTTATGCCTTTTTAATGATCTAAGTGCATTGAAGCCAAAGTCTCTTTGAATGTTCATAGTTTCTAACCTTTCACCATTGAGATAGTTCTCAGATATATCTTTTAGGTATGATTAACTGCTAATTATTAATAAAATAAATCAAATGAACATTTGCTATCACGACATGAGTTGTAGTTTGATATTTTCGATATCTGAATCTATTCTAAGACTGTCATAAGGAATAGCTACAAACACAGAAACGTAGAAGATAGGAGCAGGAGGAGGCTATTCTGCCCTTCAAGCCTGCTTCACCATCCTTCACAATCATGGCTGATCATCCAACTCAATAGTCTAATCCTCCTTTCTCTCCATAAACTTTGATCCTATTCGCCCGAAATGCTATATCGAGTCACCTATTGAATATAATTAATGTTTTGGCATCAACTATTTCCTGTGGTAATGAATTCTATGGGCTCAACCACTCTTTGGGTGAAGAAATGTCTCGTCATCTCAAATGGTCCACCCACAGCCCTCATTCTGTGACCCCTGGCTCTGGACACACCCACCATCGGGAATATTCTCCCTGCATCTACCCTGTCCTGTCCCGTTAGAATCTTGTAAGTCTCTATGAGATCCACCCTCAATTCATCTGAAGTCCAGCGAAAACATTCCCAACCTATTCAATCTTTCCTCATAAGTCAAACTAAAGCTGAAACACGATTGCATTTGCTTTATACTGAAAGTCCCTGTAATGAAATCAATGTTAGTGACAGAAATTAGTGTTTGCCAATATTTTACTTACTGAACAAAGAAAATTTCAGGTTGGTAAAATCAGATGTAAATGTCATTTAACAGTTTGACCAATCATAACATTGCTAAATATGTTCTTTGCCCTGACAAACTAATTTCACAAATATAGAGTTTCATTCCTTTAGAATTTGTTTAGCATTGTGGATTTTAAATAAAAAAAGTTTACTTTTTCTGCCTCTTTATATTTCTCTCTCTATATTAATCCTCTCTGTCTGTAAATCCTATCTTTACTTATCAATCACTATTTCGTTGTCTGTGTTTGAATTGAATCTAATCTATAGTTCCTGGTTTATACATTCTGATTCAGATTCTACCTGTTTCTATGAGAATTCTTCAAGCTGAATCCTTGGTGATTGATGGTAGCATATTTCTTTTCCAAAGCTCATTTAAACTACGCGACCTGCTATCAGCTTGTTTGAATGTTCCTTCCCTGATGATCCCAAACTCCAGGACATTAAATAATTTCAAACATTTTGCAGTTCCACACACTTCCTTTCCAATACATTTTGCATCTCACATACTCTCAACTTCATGAAAGAAATGAGAAACAGATTGGCATCATTAAAACTAGTTATCAAATTAATTAATCTTCTCTAGACTATTGTAAACATTTCTAAATCACTCAAAATGTTAGGAAACCAAAACTGAAAATTGATTTAAGATTAACATAATCAAAGGATGAAAACAGAAAAAAAACATGATTTATTTTTTATTCAATGTTGGAAGATTGTAAAGAATATATTAGAATAGATAATATGATTGAATAACACTGTTTATGAATCTTGATAACCTTAATCATAATAATACTTTGGTACTTTTTCCACCCTGAAAATCCTTACAATCATATTTCTGATTAGTGCACGTTATTGTTAATCACTATGTATATGTATAATATTGGATTCATCTGTGTAGAAATCGCCAGATGTCAGTCTGTTTCCCTTTCATATCTAAATATGCTCATGATTGATTTTTCTGATTTATTGTTCTGACAGACACAAAGTTTTGGATCATCAGTGAATATACAAACAGTTCCCCCAATACCTTCATTCAGGCCAATGAAACAATTGTGAAAAGGATGGTCCCAACAACAATCCTTGTAGGACCTCACTAATGATGCCTTATCAAATGCAAAATCTGTCACCAGTTTGAAATCTCATTAAGCAGCCTATTGTGAGGCATCTTGTCAAAAATGTTTTGAACATCTTGGTGCACAACAACAATTAGGCTAGTTACAATCATTTAACCTGCTAACTTCCTCATAGCAAAATAAAAATAATAAATGTTGGAAATATGAGCAGGTTAGTCCACATCTGTGTAAAGGGTAATGGTTACCCTTTCAGATTGTTGATGTGATATCAGAATAAATAGCCTGAAATGTCAACTTGTTCTCAATACTGCTGTTCCCTGAATTACTGATTTCCAGCAGTTTATGAGCCCATTTTTCCTTCCCAGGGTTAGGCATGCAGAGCTAATCCCAGCTCCATGAATGAAACCTTGGAAAAATGCACACCTGCACTTTGGAGCTTTGATTCACAGATGGACCTCCATAGAATCCCTACAGTGTGGAAACTGGCCATTTGGCCCAACAAGTCCACACCAACACCTTGAAGAACACTCTACCCAGACCTATCCCCATAAACTTGCATTTGCCATGGTGAATGCACCTAACCTACACGTCCCTGAACACGATGGGCAATTTAACATGGCCAATCCACCTAACTTGCACATCTTTGGGCTGTGGGAGGAAACCAGAGCACCTGGTAGAAACCCACACAGACACAGGGAGAACGTGCAAACTCCACACAGGCAATCACCCACTGTTGGAATTGAACCCAGGTCCCTGGCACTTTGAGACAGCAGTGATAACCAGTGAGCCACCATGTCAACCTGGCTGGATCTGGAGTTTGACCGGGTGACTCAGGAAGAGCCTGAAAGGTGGATGGTTTGAGGCTTCAGCATTTTGTCCAAAGTTTATAAGTAAAGATTAAAAATATACTGTCCCTCCAGCTCTAATTGCACTACCTTGGCTTCATGTCTTGTCTATGACTACCCGTGCCACTGTAACTCATGGTTTAAGAGTTTGGATTTCAAACTAGTTGTTTTGGTTTATTTTTCTGAAGACATTGAAAAATTAACTGGGTCAGTCTTTCCACAGCTATGATTTCAAACCAGTAAGTGCCTCTAGGAGTATTAATAGAAGATTTTTTTCTATTGTGAGGGTTTATGACAGGGGAAAATGTCAGAGGAGGTTTAGGATCAAGGTGAAGAAGCTTCCCATCATAACAAAACAAAGGACTACGTCTTCATTGCAAATTTGTAACATCTGCAGTACTTGACTTTTACCCAACGTAAGAGAGGAGCTGAACATCTGTAACTGCATTGCTTGAATGTTCTGACCTGTAGTTTGGAAGGCAATGAAACTTTGTAATCTAATTCAGTGTTTAATTGAACGTAGTCAGACTTTGTGGTCTTAAAGTCTCATGTATTAGTCATAGCAACTGAATGATAGAAATGTATTTGTGCACTGTAGGGGCACAGGTGACATGGCGAATGATGACAGTATCTGGAAGGGTTGAAAATGTATACAATATTAGCCAGAGATCTTCACTGAGATAGAACTGGCAGTCTTGTGATGGCAGATACAGGGCAGCAGTGTGGCTGTGCAGTTAGCACTGTTACCTCAGAGTGCCAGGAACCTAGGTTTGAATCCATACTGTCTGTGTGGAGTTTACACTTTCTCCCCATGTCTGTGTAGGTTTCCTCCGGGTGCTCTGGTTTCCTCTCACAGTCCAAAGATGTGCAGGTTAAGTGGCTTGGCCATGGTAAATTGTCCTGTATTATCCAGAGGTCTGCAGGGTATGATTATTAGCCATGCTAAATGTGGGGTTACAGGGATAGGATAGGGGTGTGGGTAGGAGGCTTTTTAGAGGGTTGGTCTAGACCCGAAACAGCAAATGGCCTCTTTCTGCACTGACATGATCGTATGAGTCTATGACTTACCGAAGAACTGGTTGATCAGGAAATTAAAGCACAATCAGTGTAACCTTCTTTAAGAGATAGTAGGAACTGCCGATGCTGGGATCTGTGATTACAAGGTGTAGAGCTGGATGAACACAGCTGCCCAGGCAGCATCAGAGGAGCAGGAAAGCTGATGTTTCAGGTCTGGACCCTTCTTCAGAAAATCTTTAAGATATTTCTTTAAGATACCTCTATGGATAAAGGGCCATAATGATTAGTTCACTGAATGCCAGCAGCAGACTTCAGTGTTCAGGAAGTTTGTCATGAAGTTGTAGTCTATGGCTATTAATCATTAACTCCACCAACCAATGTTTGGAACTTTTATTTGAAAGAAATACCTTTAAAGAGAATGGACAGTGTTTAAAATGGCTGTTGAGGTCATCTGACCAAGAAGATAGATTAAATTTTGAAAAAAATAAACATCTCCAGTATAGTTTAACAGAAGACATGTTTGGGTGGTTTCCCTGCAAAAGTTCACACATGCCATTGTTGGATCTATCTGAAAATAATAGGACAGGAGACAACAGACATTTCACCTACAGAAACTTCCACAAATAAATGAGAACTCCCAAGACCTCCCAGCATAAAGGTTGCAGAGCTCTCCCCCATTAGACTTAAAGGCATCTTGAGAGCTCCAACAATGGGAGACCAAACCTCTAATGGATTGAGATAACAAGGTGCAGAGCTGGATGAACACAGCAGGCCAAGCAACATCAGAGGAGCAGGAAGGCTGATGTTTCGGGCCTAGACCCTTTTCTGAAGAAGGGTCTAGGC
>JAHRHZ010000035.1:10962704-11065079 GCA_024137785.1 Ginglymostoma cirratum | reverse complement strand
CACCTTGTTATCTCAGATTCTCCAGCATCTGCAGTTCCTGCTATCTCTAATGGATTGATCCCATTATGTGCCAATAGCCAGCTGTCACAAAACTGAAAAACTGCCTGTTTGGACATCAAGAAGAGCTGTAGGAGAGAATGATACAGCAACTCTCTTTCAGCATTATTTTTTCAATCCCAGTCCCTATCCTTATTAAAAGTTGGAACGCATCACAGCAACATAGAATTTAAAAATAAGATCAACATTAAGGGCTGTCACACCTGTCCTGGAAAAGGACAAATTGCCATTTAGTTGGAAACTTCCCCAGGAAGAACCATTAGCTTATATTAGTCATGCAAACATAAGCCCACCAAAGCAATTTGAAAAATATAAACCTTTGTACTTTTTTAACACATTTTTTTCTCCAACTGCTTATCAAACCGAAAATTAGTTCTGTTAAACATGTATGTGAGTGTCAATGTCTGTGAGAGTTTGCATGTGCATCATAGGAATTGAGTCAGGTTTAACATTTTTAATAAGTTTTAAACTCCTTTTATTTGTTTTATCTGAAGGAATGTGCCTTGTTTATTTCTTCACATATGTTTATACGTGGACGAGTATCTAGTGAACTGAGAAATCACATCTTCTTAAAAATTCCTATTCTGATCCAACTAACTCAGGAGTGAAAAGAGACAAATTTTTCACCACTCCAATCTTGGTCATATCACATGGCATTTGGGAAGGACGATGTTCATGTCTAGAAGGGTAGCACTGAGTGGGAATGGTGTAATGGTGGCAGCATAATGACCTACTCATTTCCAACTCCACATTGAAGTAAATAGTTTCTCATCATACTTACTTCTATGTGAACACGCAAAACGTAAGACAAACCCCAAAAATTGTGCTTCAGGTCTCATTAATATTATCATAAGAGCTGTTGAGGCCTGGATCACTTGTCCAGATACAGAGCCTTTTTGATTTGTGCTTCATTTATCCGAATGTGGGCTTAATACCTGTTTCAAAAAGACACATGAAAAATTGCTTGACCCCAAATCACACGAGGTGCCTTTCAGGTGCCCAATTGGCAAGGGATATTAACTTGCATTTTGCCCTTACTGTGATCCTTATAAACTAATACAAGGTGTATGTTATTCTGCTAATTTTTCATTACCATGAGAAATAAAGATATTATCTATAACCTCTTTGTTTGACCATGGTCTGTTTATTCACTTCCAGGGCAAGGCTTATATGATATAAGGGGCTTCAATGTGAAGTTGAATGGAATTGCTGACAACAGTGCAGCCCTACCTGAGCATTCTATGCTCATTTTGAACAGACAGTCAGTGAAATGATGCCCTCTGGCCCACCAGACTGAGGTGCACCTGTACCGATAGTCACTGCTGCAGACATCAGATTGGCCTCCTTGAGGGTGAACCTACGGAAGGCAAATAGCCCAGATGAAGTCTCCAGCCATACACTCAGATCCTGTGCAGACCAGCTGACGGGAGTATTTGCAGACATCTTTAACCTCTCCTTACTACAATGTGAGGTTCCCACCTGCTTCAAGAAGACCACTGCCATCCCAAAGCCAAAGGAAAGTCAGGCAGTGTGCCTTAAAAGCTACCACCCGGTGGCTCTGATACCCATCATTTTGAGATGCTTCAAAAGTTTAGTAATGGCACAAATCAACTCCAGCCTCCAAGATTTCCCTGATCCATTACAATTCACCTACTATCACAATAGGTCCACAGCACCTGTCATCTCCCTGGCCCTGAACATATGGATAACAAGGACACCTATGTCAGGCTCATATTTATTGATTTGAACGCCGCCTTCAGCTCCATAATTCAAACAAAACGCATCTCCAAACCCCAAGACCTCAGACTCTGTACCTGGATCCTCAACTCCCTGATCTGCAGACTGCAACCAGTAAGGATAGACAACAACACCTCTTCCACAATAGTCTTCAACACTGGTCCCCAACAAGGCTATGTACTCAGCCTCTTACTATTCTCCATATGCTCTCACAACTGTGTGGACAAATTCAGCACTAACTCCATTTACAAATTTACTGATAACATTACCATAGTGGGTTGGATCTCAAACAACGATGTGTCATAGGGCAGGAAAGAAATAAACAACTTAGTGGCATGGTATAAAGACAACAATCTCTCCCTTAATGTCAGCAAAACAAAGGAGCTGGAAAACAAAGGACTTCAGGAAGTGGAGTAGAGGACATGTCCCTGCCTGTATCAATGGTACTGAGATGGTCAAGAGCTGAAAGTTGCCAGGAGTAAATATCATCAATGGTCTATCCTGGTCCATCCAGATTGACTTAACTTAACCAAACAATCATATTCAGTTTCCATAAAGTGTAGTAGTTATACAATAGCAGCCATTAGCAATTATTTCATATTGAAACCCTATGGTTCAGAGCTTCATTCATCAAACTATAAGCAATGTTACAGGAGATCTGCCAACAAGTTTGTATTGCTACACATTCTTAAATCAGGTTCACGTTTCAAAGAAAGAATTGTAATCATTTCTTTTTGAATTTGACAATCTGATTTCTAACCCAAGGATCCAGAGTCACATTGACATCTCCCTGCAAATGCTTCACATTTAGAAAAAACTTAGCCTTTAATTAACTTCAAGTTGTGCTTAGCTGACCTCATACTACAGCACAAAACCTTTGACAGGCCAATTCATCTGAAATATTATCAGCCTTAAAAGCACAAAGTGTATGAATAATATGAAAATAGACCTGTTAATTAGTACTTTTTAATCCACTTTTATGCAACAAATATAACTTACTTTTCAAAAAAAATTCTCACATTGTTGCTTTTGAGCTAAATCTGATAATAAATCCTTCACCACAAAATATGTAACACGGAACCGAAGGGATCGCTATATCATGTTGAATTGAAACAATTTCACATCATTCACGGTAATATTTTCCTTTCCAAAATGTAATATTATTTGTAGACAATATAATAGGAAAGCTTATTTTCAATGTTGTTGCCGGGATAGCTGTTGGAATGGATTATTCACACATTTTTGAATCCATCTTTTCATTTATTTCAAACCCATGAAACAAATTTAGATCACCTCCAGTATTTGAACATGATATTTTCTTATGACAGACTACAGGATGAATTTGAAAATTTGAAATATGACCAAAAGTCAGCCAATGCATACCATTTAGGCTTAAACTTTTTTGACCCTTTCCATTCCCTGCATACGCTGTGGAGGTGCCAGTGTTGGACTGTGGTGGACGAGGTAAGAAGGTACACGACACTACGTTATAATCCTGTAGGTTTATTTGAAATTGTAAGTTTTCAGACTGCTGCTCCTTCATCGGGTGAAGTCAATATGACCTGGTGTCATGTGACTTCTGCTTTATCCCCTGCATATGTGCTGCATCTTTTGTTTCAAAACCATGTGTTTTTTACACAAGGAAATCCACTGAATTATCATTGTTACCAGCAATTTATCACTGCAGCCTTAAGCAGGAAAGGAAGACTGAAGGCTTTTTCAGTGTGGTGTCATTTTTTTATTGCGAGTGGAAGAAGACAATGGTGATTAATAATTCCAATTGCTTACTATGAGCAGGGAGTGACAACACCAATGAAAGAGAAAAATAAACTTTTGCCAGACAAGATTCAGAGTCGTATGAACATTCCTGACCATGCCTCGCTAAGTTCGTTGCGAAAAAAACTCGAGTGAGCTAATAGCACAAAATATTGCCAAAAGGCTTTCAAACTTGAAATTTAATATCATCGCAACTCAATTAGCTGTGAGGCATAAATTTCTATAACGTTCTGCCTGAAAACAACATAATATTCAAAATTAACCAGGCGTCACAGTTTACAACAGATACTTACAAAAAAAAACACACACACAGCACAATATGTCAAAGATGAAGCCCAAGTCTAGACATTAAGAACATCACTTAACAGAATTAAGGGAGGGCTGTGTACACTTCCAGTCCCCAAGGTCATGAGAATAAATTTTAATGTAAATTTGTTATTTCTAATATTAACTGCAAGTAACTGGAACACACAAGGCTTCAATCTCAAACACATTATTTCCCTTGAAAACAGATTTGTTTCAGAAGATTTAATAAACTCCACTTATTTAAGGGCTCCCATTTCAAATTATTTTATATACTTATTGACTTTTTCAAGACATAAATAAAAGTTACATTTCTCATTGAAAAAATAAATAAATCTTATACTCTAAAGTTCTAATTTACATTTTTCTCACTTTGGTAAATCTAGAGGATTCAGTTTTAAACAGTGAAATTTCATATGCAGGGGAAAGTTTGCCAGTTAACCTACATTTTTCCTTTTATTCATTCATGGAATTTGAGCACTGATGGCAAAGCCAGCATTTATAGCTCATCTCTCATTCCCCTGAAAACCTGGTGGTAAGGTGACTTATTGAAAAGTTGCAGCATGGTGTAGACACAGCCACGAAGCTGTTAGGAAGGGAGTCCCACGGTTTTGACACAGCAATGATGGAGGAATAATAGGATAACTCCAAGCCATAATGGTTGGAGAAGAAGTTATAAATGGCAATGTTCTACATATCTGTTGCACTTGTCTTTCTAGGTCTTGGTGGTCAGAGATCTGGTAGGTACTGTCAAAGAAGTAATGGTCAGGGTTTGTAAAATGCCATAGGTTTTATTTGGGAAAATCAGTTCAACCTTAAATCAGGTGAAAAGATGAAGAGTGACCATATAACGCAGAATATTATGCACAGCAATTAATTGTGACTGTTTGCAGACAAGTGGGTTTATCAGGGGCGAATGTAACCTTTAGTTTTTCAAGATGGAGTCAAATGTAAAGCAGGATGCTGATTCATTAACAATGTGATGTGATTTTTTAAAAAAAAATTCGATTGGTTTCCATTCAGATATTCAAAGTACTCCATTTTTAATACTGGCTCGAAGCAGCTTGGCTTCCATCTTTTTAAAGCAAACTCCCCAGATCAGTTGTGGGGTTAAGGCTTCAATGGGTGGTTTTGAATTCCAAAAGATAACTAATTTAAATAGTTAACTTCAACTGGCTGTCAAAAATATAAGCTTGGTTACAAATGTGCATTGCCTGTTGTATACCCAGGCACTAGCTTCATTAAAGAGCTGTAAACTATGATCCTAACTGTGTAATACCTTTTTTGACATTTCTGTCCAGAGAGATTTAGAATTACCAGCTAAATCATGGCATGTAGAAACAATGCTGTATGCAACATGATTTTGTAACATTTAAATGAAAGTAAATCTTGCATGTATACGGCTTTCAAAGTACCTCTCAGAAATTTCTGAAAACATTGCATATAAAATGAATTCTTTAAGGAATACAAGGAATTCCCAATTTAGGATGTCTAACTTATAAATGTGCATAGTTACAAATGGAATCCCACAATAGGGGTGTAATTTTAAATACCTGATACGTAAATATTTCCTATATTTATAAATGGCTGCTTGATATTGTCCTGCATTCTGTTCTGACTTGCATATAAATACACTTGCGAGTTGGGCTCGAGAATGAAATCTGTACATAACCCATACTGTGATTGTTGTTGCACAGCCATTTTGCATGAAAACCACATAATCCAAATAACCGATTCATAAACATGATCCACAAATAGCACTCATCGAACTGGCCAGTCAATCTGTTTATTAATAGTAATAGTTGAGGGAAATATTTTTGCTAGGGTACTAAAGGAATTGTTGAATTACGTTCAAATACATTCAGATCTTGGATGCCTTCCTGAACCATTGGAACCAGAGTCATACTGTAAGGAAACTGGCCCTTCGATCCAACCAGTCCATGCCGAATACAATCCCAAACTAAACAGACCCACTGCCTGCGCTTGGCCCATATCCCTCCAAGCATTTATTATGCATGGGCTTATCTAAATGTCTTTTAAACATTGTAACTGTACCCACATTCACTACTTCCTCTGGAAGTTCATTCCACACTTGAACCACACTCTGTGTAAAAAAATTGTCCCTCACATCTTTTTTTAAATCTTTTTCCTCCCACCTTCAAAATATTGCCCTAGTCTTGGGAAGCCCCTCCCCTAGTGAAAAGACAAGTGCCATTTACCTGAATCATGCCCCTCATGATTTTATAAACCTCTATAAGCTCACCTCTCAGCCTCCTGTGCTCCAGTGAAAAAAGGTCCCAGCCTATCCAGCCTCTTTTTATGACTCAAACCTTCCATTTCCAGCAACGTCCTGGTAAATCTCTTCTGAACCCTCCCCAGCTTAATAATATCTTTCCAATAACAGGGTGACACAGAACACCAGAAGAGGCTTCACCAACATCCTGTACAACCTCAACATAAATGTAATCACCTCAACTTAAACATAATTAGCAATGTCCTGGGAGTTACCATTAATCAGAAATGGAACTGGAGCAACCAGTCTGCAAAAGGAAGTTAGAGACTTTTGAGATGAATGACTCCCTTCCTGACTGCCTAAAATCTACAAGGCACAAGTCAAGAGTGTGATGGAATACTCTCCACTTGCCTGAATGAATACAGCTAAAGCAACACTCAAGAAACCTGATACCATCCAGGGCAAAGCGGCCTACTTGATTGTGAGCCCACCTCACACCTTGAGCATTCACTCCCTTCATGACCAACATGAGGTATCAGCAAAAGGTACCAAATTCTAGATACATTAAAGCAACTCAACAAGCTTCCTTTGACAGCATCTTCCTAGAAGGACAAGAGCAACAGGCAGATGAGAATAGCATTTACCATATTCCCTCAAAGCCATACACCATCCTGACTTGGAGGTACACTTCCACTGGTTCACTGTCACTGATCAAGGTCAAGGAACTGCCTTCAGAAACATGTAAAACTATGAAGGGAATAGATAAGATAGAAGCAAGTAGGTTGTTTCCACTGGCGGGTGAAACTAGAACTAGGGGGCATAGCCTGAAAAAAAGGGGGAACAGATTTAAGACTGAGTTGAGGAGGAACGTCTTCACTCAAAGTATTGAGAATCTGTGGAATTCCCTGCCCAGTGAAGCAGTAGAGGCTACCTCATTGAATGTTTTTAAGGCAAAGATAGATAGATTTTTGAACAGTAAAGGAATTAAGGGTTATGTTGAGCAGGTGGGTAAGTGGAGCTGAGTCCACAAAAAGATCAACCATGATCTTATTGATTAGTGGAGCAGGCTCGATGGGCCAGGTGGCCTACTCGTGCTTCTGTTTCCTATGTTCTTATGTTCCTAACAGGATCGTGTTTGTTCCAACACCATTTGGACTTGCAATGGACATGAGGTGGATAACTAGCCCGATCATAATGTGCTGTACAGACAAAACGGCACTTACTCAGTTATATGGCCCTTGAAAGTGCATATATATTTCCAGATATGAAAGTGTACTTACAATGAAGGGTTATGCATGCCACCTATGTCTCTTCAGAGTGCTTTTTCTTTGTTACCTTTCAACTACCCCTAGATACAGATCTGTTCTCCACAGCTGGAGTAGAGACTGTTTTTTCTGAATTCTACTCTGTCGTCTTTTAGGGGATGACCCCGGGGGTATTTGTGGTTAGAGGGCTCAGATGCGCTGAGACGGTCCTGCCAGATGTGGATTTACCCTCCTCAGCTGTAGCTTCTACAGGGCTGGGCACCACAGGCAGTGAAGAGGCGGAGGAGCTTGGCAACTCTGAAGTATGCTGAGAGGAAATGTCTGGGGACCTTGTGCTGGGTACATCTCAATAATGTCACCTCAATCTTCCCTGTTCCAAGGAGAATAAACCCAATCTCTCTAATATTCCCTTCATTCCTGGTACCATCTTAGTAAACCTCCTTTGAAGTCTCTCCAGGGTTCTCTTGGCCAACTCTGCTCAGTTGTGAGACATCTTCTCCCACAGTGAAACAAAAGGAGTGATTAGCTGAGCTTAAAGTGGTTAGAAGATCTTTCAGTGGAAGTGCAGGAGCAGCAAAGGAGGTGAGGTGCCCCAAGTTAATAAAAAACACAGAGGTAGGAAGAGTTCGTGGTTTAGGAGGATGAGGTTGATGGGAGCTATAAAGTGGAGATGCCGCTTTGCAATGGTGAGATCTCCAGACCTTGCTAATGCCATAGTTAGTGGCGGCGTTCAAGTGCGTGTGTAATAACAGAGCGAAGATGGTAGGACTTATTCTTGCAGAACACAGAGATCACTTACCTTCTCCTGCACAGCAGGATGTTTCTTTCAGTGCGCACAACAGTACTGACCAAGGATGTTATCTGGGACAAGGCTGGTTGCGCTGTGGCTTAGGTTGCTGGTCAAAGGAGAACAGTTGACCACCCCATTCACCAGAACCTCCCAGGCTCTATCACTATAACGGGGTGCCAGCTCCCCTTTCTGAGACGGATCCTTTGCCAAAATGGTCCGGTAACAGCGTGAAGGTCAGTTCCTCGCTTGTAGTGTTTGTAGTGGTAAGCAGCTAGGATTCCAATATGGCCACAGCAGCACGAAGGACACAAACTCCCTGTAGTGGCAGGCATTTCCATCCAATCTGTGCAATTTCAAGAGAAGAACCTGGATGAAAATGTATGAAGTGAACAGCAGACTATTATGTGAGACGAGCTGCTCTGAGCTTTGATAGGAAATGGGTCATGAAACTCCCCAAACATATCTCACAGCCTGAAACTAGAAAGAAAAATCAACCTAACAGTTCTTTTGACAATAAAGTACTCCCTAAACATTACACTAGCTTCTCTATGTATTAGAGTGAGATTTGATTTCACATTTAATTGTTAAATGTGTGCTTTAATGGTGACTTTGTTCAGAATATCATGTTTCATTTGAAAGCAAGTCATGCATTGATATCCCAGCAATTTATTTTCAAGGTGGAAGTATCTAAATGCTTGATGGAATAGAAAAGAAAAAAAAATGCATTTTAGTGGACCTTGCAAATTGTTTTTGACAAACTCGATCATCCCAATTACTTAAGACTTGGCTTTGGAGTGAGCAAAGTTTCCACATGAAGCAAATTATCCAGATGACCTAATATACAGATTGTTTTTTTTTTTCCCTTATGCCAGCTCATAAATCTATTGGAAGTTATGTAGGTAAGTGCGATGCTATGAAATTAACACAGCATGCTGTGGCTTTTCACGACTTTGTTTTATTAAGATAGATCATGTATGATCAAAGGAAAGAAACAAGAAGGTAATGTCTTGTAAATCATTGTAGCTGGAAATGTTTGTCTAAAAGCTTGAACACAGCCAATGGTGCTACCATCAAACATAGCATGACACACACGTGTTTCGCCACATCCGTCAAACTGCCACTAGGGTCTGAGTGGGAAGGCATGGGCTCTGGTATGTTTTCTGTTTCTGTTTCCCTTACACCTCCCACTTAACTCTCTCCTTCAGTTTCAGGATTTGGAACTATAAACACAGCAAGGTCTGTTTTATATAACTAAAGAAAACTTTGACTCTTTTATTCAATGCCTCCATTTATAAGGCCATTGAAAGTGCAGGTTTCAGTATAATACACTTTGCAAACACAGTTTTGTCAAGAAATGACACATAGCTTGGTACTTCATATTATGAAACCAGCTCCACTTCTTTGAACTTCACCATAGACAACATCGATAGGTAAAACTGACAATATCTTGAACCAATGGTTTCCTTTCTCTTGGTGCAAAACACTTTATGTCATTTCCAATTTTTAAAATGGCAAAATCTTTCAGTAGATTAGCACTCACCAATACACTTAGTCTAATGTTAAGTTTCTATCCACATATGTGTATTTTTAACCAGAAAATAATACCCAGGCTGAGTGATAAACACTTTCTCATTTTGATTTGAAAGTAACCACACTTACTAATGGCCAGCAGGGAGCATGCAAGGAGAGGACAAAGTACTGCAGATGCTGCAAATCTAATGTATCAACAGAAAATGCTGCAGCTACGGGCCAGGCAGCATTTATGAAGAGGGAAACAGAGTTGATGGTTCAAATTCATGAACTCCACCAGCTTTGAAGAAGGATCATGAACATCAGTTTTTTGCTGTACAGATATCACCAGACGTGCTGAGCATTTCCAATACTTTCCATTTCTATTGGAGCAAATATAATGTCTTTTGCCAGCCCTCCAAAAGAACAATCTGGTTTTCACACAAAGGTTGCCTACTTTGAACACTGATCACTTTGATTGACAAGTTACTTGGCCAATGAGTACAAAGCCACAGTTATTGAACCCCTCCCCCAATAGACCCTGGATGGCATCAAGAATAAATGTATGCACTGTGGCATATGATGCCAATGCCCTATCCTCCATTATAACTGTTTTACTCTGTCTTTTATACAATTCTGTTCATTTTGTTTTTGCTTGTCACTTCTTACCTTTCTACCATATATATTTCCAAGACTGACAGCAATTTTTATTTGATGCCATCCTCTAATTAACAGAGTCATATTGGGCCTAGGCCCGAAACGTCAAGCTTTCCTGCTCCTATGATGCTGCTTGGCCTGCTGTGTTCATCCAGCTCCACACCTTGTTATCTCATATTACAATTCATCTTGAAGGGCTCTGAGGAACAGTCACTGAACCCAAAACGTGACCTCTCATTTCTCTCCACAGATGCTGCCAAACCTGCAGAGCCTTTCCAGTAATTTCTGTTCTTGTTACTGAATATCATGGTACTGAAGAATCTAACAGACCTTTATTATAACTATTTATTATGTACAAATATTATATTTGCCGGCATGTGTGTGTCTGGACTGAAGTTACATTGTAACATTGACAGAGCAGCACCCTTCCAGTACTGTGTCATGCTTCAAGTAACCCGAGGTAAGGTTGAGTACAAGATCTTTGTATCCTTGCTGTTGGTTTCTGTCACTCAACATCACCTTATGATTATCTTCAATACGCTCTTTCACATTGTCATCATGCATGATGATATGCAATACATCGGTCTGAGCTTCTGGTCCATTGCAATGCAACACCATGATCAGTAACGACTTCATATGATATGCGCTCAATGCATTTTCTAGCAACCTTTACTGGTATCCCTACATTTGTCTTTCTAACACACTCTGCCCTCAAATTTTACCTGGTGTGGCTATGCCTATGTCATCCCTCACAAGAAAGGAAATTGGGCATGGACATTGTTGTTTTGAAGAATCAAACAAATAGTTATTACACTTAGATATTCTATGCAAATATTGTATTAATAGGTGTGTAAGAGTTTGGCCTGAGGTTGAGCAATTAGATTGTATAGAGCAACCTGCTTCTTGCACTGTACCTTGGCTCATGATCTGAGCTAAGATTATGAAATTAGACCTTTATACCCTTAGGTCACATGCTTTGAAACAGTGATGACCTCATAAGCATACATTTTAAAGACATATTGATGTATGAACATGAAGGCATAACACAACAGCTGAGACTTAGGGAAGGCACCTGCCCTGATTCCAGTAAAGGCCTTTAGGTGGTCACTCATTGCCCATGTCAATTTTGTGGCTGCATGAGGAGTTCAGATTGTGTGATGATACCCAGGAGGTCAACCTGCTTAGCTTTGGGCAGCAAATAGGTGTGTGCGTCCCTCAAGGACCTCCCTTCCATACTGGGTGATCTCATAGAGGTCTGAATAAAAACCAAAAGAACTGTGGATGCTGTAAATCAGGAACAAAACAGAAGTTGCTGGAAAAGTTCAGCAGGTCTGGCAGCATCTGTGAAGAGAAATCAGAGTTAATGCTCTGGGTCCGGTGACCCTTCCCCAAAACTGATGGTAGCTAGGAAAGTGTCAGTTTACATGCAGATGATAGGGTGGGACGAGGAGCTAAGAAGTAGATGATAGGTGCGGATGAAGCCCAAAGAGAGAGAAGAACAGTTGGACAGACAAAGGAATAGATAATGATCTGGCTTAGGAGGGTAATTAGCCATTAATGGAGAATGCTGGTGCTGAAGAATAGGTAGTGTGTAATGGCAAACTAAGTGATGACAGGGCCCTGGTGTCTGGGGTAGGGAGCTAGGACATGGGAGAATTCAGGCCCTTAAATTATTGAGCTCAATATTGAGTCCGGAGGGCTGCAGTGGAAATGTGGAAGGCCCACATGTGCAGAGGCCCATGTGGAAAATGAGGTGTTGTTCTTCCAGCTTGCGCTGAACTTCGCTGGAACACAGCAGCAAGCCTGAGACAGAGATGTTGGCCAGGGAGCAGCGTGGTGTATTAAAGTGGCAGGGGACTGGAAGCTCAGGGTCTTTTTTGCGAGCAGAACGTAGGTGTTTTGCAAAACAATCACCGAGCCTATGATTTGTTTCTCCAATGTAGATGAGACGATATTGTGAGCAGCGAATGCAGTAGACTGGATTGAATGTAGTGCAGGCAAAATGCTGCTTCACCTGGAAGGTATGTTTGGGCCCTTGGATACTGAGGAGGGAGGAGGTTAACGGGCAGGTGTTACACCTTTTCTGGTTGCAGGGGAAGGTGCCGTGGGGCTGTGGGTGGACGTTGGGAATGAAGGAGAAGTGGACCAGCATGTCACTGAGGGAAGAGTTCCTGCGGAAGGCGGACAAGGGAGGGGAGGGGAATATGTGTCTGATGGTGGCATCTTGTTGGAGATGATGAAAATGGCTCCTCATAATCTTCTCGAAATGGATGCTGGTAGGAAAGGAGAAGGGAGGCTTTATCGCTGTTGTGGGAGGGAAGAGAGGGATGAAGGCTGAAGTGTGGGAGATGATATCATCGATATATCAGAGAAAGATTTATGGGTGGTGGCCAGAATAGGACTGGAAGAAGGAACGTTCCATGTACCCCACAAAGAGACAGGCTTAACTAGGGTCCATGCGTTATGCCTCTGTCTTCCACAGTCCTTGAGCAGAAACAGGGAACAGAGCTCACCTTCCATATGTCATTTCAGGGCAATCTCAAAGAGCTCTACTACCATCCAGGTGAAATCAGCTAACCCTAATGCTTTGCCTTTGAATCAAACTTTCTACATCTGAATTTGACAAGCTAGAGGGTCATTTTCGAAAGAGAAAGACAAAATGCTGAAAATACCTTGCAGTTAAGATGTCAAATCTGGAGAGACAATAGAGCTAATAGTTAAAATAGAAGTTTGTTTTTAAACAGTACAGATGTTGCTGAGGATCGTTCCGCATTTTCTGTTCTTGTATCAGGTAGCCACAATGAACAGTATTTTGCTTTTAGAATATGATAGATGCTGGTCCAACATAGCGATAACAAAAGCACTGAGATAATTGTTTGATAACATGATTCTATGTTTGGCAGGGCACAGTAAGGCTCGGAAAAGAATGGGTGACAAGAGATGCAGTGTAGAATATGTCTAAATACTTCAACTTTTGTTTGAAATTCTGGATATGAAACAGAGTTCCACTCACCTGCAGACAAGGGTTGCTTTCAGTTTGCAACATACCTGCGCTATCTTTAAATGGAAAAAGAAACACAAAGACGGGAAGGCTCAATTAGGAAATACAAGAAATGCAGGGATTGATTTCTACCTCAAAAAATGAAAAGGTCTATATATTGGGTCTGTGACACTCCAAAATCATTGAAATACCCTCCTGTTGACCTTTCTAATGAAATGACCAACAATGAAAGAGCTAGGCTTTTCCAGCCCTTGAACTGGTTCTGCTGTTCTATTTGGTCATAGAATTCATATCGGGTGGAAGCTGACCTATCGGCCCTTTGGGTCCACACTGGCCCTCTGAACAGAATTCCAAACAGTCCTACCCCACTATCCTCTCCCTGCAGCTCCCATAGCTAATCCAACCAATCTGCACATTTTTGGGAGCCCCTAGAGGAGACCCACACAGACAGGGGGAGAATATGCAAACTCCCCACTGAGACTTGCCTGGGGGTGGAGTCGAACCTGGGTTCCTGGGGCAACAGTGCTAACCACTGAGTCGCCCCTCAAGTTCATGTATTCAACATTACGCCATATCCCTTACCCAGACAAAAGTTATTTGAACTCAAATCTTTCAGGCAATTTCTCTATTTTTTTTCCCCCAGGTATGAACCAAACTGCTGTGCGTTTCCAATGATTTCTGACAGTGTTTCATTCTCTTAATTGGCCCGAATGCAGAGTGTATAATTTGACAAGCTTGCACCAGATATTTTCCAATCAACCTGCCCAGGAATGTTCTTACACACCTTTAGAGTAGATGGGACTTGAAGCTGAGTCTCCTGGTCAACAAATAAAAATCAGTCTGGGTCTACTGTGCAGTCTTCCTTGACATTATAACTCCAGCCTGCAAAAAGATATAGACCAAGATGTTCAATTAGAGTTGGAAATCATAGTTGTAGCTTTGGTCAGATTAAAAAAAATTACCCATTTACCTTTACAGGATTTCTGCACTGGTGATTCCTAGATAAGGGCCTTCAGCTACAATCCTGTCCAGGAATGGACAAATCCGACAGTACTGAAGGTCTTTATGGAAATCAGGGCTGTTTTGCAGTAGTGTGCGCCCGCTCTTTGACTTAATTGTTCTGTAGCACGACCAAACTCACTGATAACTGATATGAACGCATAAGTACATGAAGTGAGGGGATGAATTAGTATGCCAGGTAGGTGTACTTGGGATAGGGTGCCTTGGGAGTGAGGGTTCAGGATGAAATGAAAAGTAGGTAATGTGGCAAGTGGGTATGGTGCCAGGTGAGTAGGGCGTCAGGTGGGTGAGTGTGGTGGTGAGGCCAGGAATGCCATGGCAAATGGGTGATGTGGATAAGGGGACAAGATTGTTAGGATGACAGGTCAGTGAATAACTGTTCATGTTATGTCAGGCAGTCAGCTAGGGTTGAGGGGGTAGGTGGGGTACAGTTTTGGTATAGGGTCATGTCAGGGCCAGTGAGGGAGGGTGTGAGTGCTCATCAGATTAGGGTCAGGTTGGTAAGGGTTAGATTCATACAGCATAGAAACAGGCCATTCCGTCCACCATGTCTCTGCTGATCAATAAACTCCAAACTACACAAATCCCATAAGGCAGAGGGGGGAGGGATATGTTAGTTTGGGGGTGGGCTATGGGTTTTGGAAGCCTAAGTATCATCAGAGATGGGGGGAGGTGTCAATTGTGAGTTGGGAGGGTGTGGGTCAGGTTAGTGATTACCCAGGAATTAGTGTAGGGTTTTAATCCTCTGGGTAACTATTAAGGCTAACTGAATTGGAACCCTTCAATGTTTCTGTCATTAAGAGGCAGTTTCAGAGGATTCTCCTTGTTGGGGAATTGTCCACCTGAAATTTCTATTCCCTAGGAAATTTACATGGGATCAGCGTGACTGGGGATACTACTTAGTGTTGTTATTAAATATAGTCTGAAAGAATGCCTGAGACCTAATGGTATAATGGAACATGTAATGGTTATGTTAATGAAGACTTAAGAGGATTAAACTGGGAGCTTTTTGTGGTGCAGTATTGGTATCCCTACTTCTGGGCTAGAAGGTCTGGGTTCAAACCCCACCTGCTCCAGTACTCATCTCTGAACAGATTGATTTGAATTGGTTCTATAAATATGGGGAGCTAATAATCAATTGATGGAAGCTTTATGAAGTACAGTTAACTGAAGTAACGCTCCCAAATAACCGTTTTTAAAAGGAATTCAAGTCCAGACTTCTTTCTTTTGGCATATAAGACATGGTCCTGATGCACCACTCTACTGTATGCTGCTTTAAAGGCTACCTGGCCATCAGAATATCCAGGCCATGAGCAAATATTGTGTAGAAGTTACAAAATGAATGAAAGGGAAAGTAACTGCATTACAATGTCACCAGTCATTGCATACAAGTGAGAGAATTTGATTTGATTTTGATTTCATTGTCACTTGTACCGAAATAGAGTGAAAAGCTTTGTTTACGAGCGGTACAGGCAGATCACAGCAAGCAAAGGGTATACGGATCAAAAAGACTTATGGACATACAGGTTACATTGCAGGTTACATTATTTGAGGCTAGAGTCCATTCAACAGTCCGATAATGGCCAGAAAGAAGCTGTTCCTGAACCTGCTTGTGTGTGTGTTCTGTACCTTCTGCCTGATGGAAGAGGTTGTAGGAGGTTATTACCAGGGAGCAATGGGTCTTTGATAATGTTGGCTGCCTTTCTGTGGCAGCAAGCCGTTTAAATAGAGTCCATGGATGGAAGGTTGGCTTCTGCGATGGTCTGGGCTGTGCACACAACCTTTTGTAGATTCTTTATGGAGCTGGGCAGAGCAGTTGCCATACTAAGTCATTATGCACCTGGACAGAATGCTTTCAATGGTGCATCTGTAGAAACTGATGAGGAACCTTATGGACATGCCAAATTTCCTGGGCTGCCTGAGGAAGAAGAGGCATTGTTGTGTCTTCTTGACTGTTGCATTTACGTGGGACGTCCGAGACAGGTTGTCGGTTATCATCACTCAGAGGAACTTAATGCTCTTCGCTCTCTCAACCTCAGTTCCGTTGATGTAGATGGGGGCATGTTCTTCTTTCTTTCTGAAGTCAATGATCAGTTCTTTAGTTTTGCCGACGTTGAGAGACAGATTGTTTTTATTGCACCACATCACCAACCCCCTCTCTCTGTTCTGTATTTTGACTCATCGTTGTTAAATATCCGTCCCACTACAGTGGTGTCATCAGTGAACTTGTAAATGGCGTTCATTCAGAATTTGGCAACATAGTCATAGATGTACAGGGAGTACAGTAGGGGGCTGAGGCCGCATCCTTGAGATGCTCCAGTGTTGAGTGTTATTGTGGAGAAGGTGCAGTTACCTATCCTCGCTGATTGCGGTCTGTGGGTCAGGAATCTGAGGATCCAGTTGCAGAGGGCGGAGCTGAGACCAAGGTCAAGCAGTTCTGGGATCAGTCTGGAGGGGATAAGGTGGAGCTGTAATCAGTGAGCGGGAGTCTGATGTAGGTGTCTTTGTTGTCCAGATGTTCCAGGGCTAGGGATACGGCATCCACTGTGGACCTGTTATGTCGGTAGACAAACTACAGGGGATTGAGGCAGGTTGGGACATTGAAATTGATGTGGGCCATGACCAGCCTCTCGAAGCATTTCATGTTTAGTGAAGTCAGAGACACTGGGCAGTAGTCATTAAGGCACACTGCATGTGTTTTCTTGGGTATGGGGTTAATAGTGGTCTTCTTGAAGCAGGTGGGGACTTTGGCTTGTAGGAGGAAAAGGTTGAAGATGTCGGTGAATACTCCGACCAGTTGGTCTGCACAGGATCTGAGTGCTTGGCGGGGGACACCGTCCAGGCCCATTGCTTTCCTTGGGTTGACTCCCAGGAAGACCGATCTGACTTCTGAAGCAGTGATGGAGGGAACATGTGTGTGTGGGGCTGTGGGGGCAGTCATCACCATGCCGATGTATGTTGCTCAAACTGAGCATGTCAGGGAGGGATGTGTCATTGTCAGCAATCTTGCACTGCTTTATTTGGCATGTTGTTTAGCCCTTTCCATAGACAGCGGGAACCTGTTTGGGAGGTCTGGGCTTCAAACTTGGTCTGGAACCACCTTTTGGCCTCCCTGTTGGCTTTGCGGATGTCATATCTGGATTTTCTACATCAGTCTGGGACACCCAACTTGAATGCTGCACACCTGGTCTTCAGTAGGGAGTGGATTTCCTGGTTCATCCAAGGTTTATTGTTAGGGAACGCTTGGATTGACTTCTATGGTACACAGTCCTCTGTGCCTTTGCTAATGAAGTCTATGACAGTGATGGTGTATTTGTTTAGATTTTCCACGAGTACTTGAACATGGTCCAGTCTACTGAGTCCAAGTGGTCCCAGAGACTGTCTTCCCCTGCCTTGGATCAGCATTGTATGTCTTTTCGTGAAGCATTCTCCCTTTTCAGCTTCTGCTTGTAAACTGGGAGCAGGAGCACAGCGCTGTGGTCAGATTTTCGAAGTGTGGGCAGGGGATTGAGCTGTAGGCATCTTTGATGGTGTGTAGCTGTGGTCCAGAATGTTCGGTCCTCTGGCGGGGTAGGAGATGTATTGGTGGTACTTTGGCATCAGTTGCTTGAGGTAGGCTTGGTTGAAGTCACCAGCCACAATGAATAGGGGCTCGGGAAATTTTGTCCGTAGAGTGTTTGTGGCGGTGTAAATCACATCTAGAGCATTCCTCACATCCGCGTGGGGTGGTATATAGACTGCTGTCAGGATGGCAGAGGTGAACTCTCATGGTAGGTAGTAGGGACGGCATTTTACTGTAGGTATTCTAGGTCCAGGAGTAATGGCTTGCCAGGATCACTATGTCCGAGCACCGGGAAGTGCGGATCAGGGAGCATGTCTCACTACCCTTCTCCTTGCCCAAGGACACCGTGCGGCCCATGCAGTGCATGGAGAACCCATCAGCTTGTAGGGCACAGTCAGGAACGGCAGGGGTGAGCCAAGTCACCATGAAACAGAGCACACATCAGTCTCTCAGTTCCCTTTGGTAGGTAAGTCTAGATCTGAGGGCATCCATTTTGTTCTCGATACTTTGGAGATTTGCTTGGAGTATGCTGGAGAAGGCAGTCTTGAAACTGTATTATTTCAACCTCACTTTTAGGCCAGCACGTTTTCCTTGTTTCCTCACAGGTTTCCTCCATCCTGATGATCTGGGGCGTTGTAATAATCTGAAGCAGAGACTTGCCAGAGAGATAAAATGGTAAACACAAAATATTGTTTGATAAGTTGTATCTAATTTGTCATTCTTTAGTCTCTTTCTGCACCTCTACTGTTTTATTGGCCTCGAGCTTGATGTGTTTGTATTGATAGTTGATCACAACACACAAGATCAACATTTTCCAAGGGAGAAGCAAATTACTGTAATCCTAATCAGCCTGAACTGAATATGTCTTCCTTTGTTTTGTTATCAGCTCAATGGAACAAAGCACCTATAGACTAACCAACTCACGAACTGGCTCCTCTTTGCTTTATGTGGAATTAATCTAGGCCCCTACCTGCAATTACTTACTGTGCTGTTTCTGTTTAATTTCTTTCCCCCCTGTGTTTGATGCTGCTGATACAAAGGAATACAGTGTGTGATTGTATTCTCAATGTGGGGAAATAAAAAGTGATTTCCTTAATTGAATATGATGTTATCTGGTGAGCTTTATCTTGATGACACATTATTTATTCAATTGACGTGACGGAAGAGTTTATGTATGCCTGTTACACGGAGATGAATTGTTTAGATGCAAGAACTTTACATTTCAATAATTGGTCACCCCATCATCATTGCAATATTGAAATTAGCTTACCAAGACATGTTCTCCAGTTTAAAAAAACTGACAGCATGTTTATTATTGCCCCCAAAATTATGGAATTAACAGGGTCCAGAAGATCAATGCCAGGAGAAGCCTTCATTCTCAACATATCCCCTGTAACCATATATTATAAAAAGCCATTCTGCTTTAACACCAACTTACACCGATAGAACATCTTTAATTTATCTGTTACAAGATGTTTCACAGGAGCATTATAAAGCAACATAGGGCAGTGGGACACATAAGATGATGTGAGGTCAGATAACAAAAAGTTTGGCCGAGCTAGTAAGTTTGAAAAGATGCAAGTGGAGACTGCAGAGAGCTGTAGTGGCGGTGTTCCATGCCTTAGTGTTGGGATCCCTGAAAGAGTAGTCAGCAAAGGTGGAGTGACTGAAATTGAGAATGTTCATGTGGCCAAAGTTGGAGCAGAGCAGTTAGCTTAGAAGGTTCGGGGCTGGAGGTGGAGGCAATTGGAGACAAGTGGCGGGGGCGGTGGGGGTGTGGGTTCGGGAGAGATGTCGGGAGTGATGGGGAGAGGGAGGTTTGTTGCAGGTAGACCATGGAGGGTTTTGAGATGAAGAGTGGGATTTTTAATTTCTACTCTTGCTCGACCTGGAATCAGCAAGCACAGGAGGGATAGGTGAATGGGATCTGGTGCAAGGTTTAAGCTGTGGGCTGCAAAGTTTTGAATTTATAAAATGTCAAATGTGGGACACCAGTCAAGAGTATGTTGGAATGGTAGAGCCTAGGAGTAAAATAGAGGTGGCCTGTCCACTGGTAAGATGCAAGTGTTCTCTTTACTTCTTTTGCTGGAAGCAGTTTACACTATCAGCAGTTGGCTGTGCTGCCGCTCCAGCCCATGTACAGCCAAGTAATTTTACAACAGGGGAGAATTTGATTGAACAGCAGATAATTTAGAAATATTGAGAAGGAGTAAGGGCTCCACATGTCATGTCACGGTTGGTCACATTTGATCTGGACTGGATGTAAAACAGGAGGATATCCTTCGCAACCAAAATTTAGGCTCCCAAAGTGATCACATGAAACAAAGCTTAGAGTATTCGCTCTACCGTGTACACGTTTTGCGAAGTGGACTTTCTTCTGAAAGGAAGTTCCAAAACTCATTTCACATCGAAATATTCACAGCCAAAAAAAGAGATGTCCTCCAGCTCCTCATATAAGCTCAGCTTATTGATGTAAATTTGTATTTTGGGTGGTTGGCTGATAAAGAAATATGTATGGTCTTCTATCATAATTCTAAGACTTTGACCCCGTTTCTGAAACATTCAACATGCCTGAAAAATGATCCCTTTAATTCAGAAGGTATACCATCAAGCAAATGAGATGTGGGATTTAGTTTAAATATTCAATAACTTGGAATTTGCCATGTGCTGTTTGTGCAACCTAATTAAAATGAAGCATATGCAGGCGATGTAGTAATTGCTCTACTTTGATAAAACTGACTTCAAGAGAAACTATTGACTTCAGTCTCCAGCATATATGAATGAATCAATAAACTCAGCATACTTCTTGAAAAAATATTTTTGCTGAATTATTAATGACACTACAGGGGTTTTAGTTAATCTTCAGTTAACTGCAGAGAGTGATGTTGGAAGTCAATTAACGCTTTCAGGTTTAGAAACAGGCAGCTTGAAGAGCAGCGTAAGGGCAGTCAAGGACAAGAAAACAGATCCCACACAATAAAGGGGGTAATTTTGTATTCTAACTCAACTAGTCCAAGATCACCTTAGCAACTTTAATGTGTCTGACTCTGACCACAACCCGGTGCATTGTAAAAGAAGTGCAGCCGGACGTTTCATGCATCCCATTTAGTCAAATCATAAACAGTTTCAGCCGTGGCCTTAAGATAAATAATACAGAGCCATGAAGAGCGTGGGATAGAATTTGTCAGATTGACAGATACAGGCATAACTTGGAGATTAAACATATGAATAGACACAGAGCACTGAGTAAATATGAAATTGGACAGGGAGAAAAAAGAGAACTTTATAAGACCATATGACATAGGAACAAAGGTAGGCCTTTAAGCCTATCTAGTCTGCTCTGTCATTCAATGAGATTATGGCTGATCTGATAACCCTTGACTCCACTTCCCTGACTTTTCACTATCACCCATGATTCCCTTTGTGATTAAAAATATGTCTAACTCAACCTCCAATGTACTTAACAACCCAGGCTTGACAGACCTCTACAAAAAGAATTTCAAAGATTTACAACCCTCTGAGAGAAGAAGTTCCTCCTCATCTCTGTTTTAATGGGTAATCCCTTAATTTGACTTTATGCCCCAATACTCAGCTGTCCCACAAGGGTCGTTTCCGCATCCATTCTGTCAAGTCCTTTAAGAATGTTGTATGTTATAATGAGGTCACTGCTCATTTTTCTAAACTCCAACAAATATAGACCCAAACTATTTAACTTTACATCATAAAACATTCCTCCCATACGCAGTAATAGGCAAATGTACTTCCTCTGGATTGGCCTCTGTCATCACAATTTTCTTTTGAAAAGGAAAGGGGCCCTAAACTGTGTCCTGACTGGTACATTGTATAATTTGAGCTAAAGCTTCCTACTCTTATAGTCCATTCCCTTTGGAATAAAGGCCACATTCCATTTGCCTTCCCTTTTATCCACTGAAATTGGATACTAGCTTTTTGTTGTTCAAGGAACAAAGAACAAGGAACAATACATCGCAGGAACAAGCCCTTCAGCCCTCCAAGCCTACACCAACACATTTTGCCTTTCCATACTAAAGCTGTCTTCACTTACAGGATCCATGTCACTTTATTCCCTTCCCAATCATGTATTTGCTCAGGTGCTTCTTGAATGCTGTGTTTGTGTCTGCTTCCACCACCTACTCTGGCAGCATGTTCAGGCACTCATCACTCTTTATGTGAAAAATCTGCCTCGCACCCTCTTTTAAACTTCTCCCCATGCCTTAAACTTGTGTCGCGTAGTAACTGACCCCTTCACCCTGGGAAAATGCTCATACTTTCTCCTGTATACATTCTATTCACAATCTTGTAAACTTCTGTTAGGCTGGCCTCAAACTCTTGCGTTTCAGTGAAAACAAACCCAGTCTATCCAACATTCCGTCATGGCTAAAGTCCCCCATACCAGGCAACATCCTGGTAAACCTTTTCTCTACTGTCTCCTAAGCATCCATATCCTTCCAGTGGGTGTGGTGACCAGAACTGTATGCAATATTCCAAGTGTAGCCTAACTAAAGCTCTATGAAGCTGCAGGATAACTTGCCTATCCCCAAACTCAGTGCTCTTTCCATTGAAGGCAAACATGCCATAGGCCTTTTCTATTTCCTTATCTACCTACACTGCCAGCTTCAGTGATCTGTGGACCTGCACAACCAGATCCCTCTGCATAACAATACTGCTAAGGGTTACGCCATTCATTGTATAATTTCCACCTGTGTTTGACCTTCCAAAATGCATCCCCTTACATTTGTTTGGATAAAACTCTATCTGCCATTTTTCTGCCCATGCCTCCAAATGATCTATATCTCCCTATGTCCTCTGACAAACCTCCTCACTATCCACAACTCCACCAATCTTTTTTATCACTGTTCATGCACAATGACTCCCAAATACGCTTGTTCTATAGCTTTCTGCAGTCTTGCTCCATTCAGAGGGAAAAGGTGGGATGAAACTGTCAAATAGTCATAAAGAAATCAATGAGCTCCTGTCATTCGTTAAAGTTCGAGATGGCAGTGAATAATGGTTTCAACAGATATGGACAAGAAGAATCTATGATTATTTACACGTCACAATTGAACTTGTTCACCCTGAAGATGAATCAGTCTTAGATTTTAACGGTCGTTGATTTATATTTTCTCAACAGTTCATATTTACTCAGGTTTCACTGGGTTTTATATTTAATTTATCCAGTGTTCAATTGTCTTTGACTGAACCTATTAAATCAAATATGAAATAATAAATGCTTGTAATTTTCAAATATATTGAAACTGAAATCATGTATTGATGGAATTATTTGAAATAGGCCTGTTATTTTATTTTTGCCTAAAACTTTAACGATTGATTATGGGATGCAGACAGTAATATTAACTATTTTTAATAAACAATTTCTGAGATTATCATTCTACTCAAGAACATAATAAAGATGGAGGGAAAATCAATTTATTACCAACCAATTCCAAAAGATGCAGACGTAACTTCATAATGACTGTAACCTTTGAAATACTTCTTATGAAGATTCAGGTCCTTTAATTTTGACTAAGTTTAACAATGAACAATTACACAATGTCTGTTTGTACATGACTGTGTTGAAGTGTTATCATAGTTTTAGAAACATTGAAACCTCCTGATATTTTATTGGTGGTTCTTCCCATAATTTCATATGTTTGTGTTTTTGTCGTCTTTTCTAATAAACAGGATTGGGGATTCATTGCGACCTGGTCATCAGATGATTGAGTTCAATTTTTCAATTGCCAATTAGCTGTGATGTAATACCCAAATAAAAAACCTGAGTTCAGAATTACATAGGAAACGGAAGGATAAATGATGAATTGAACATTAATCATTTTACATTCTGAAATATACTTATGTTTCTTTCAGGCTTCTAAAACTGATGATGCCATTTAGCTGGTATAATTGACTGGATGTGAGGCTATTTCTCAATGAAATGTCTAAAACTTAATTGCACAAGATATAAATGAACAAGAGTTTGTGACATCCGGCAGATATTTGTGAGGCAATGGCCTTATGGTATTATAGCTTGACTATTAATCCAGAAGCTCATCTAACATTCTGCGGACACATGTTCAAATTCTGCCATGGCAGAAGATGAATTCAAATTCCATAAAATCTATCTGGAATTAAGAATCTATTGAAGATCACAAAACCATTGTCAATGGTCAAGAAAAACCTATCTGGCTCACCAATGCCCTTCAGGGATGGAAATCTGCCATCATCACCTGGCTTGGTCCACATGTGACTGTCAACCCATGGCAATGTGGTTGACTTTCAATTGCCCTCTGAAATGGCCTATTAAGCCACTCAGTTGTATCAATTGCCACAAACAATGAAATGAAACCAGAAGGGTCACCTGGCATTGACCAAGGCACAAAATGGACAACGGCAGAAACAGCCCTGTCAACAATGCAAAGTCCTCCCTAGAGCCAAAATTAGGAGAGCTGTCTCACAGACTAGTCAAGCTACAGCCTGATATAGTCAACTTTTGCAATCATACCTTACAAACAATGTCCCAGATGCAACCGTCACCACCCCTGGATATGTCCTGTCCCAGCATAGATGGCAGCACAGTGGTATACAGTCAGGAGGATATTGTTGTGGGAGTCCTCAACATTGAGTCTCAGCCCTATGATGGCACATGGCTCCAGGTTAAACACAGGCAAGGAAATGTCCTGTTGTCTACTACAAACTGTCCTTCCTTGGCTGATAAATAAGTATTCTTCCATGTTGAACGAAGCTTGGAAGAAGTACTGAGGATGGCAAGGGCACAAAATGTACTCTCGGTGGGGTATTACACCACCAAGAGTGGCTCAGCAGCTGTACTACAGATCCAGCTGGTCGGGTCCTAAAGGACATAGTTGCTAGACTGGGTCTGCAGCAGGTGGTGAGGGAACCAACAAGAGGGAAATATACACTCGAAATTGTCCTTACCAATCTGCTGGCTGCAGATGCATTTGCCCATGACAGTATTGGTAAGAGTGACCATCACACAGTCCTTGTGGAGACCAAGTCCCACCTCATATTGAGAATACCCTCCATTGTGGGAATTATCACCATGCTAAATGGAACAGACTTCAAATAGGTCTAGCAATTCAAGGCTGGGCATCCATGAGGCATTTGGACCATCAACAGCAGCAGAATTGTAACCTCATGTAACAAACTGTAACTTCATGGCCTGGGATATTCCCCACTCAACCATTACCATCAAGCCAGGGGATTGAGCCTAGTTCAATGGAGAGTGCAGGAGGGCATGCTTGGAGCAGCACCAGGCATACCTGAAGATGAGGTGTCAACCTGGTGAAGCCAACAAATAGGACTGCTTGCAAGTCAGGACATAACTAAGAAATCCCACATCAACAAATCAGATCTAAGCTCTGCATTCCTGCCCCATCCAGTCATGAATGGTAGAGGACAATTAAACAACTTACTGGACGAAGAGACTCCACAAATATTCCCATCCTCGATGATGAAGAGCCCAGCACATCAGTGCAGGAGATAAGGCTGAAGCATTCACAGCAATCTTCAGCCAGAAGTGCGATGTGGATGATTAATCTCGGCCTCCTCCAGTGTTCCCCAGCATTACAGATACCAGTCTTCAGTCCATGTGATATCAAGAAATGGTTGGAGACACTGGATGCTGCAAAGGCTATGAGCCCTGACAACATTCCGGCATTAGTACTGAAGACTTGTGCTCCAGAACTTGCAGTTCCCTTGGCCAAGCAGTTCAATTACAGTTACAACACTGGCATCTACCTGACAATGTGGAAAATTGCAAAGTATGTCCTGTACACAAAAAGCAGGACAGATCCAACCCAGCCAATTACCGCCCACCAGTCTCCTCTCAATCATCAGTAAAGTGATGGAAAGCATGAGCAACAGTGTTATCAAGCAGCACCTGCTCAGCAATACCCTGCTCAGTGACGCCCAGTTTGAGTAGTGCCAGGGCCACTCAGCTCCTGATCTCATTACAGCCTTGGTTCAAACATTGACAAAAGAGCTGAATTCTAGAAATGAGGTGAGAATAATCAAGACCACACTTAACCCAGTGTAGCATCACGGAGCCGTAGCAAAACTGGAATCAATGGGTACTGGGGATAAACTCTTTGCTGATTGAAGTCATACCTGGTACAGAGGAAGATTGTTGTAATTGTTGTAAATCAGTCATCCTAGCTTCAGGACATCTCTGCAGGAGTTCCTCAGACTAATGTCCTAGGCCCAACAATTTTCAGTTGTGTTATCACTGTTTTGACTTTCCCTCCACCATAAAGTCAGAAGCAAGTATGTTTGCTAATGACTGTACAACGTTCAGCACATCAGACACTGAAGCAGTCCCTGTTCAAATGCAACAAGATCCAGACAATATCCAAGCTTGGGCTGACAAATGGCAAGTAACATTTGTAACACATAAATGCCAAGCAATGACCATCTCCATTAAGAGACAATCTAATTCCCACACTTTGCCATTCAATGGTGTTACCATCACTGAATTCCCCCACTATCAGTATCCTTGAAATTATCATTGACTAGAAACTCAATTGGTCACGTCACATAAACATAGTGGCTACAACAGCGCGTCAGAAAAGCTGTGGTGTGTAACTCACCCGCTGAATCCCCCAAACCTGTTCACTATCTCTAAGGCACAAGTCAGGATGATGATGGAATACACCCCATGTGCTTGGATGAGAGCTGCTCCAACAACATTGAAGAAGCTTGACACCATACAGGAGAAAGCAGCCCACCACTTGATTGACACCATGTCCACAAGCATCCACTCGCTCCACCACTGACACTCTGTAACAGCAGTATGAACTACTTAAAAGATGCACTGCAGAAATTCACCACAGATCCTTAGAAAGCACCTTCCAAATCCACAAAAGCGTCCATCTAGAAGGACAAGGGCAGCAAACACGAACACCAACACTTGTAATTTCTCCCACAAGCCATTCACCATCCTGATTTGGAAATATGTCATTGTTCCTTCAGTGTTGCTGGGTCAAAAGCTTGGAATTCCTCCCAAACCACATTGTGGGTCAACTTACAACAACCAGTCTGCAGCTCACTACCACTTTGTCAAGGGCAACTAGTTTGGATCTAGTAAAGTGAACTCCTTGAGGTTCAAAATGTTATAGTTCAATACTGTTTTTGATAGAATTTCAGTTCAAAGGTATTTGCCCATTTCCAACAAGGCAGTTGATATCACTCAATGGGCCCAGCCAAAACTGGGCGAATCAGCAATTCAATCCAACCAGCTGATTAATGTGCTGATCTTTCAAATCAATGCTTTTGCTTTCTGTTTAAGTTGTAATTCTGAACAAGCAAGGTCTTTAGTATTCTTGAATTTTTTTTAGTCAACTAGTTCAGATGTACAATGACAGTTGATACTCTGGAGCAGGTAGGATTTTAATTTGGGCCTCCTGGCTTCCAGGAAGGGAAACTACCATTGCGCCACAAAAGACCTTATTAATTTTCTTTATTTATGCAGTTAATGTGATTAGTCCCAATTGCTAGTTTAACTGTTACCTGAAGGGGCATGTTACTGCAGTTTTTCTCTTAGTGAAGTCCACACTAGGGGGGGAAATCAGAAACAGAATAAGTGGGTTTAGAATATTATTGCTCCAGTATTGCTTAGGAGCTTAATCATCACATTTACCCTGTTCCTATACATTTAGCATTGGTTTTGGGTGAATGTCGGTGTGTAGTGTGTTCAATAGTCCTGGGATTACCAATTGGTAAGAATCTTATTCAAGCTAATCATTTCCATTAAAGCTTGAGAAATAAGGGAATCAGAGACCATTGCTGAAAGATGATGATAACTTGCATCTTTAAGTTATCGTAAGATAAAGGAGCTTGATAAAGGTCATTCAGCCCTTTCAGTTACATCATCGTTAATCTGATTACCCTGAACTCCAATTTCCTACCTGATTACCGTAACCCTCAATTCCCTTACTGATTAAAAATCTGTGTATCTTTGAATAGACTCAATGACACAACTACAGCCTTCTGCAGTGAAGAATTCCACAGAATCACTAATCTCTGAGAGAAGAAATTCCTTCTCATTTCTGTCCTGTGACCCCTTATTCTGGCCTCTGGTGCTAGACTCTCCCACAAAGGAAAACAACCTCTCCACATTTAACCCTCTAAACATCTTTTCCATGAAGTTGCCTCTTATTCCAATCTCCTTGACCTCTCCTCATGAGAAAATGTCTCCATGCCCGAACCAATCTCATAAAGCTTCTCTGGATTGCCACCAATGACAGTGTTATGTTTCCTCACATAAGCGGACGAAAACTATTCACAGTATTCTAGGTGTGGCCTAACTGCTGCTATGTGTATTTTTAGCATGGCTTTCCTATTTACATACTTCCTGCCTTTTTGCAATTAAGGCCAACATTCCATTTGTCTTCCCTATTACCTGCTGAATTGATACATTAGCTTCATGCGATGCATGCATGAGGACTCCCAAAATCCCTGGCTTGCTGCAGGGCTATGACTCCTTTGTAGCAGTTGTCTGATTTCAGATGTTAGGTTCAAATCAAAAGGCGTCCAGAAAGTGTAATGAAGCCACTTGCAGAAATTAAAGCACATTCATTACTGCTTAAGTTGAGTGAGTACAGTGCATGTTCAGATCAAACTCACATCTGAACCAAAATTCCAAGCTCTAAGCTTATTAGCTCCAATCAAACTGTGTTACTCATCTATTTCCACAAAGACAGAAGTCAACTTGCTCTTGCACTAGGAGACCTTTAAATGTCAGAAATATTTTCTTACAAATCTCATTTAATTCTCTGTCTCCCTTTAATTATCAGTTTAATCATATTAGAAGCTGAATAAAATGACTAAGATAACTAATTAATTGCTAGAATATCAAATGTGCATGTGCTGGATTATGGTGTGATAAGACATTATGGATTAATTTGAGTAAATATGTATTTATGAAATGTAATTTTTGAGTCAGAGCTGTTGCACAATGTGACTGAATAAACATGTAGCAGGTTCATGAGGTGTTCTTTTCTCCCCCAAGATCAAGCTGTTATTTTCATCCAAATTTCTTCCCCTTAATGGTGAATATGGACAAATTAAATTTGTTGACATTTAATTTTTCTCCATGAAAAAGTAAGAATCTCAAGATTTAATTTGTTGAAATACATCAGTCCAAGGATAAAACAGTGTCTACACAATAATTATCATATCAAACAGAAGTTCAATTCTTGACACTTCAAGTCCAATACTACGTAATCTACTATGATTAACTCAAATTTAAAAGTTGTATACAAACACACATGTTTTAATTCTTGCTTCTTTATTGCATCTTTCATTTTAAGCAACAAGATTGAATGAGAAAATAACAACAAGAAAATCAACTGGAAAACCTGCATTTGATCACAAGGGATGGTTGCTAACTGGAGAACTGAAAAAAGAACATGAGGAATAACTTGTAAAGAATTTGACTTGGAGTACTGTTTCATATGGCTATCCAGTATGGAAATTATGGAAAAAGGAAACAAACATGCTTAAATTACTTGAAACCTGAGTTTGAAAGAGAATGGAAAGTATCAGATGGATAAAAACAGTAACTAATTATGGAAGTGCTAAAGGGAGTAAATGAACAAAAAAATTCGCTGAACGTAGTTAGGAACAGAGAGAATCTTAACGAGCATATCTTACAATGAAAGAAATTTGTAAGAGACATGATGGAAGCTTTTGATAAAGGGGATGGAAGAAAGAAAATTTCAATGATAGATCGCTTGCAAATTGAAGAAGATTAATAGAAATGGAAAGAATCTCAGAGAATGGAGAGATATGGAAAGATTACTATGTGTCAACACCTAACGTTAGGCAAAACACACATGATGATGGTGTTTATAAGTGACATGCATGACAATCGGAAAGTACTCAGCAGTATCAAGGGAAAGACAGCATTTATGTTTCATGTCAATGACCTGTCAGAACATAATGACATTGTGTGTCAAATGAATACATGTTGAAACGTTCTCTTAAAAAAACTTAGGAGAATGTGATGAGAAAGAAAAAAAAAAATGAGCATTTTACTGTCAAGATAAAGCTCAAATCTTCCCCTCAAGGCGGTCATGATGTAAAGGTGCTGGTGTTGGCTTGGGGTGGACAAGGTCAGAAATCACGTGACACCAGGATATAGTCCAACACGGTTTATTTGAAAACACAAGCTCTCTGAGCCTTACTACCTCTCTCACTAACACCGAAGGAGTATCAGACACAGATTTTAGAAGTAAAAGAGTCACACCACTTAAGAGGATGTACTAAACAAACTTAAGATGCTGTTAAATCTTTAATCAGTAAGAAGGCTTTAATTGATTAATATGTACATGTAAATCCCCAAATTCATTTGAAGTCAGTGTCCTAAAAGAACTAAAGGTTTTATCAGTGTAAAGAAGAGGTGACATGTTAGGTGAGACAATGAATATTGGGTGTGAGACCTTGTTTAGAACCTGTTTGCGTTTTGGTCTGGAGCCAGGCTAGTTTTATTTCTAAAGTAGGAATTCATAAAATGCCACATTGACTGACTGTCTATAAATTGCGTGTTTTTTGAACAAAATTGAATGGATCTGCAAATATTAATTCACCCCAAAGGCACGCGCGCGGTGGCAAGGGGGAGCGTGGGTGGTGTGTGTGTGTGTGTGTGTGAGTGTGTGGTGGGGTCACCTGTTGTGCGACATGAACCAAAGATCCTGATTAAGGCTGTTCTCATGGGTACTGAACGTGGCTATCAGTCTCTGCACTGTGACTCCGCATTGTTGTGTATCCCAAAGTTCACCTTGGAGGATGTTTACCCGAAGATCCGAGGCCAAATGTCCTTGACTACTGTAGTGTACCCCGACTGGGAGGGAACATCCCTGTCTGGCGATTGCTGTGCAGTTTCCATTCATCCGTTGTCATAGCATCTACATGGTTTCTCCAATATACCATGCCCCAGGGCATCCTTGCCTGCAGTGCATGAGATCGACAACATTGGCTTAGTATCTGTTGAACACGTGGTGGGTGGTGCTCCCACGTGTGATGGTAGGGTCCATGTCGAAGATCTGGCATGTCTTGCAGAGGTTGCCGTTGAGAGGGTTATAAGACATATGATCATGAGACATAGGAGCAAAAATTAGGCCATTCAGCCCATCGTGTCTGCTCTGCCATTCAATCATGGCTGATATGTTTCTCAACCCCATTCTCCTGCTTTCTCTCCTTAACCCTTGACTCCCTGAACTATCAGGAACCTATCTATCTCCATCTTATACTCAACGACATGGCCACTACAGCCTCCTGTGGCAGTGAATTCCATAGATTCACCACTCTCTGGCTGAAGAAGTTTCGCCTTATCTCTGTTCTAAAAGGTCTTCCCTCTGCTCCAAGGCTGTGCCCTAGGGACCTAGACTCTCCTACCAATGGAAACATCTTCCCAAGATCCATCCTGTCTAAAACATTCAGTATGGTTTCTATAGTGTTGTGGTGGACAAACTACATCATGTTCCTCACAGCCTTCAACTCTTAGTCGGTGACAATGAGGGCCTCGCCAAGATCTTCCCCAAGCTAACACTTCTCACGTTCAGACAACTGCCAAACCTTAAACAGGCCATTGTTAGCGCCAAAATATGCAGCCTGCAGGACAACATCAAACACACACACACACACACTTTCTCACACACACACTCTTACACTTTCACACACACACACACGTACACACACACACTCATACCCTTTCTCACACACACACACTCTCTTTCACACACACACATTCTCACACTCTCTCTCAAACACACACACATTCACACACACTCCCACTCTCACTCACACACACACTCTCTACACACATGCATGCACACAAACACACTCTCTCACAAACACAAAGACACACTCTCTCTCACACACACACACACTCTCTTTCTCTCTCTCCAGCACACACGCGCAAACACGCTCTCTCACAAACACAAAGACACAGTCTCTCAAACATAGGCACATACATTCTCTTACACATACACAATTTCTTTCAAACACACACACACAGAGTCTTGCTAACACACTCACTCTCACTCTCTCAGACACACACTCTCTCTCACACTCACTCACACACACACACACACACTCACTTTCACACAGACAATCTCTCTCACACACTCACGTTGACTTAAACACACACTCTTTCTCTCACACACACTCGCATACTCTCTCTCTCTCACACACACACACAAACATTCCCTTTCACACACACAAGCTGACATAAACACACACTCTTTCTCTCTCACACACATACACACACTCTCTCTCATACACACAGTCTCTCTCACACATACACACATACACACACACACACACACACAAACACTCCCTTTCACACATACATGCTGACATAAACACACACCCTTTCTCTCACACATACATGCACACTTTCTCTCTCTCTCTTTCACACACACACTCAGTCTCTCTCACACTCACACACACACATACACTCCCTCTCTCTTACACACAAACAGACACACATTGTCTCACAAAAATCACACACTCTCTCTCATGCACACACTCTCTCACACACACACACACTATCTCTCTCACACACACACATTCTGACACAAACACTCTCTCTCACACATATTTGCACACTTTCTCTCTCACACACACTCTCTCACGCACACGCGCACTCTCTCTCTCATACACACTCTCTCTTTCTCACACACATTCACACATACACTGTCTCTCTCACACAAACACTCACTCTCTCTCTCAAATGCACACTCTCCCACACACACATACACTCTCTCTCACATACATACATACTGTCTCTCTCACACATACACGCCCACACACACACATTCTGACACAAACACACTCTCTCTCACACATACATGCACACTTTCTCTCTCACACACACACTCTCTCTCTCTCAAATGCACGCTCTCCCACACACACATACACTCTCTCTCACATACATACATACTCTCTCTCACACACACACACCCACACACACACATTCTGACACAAACACACTCTCTCTCACACATACATGCACACTTTCTCTCTCACACACACACTCTCTCTCACCCACACGCACGGTCTCTCTCTACACACACTCTCTCTTTCTCACACACATTCACACATACACTGTCTCTCTCACACAGTCACTCTCTCTCTCATATGCACACTCTCCCACACACACACATACACTCTCTCTCACACACATACATATTCTCTCTCACACACACTCTCTCTCTCATTACACAGACACTCTCTCTTTCTCACACACGCACACACACACACACATACACACACACACACTCTCACACACACACACACTTTGTGTCTCACACACACTAACTCTTTCTTCCACATGCACACTCTCTCTCAAACACACAAACAGACGCACATACACTCTCAGACACACACACACACACTCTCTTAAACACACACACGAACACACTGTCTCTCTCTCTCACACACACACACATTCTGACACAAACACACACTCTCTCTCTCCCATACACACGCACACTCTCTCATACACACACACACTCTGTCTTTCTCTCACAAACACACACACACTCTCTTTCTCACATACATATACACATTGTCTCACAAAAAACACACACCCACTCTCATGTGCACACTCTGTCTCACCACACACACTCTATCTCTCTCACACACACGCACACTCTCTCACAAACACACTCTCTCTCACACCTACATGCACACTTCCTCTTTCTCACACACTCTCTCACACACACTCTCTCTTTCTCACACACATTCACACATACAAACACTCTCACTCTCTCTCTCATATGCACACTCTCCCACACACACATACACTCTCTCACACACACATACACACTTTGTCTCTCACACACACACCCTCTCTTCCACGCGCACACTCTGTCTCAAACACACAAGCAGATGCACATACACTCTCAAACACGCACACACACTCTTTCAAACACACACACGCGCGCGCGCACACACACACACGCTCTCACACACACATTCTGACACAAACACACACTCTCTTTCTCACACACATGCACACACTCTCTCTCTCACAAACACACTGACACACACACAGACACACACACTCTCTCTCACAACACACACTCACACGCACTGTCTCTCCTCTCTGTCTCTCACCCACACACACTCTCACTTGGTCTCACAAACACGCACACTCTCTCTCACACACACTCTCAGTGTCACACACACACACACACACTCACACACACACACACAACACACTCTCTCTAATATGCACACACACTCACAGACGTGTATACACACACACGTGAATGTATGGGGTGCATTTGTCCTTGCAGATCCTCTCTATTTTGTTCAATGAACAAACACTTTATAGACAGTCAAGGTGGTGTGTTGTAAATTCCTACATCAGAAATAAAACCAGTCTGACTCGAAACTAAAACTCAACAGATTCTAGACAAGGCCTCACAGCTAACATTCATTGTCTCACCTAAAATGTCACCTCTTCTTTACACTGATAATCACTTCAGTTCCCTCAAGACTGTGACTTCAAAGGAATTCGGGCATTTATATATATTCATTTATCAATTACAACCTTTTAACTGATTAAATATTTATCATCATCTTAAATTTGTTCAGTATATCCTCATCAATGGTGTGACCTTTGATCTTTTACTCATAAGTTCTACATCTCATGCTATCTCTCACATGAACAGCTGAAAGTAGAAGTAAGGCTCCGAAAGCTTTTGCGTTCAAATGAACCTTTAGGACTTTAACCTGGTGTTGTGTGATTTCTGACCTTCCTCTTAAGGATTCACAGGCTCGTTGAGAATCTTGCTAGTAGGTGGAAAGGACCTTATTTTCATGCATTGACGCCTGATTATTACATAATCACGCTCCATTTCTGTGCCAAATAAAAACTGAAAGAACTGCCGATGCTGTAAATCATGAACAAAAACAGAAGTTGCTGGAAAAGCTCAACAGGTCTGGCAGCATCTGTGAAGAAAAAAATTCATTTAACTTTTTGGGTTTGGTCACCCTTCCCCAGAACGGTTCTGAGGAGGGGTTACAGACCCGAAAGGTTAACTCTGATTTTTTATTCCACAGATGCTGCCAGACCTGCTGAGCTTTTCCAGCAACTTCTGTTTTTGTTCATTTCTATGCAGTTTGCAAATATCCCAGGTATCAAAGAAAGGCATAGAATCCCTGCAGCGTGGAAGCGGGCCATTTGGCCCATTGAGTTCACACCACCCCTCGGACAGCATCAAATCCAACATCAATCCATGGTCTGGGCTATTCTCACAAGTTAGTCCAGGAGGTGGGCCATGATTTGGAGCAAGCAACTTTGTAGAATATTAAACAATCACTTTGAAAGGTTGCAAAGTCCAAAGACTGAGAAATTAGAAACAGAATGAACGAGAGAAAGATTGATTTGAAGGAGAAAAAAAAATGTGAAATAAAAATATGTTTTTTGTACTTTTAAATATCTCACATTAAAATCCAAAGAAATAAGACACAAAGAAGGGGCCAGACCCAAAATGTCAGCTTTCCTACTCCTCTGATGCTGCTTGGCCTGCTATGTTCATTCAGCTTTACACCTTGTAATCACAAAATTGTCGTGATAGTTTTCAGTAATGGTGAGATTCATTAGCAATAACTAACACTGAGAACTTTGTTAAAAAAACATTTCACATTAAATCTGTGCAATGACGCCACCCACAAACTGGAGGAGCAGCACCTCATATTCCACCTCGGGAGCCTCCAGCCCAATGGCCCAAACATGGAATTCACAAGTTTTAAAATCTCCCCACCCCCCGGCTTCATACCTTGTCCAACCCTCCCTCTCATCCCCACCTCCTTGACCTGACAATACCTGTCCATCTTCTCTCTCACCTATCCGCTCCTCCCACCTCACTGACCAATCCCCAGCACTCCCTACCTGCACTCACCTATCACCATCCCACCTACCTTCCCCAGCCCCACCCCTCCTCTCTCTATTTATTTCTTAGCTCCCTTCCTCCTCCCCCATTTCTGAAGAAGGGTCCCGACCTGAAATGTCAACCTTCCTGCTCCTCTGATGCTGCCTGGCCTGCTGTGTTCCTCCAGCTCCACACTGTGTTGCCTGTTGCATCATTTCATACTAGGGTTTAATACACTATCCTGAATTAAGTCAGCGTTTGTTGTGTATGACCCTGCAAGTGTTAATATTGCAGAGTGGCATAAGCATCGTCCACTATGATGATATCATATGGACTTGTGGGCAGAAATTTCAGAATCTTGAAGGATTGACACTGGACTTTTGGTCTTCCTGATATCCCCTGTAATAAGGTCTTTCATATCAATGTAACTTCTCACTAATTCCCAACATGCAAAGAAATATATTTAACTAAAGTGACTCTTCTAGTTAGACCAAAAAGTGGTTTTGCTCTATCACACAAGGCAAAGCAGGTCCTGTAGCTTCCTAAACTTAGAAAGGTTGCTGGCAGTAACTTTCATCATGAGCAATGGCTCACACCGATGTCGTTGTTGCAATTGCATATAAATAATAGAATGTGTTATTATCCTGTTTGATAGCGTGACATCAAATTATGGAGCATCGGTTTTGTTTAGAATTGCATTGTTAAACTGAGTAGAAAGTTTTGCCGTTCTTTTATTGAAGTTAACAATTTTGTGCAGAAGTTTTGTCACAAGTGTTGTCCTTTGGCCATTTCATTGACAAAAGAAGTCAAGAAGACTATCTATGTTAACAAACATTGTAAGAGCTTGCAAAATGTGTGAAACCTAATATTCTGCAATATATTGTTAAATTTTGGAACCAATCAGGTGAAATAAGAGTTACCTTTCAAGCATCATACCTTCTTTTTCAACATCTTCTGTCAAATCTTTCAATTCCATTGAGTTTTTGAATACGACTATTTAGCTTCTAAGCAGCAATTTTGAATAATGTTTTCTTTTTAAAATTAATTTATTGATCAAAAGCTGCATATTGAACCAGGGAAAATAATTAAGCAATAATGAATGTTGGATTATTGAAAAGAGATCAAACTGTGCTTTCAAGCCTGTAATTTAGAACTGAATGACATTCTGCAGGAAATTATTTATTTTCAAAAACACAAAGGATCACGAGTAATGTTTCACCTGCCTTAATTATAAAACATAATTACAACTTATAGGAGGGCATTTAACTTGTCTCTCTAGCATCGAGGTGGAAGGATTGCAGTAATTCTCACATTCCACTGGTCACAATATAAAGTTAATTGTTTTAGTCAGTCCCATTGTGGATGATCATATGTTTTCATAGAACACCTGCAGTGGGGAAACAGGCCATTTGGCCATTGAGTCCACACTATCCCTCCAAACAGAATGTGACCCAGACCCATCCGCCGACCCCTGTAATCCTGCATTTCCCCTGGCTAATCCACCGAGCCTGCACATGGATGGACACTATGAGCAATTTAGCATAGTCAATCCACCTAAGCTGTGCATCTTTGGACTGTGGGATGAAACCAGAGCACCTGGAAGAAACCCACACAGACACAGGGAGAATGTGCAAACTCCACACAGACTGTCGCCCCTGGATGGGATTGAACCTGCGTCCCTGACACTGTGAGGCAGCAGTGCTAACTGCTGAGTCACCGTGCAACCCCAATTCTCTACATTAAGCTATAAATGAAAAGATCATCAATGATCTTTAATAAACAGAAAATAATTGATTTATTAAAAGAAAACTTATTCAGGATAATGCAAATCTGGTTAATATGCTAAGTTTAAAAACATAAATGTTTATACCACTAGAGATTCACTTTAGGGAAAGAAAGAACAAACATTTTTGGCTAATAATTCTTCCTTCATGGAAGCAATAATAAGGTGAGGAATGCTCAGAAAGCTGCCTTTCTGACTTGTTGGTCCCACAATGGCTGATGTCCCCAAACAGAAGCAGATGTGTTTGGGATCCTTTCCAAAGCAGATTGTGTAGGAAATGCAGCATTGAAGATTCTCCTGGATGCTGTTTAGGAGGACAAGCATGGTTCAGAATGGACTAGGGCTTCAAGTACCAGGTTGAACTTACAACAGAGATAGTAAGAACTGCTAATTTCTGAAGAAGGGTCCTGACCTGAAACATCAGCTTCCCTGCTCCCCTGATGCTGCCTGGCCTGCTGTGTTCCTCCAGCTCCACACTGAACCTACGACAGGATTTTTTTCAGGAACAGGAGAGCTAGGCTGGAGATAAAAGGTACTAGAGATGCTGGAGAAACCGAGATAACAAGGTGTCGGGCTGGATGAACACAGCAGGCCAAGCAGCATCATAGGAGCAGGAAAGCTTGACGTTTCGGGCCTAGACCCTTCATCAGAAATGGGGGAGGGGAAGAAGGTTCTGAAATAAATAGGGAGAGAGGGGGAGGCGGATAGAAGATGGATAGAGGAGAGGATAGGTGGAGAGGAGGCAGACAAGTCAAAGAGGCGGGGATGGAGCCAGTAAAGGTGAGTGTAGGTGGGGGGGTAGGGAGGAGGTAGGTCAGTCCAGGGAGGACGGACAGGTCAAGGGGGCGGGATGAGATTAGTAGATAGGAGATGGGGGTGGGGCTTGAGGTGGGAGGAGGGGATAGGTGAGAGGAAGAACAGGTTAGGGAGGCGGGGACGAGCTGGGCTGGTTTTGGGATGCGGTTGGGGGAGGGGAGATTTTGAAGCTTGTGAAATCCACATTGATACCATTGGGCTGCAGGGTTCCCAGGCTGAATATGATTTGCTGTTCCTGCAGCCTTCGGGTGGCATCACTGTGGCATTGCAGGAGGCCCAGGATGGACATGTCGTCTGAGAAATGGGAGAGGGAGTTGAAATGGTTTGCGACTGGGAGGTGTAGTTGTTTGTTGCGAACTGAGCGCAGGTGTTCTGCAAAGCGGTCCCCAAGCCTCCACTTGGTTTCCCCGATGGAATTTGTTTTATTCCTTCCCTACGCTGGCCACTTCATTGAATATCCAAATGATTCCCAAAACAGCGGTTGCAAACTGACAAACATAAAGCCAGACACGAGTCCAGAGTGACCAAGCAGTTGTCACATGACATCTGATTTTCAAAATAAAAGGTCTTTATAAATAGCTGCATTGTCCTTTTATTGACCTCTTTAAAAATAGTCCAGATCTTTTTGTGCATGTACCTGTGTCTGCACATCTGTTCCTCTCAACCTGACATCATCATAGTGGATTCCTCTCAACCTGCTGCCTATTATGTGAGGCTTCACTGCACAACATTCAGGTGTTAAATGCTGTAAAAACTTTCTCTACCATGCAATGTCAGCGCCATGCCGTGCCAACTGCTGCATTTCCCAAGCAGTAAGTAGGGTGTGCAATGTGTAGACACTTGTAAAGTGGATCATCTGAAGTTACAGTCAGATGGGATTGTAAAAAGTGCATCTATTTCCCCGAACCGAGCTAAAAAAACAATGCAAGCTACAGAGCCTCCAAGTAAACACAAATTGAGTGGATGCGAAGAAATGAAGCTAAGGGCCATAAGGTGCATGAGCTTCCTGGTGCAACCTGGCTGAAAAACGCAGGCTGCCAGTGTCCTTGAGCTCCAAAGTGAAGCGTTGAAAGGGATGAAGGTTGGCACATCAGCAGGTGTGACGATATACTGAGGATCATGTTTAACTATTGCCAACTTGTATGAAGAAAGTGTGGAGGGGGAAGTTGTCCACAGAACTTGTGGGAACATTGTATCAAATACAGAGTTCTCCAGAGGCCCAGAGACACAGCAGTACTGCCAGTTAACTGCTTCAACTTTCATGTTGACAATGCACACATCCAATATCTCTGGGAAGGTAAGGAGAATTGGAAGTGACATTTAAATTAGGTGAATAGGAACACTGATGAGATGCAATTGCATGGCAATAAGGTAGTCCCTGCTTAACAACAAGGTTCTGAGATCATCATTTAAATCTTAAGGGGAAATTGGGCAATTATTTCTTAACTTTGAGATTTTGATTTTTCATTCTGAGTGTATTTTTCCAACATCCTTGGCATTGTCCACACTACTCCAGGCAGGGGAAAATCCATCCAATGTTTCTGATCGCGACGGGAAGATCAAATATTAGCTCATACGTGGCAAAATACTACAACATACATTCTTCGGCTCTCCCAGTCCTAAGACATTGAACCAGCATTTGTTCTAGCCATCTGTGACAATATAAGAAAGCTGCGCCTTACGACTTGAGTCAAACTACTAATAACTCCCAACGTTTTAACACACAGTAAAATTTCATCAGAAAGCGACAAAGGGCGTCAGCCAAAATCTTAGGGTATCATTTTGTCTACTAACATTGACTGAATTGTTTTACTGCTCCTGCATTTTCTCCACATGTTTCAGATTACCAGCACCGGAAGATTATTTTGCCTTCGGTCCTTCAGCTATTTTAAACAAATTTTCCAAAGTCATGCACCTGGAACAATTAAGAGTCAATCAAACAAACTCACATTTTGACAAAACCTTTTTGGTTGTAACTATGTCCATGATGATGACATATTTTGCTTTGAAGTGTGTCATCCAGTTGCTTCTATAAATGTCTATAAATGAACTCAGACATTTTTTTCTTTTAATTCTAGATAATAAATTGGTGAACTTATTTTTTCCAGCATAGAATTACCATTGCAGTTTGAACAAAATTTGTTTTTTGGCAAATGTCTAACTTTGTGATACAACTTGCTTTTTGTTATATTAGCCGTGAGGTAATGGGCTATCATGGCTGTTATGAAACCAAGCTTTCAATAACCCTGTCATGTACTTGCCTATTGTGTGTTGTGCGTGCTGGTAAGCTACAGATAGTCAGGCTAACCTTTTCTGATGTGGATGTAGATGAACACATCTTCAAGCGAAAATCGATATGTGTGGGAAGCCTAAATAGCATTTCCACCGCACCACGCCCAGCCCCCCACCCCCCAGTAAATCTGCAACCTGAAGCTAATTGTAGTGTTCTGGCTGAGATCAGAAAGAGGATTCAAGCTGGGAATCTGTCTAGCTGTGTATCACACCAAACCTATTATTACTGGTTCCATAATCAACAAAAACACACCACTGCGTTGATCGAAAGCAGCTTCATTCCTGCTGGGAATGGCAGTGTTTCTATTCAATTACACAGACTCTTCTTCCTCTTCCAGGAGGATCCAAGAAGGTCTCTAATGCTGACGCATGACGATCTAGCTACTCTTTGTTAAAATAACACATAGAGATGGTAAGATTTTCTCTTTATGAGTCTGTCAGGTTTGGTGAGAGTGGTGGATGTTAAATATTAATGATTCTGCCTGGTCTTCATTGGTGAAGAAATATGAGATTCATTTGAGGTTTTCATTTCATTTATTATATCAATCAGTGAAAAAAAATTCAGTAAGGCAGACTTTACTTATGATTGCAGTAGAACTGAAGATCGACATGAAATTCAATTCTCACTTGTAGCTTCAGTATGGTTCTTTCATGAAACAATATTTCAGTGTCTCCAAGGACTGGATCCAGGAGTCGGGAATATTTAAAGTTTGTTAGTCCATATCCGAGAAGAATAGGCTTAGTGCTCCTTCCGCTTAAAAATAATAGCAGGTCTGATGCGATCAACTTAGAATAAAACACTCTAAATATATTAACTGCAATCCACATTCATAGTTCACTAAGAGTGAGGGACAGAAGTAATGGCTGAATTAACTTGCACATTCCTTTATTACATTGGGGCTGAGTAACAATGCCTAATTCGTTTGAATTATCATGTTTTCCAGCATATTGTTGCATAATGTATGCTTTGCATTATTCACTGCAAAGCATATTTAAATTGTGAAGTAAGTTATTTTCATTTCTCAATATCTCATTTTCATTGTCTGTTTTCCAAAGAAAAATTTGTTAATATAGCTTGTTTCATTTGAACATTTTTATTGATGCAGGGATGTGGTATAACATAAATTAATAATATCTTGCCTTAAGCTCCTTATAAAATAATAATCTGTTTCCTACTTCTATCTTTTTCTGTTGTCCTTGAGCTCAAAAAAAATCCACAGAAAATTATATGGGCATTTTTAATACCAAATCTAATAAAATGAGATAGAAAATTGGTTCTGTGCAAAATGAAAAGTGCAAGGCTGGAGTTTATTTCAAAGTCTGTTTGTCATCGTAACTTTCTATACCAATCATTTGCACCTTCTTCAAATATATATATTTCAGATTTTACCAAAAATATATTGGGAAAGTGACAGGAGGGAAGATAATTAGAATCACGTGTAACACTAGATTTTATCCAAAACCAATCCGCATTCAAAAGAGTAGGTACAAAGAAATCTCAGCAATCAGTTAGGATGAGATGATCGATTCCATGAAAAGTAAATGGCATCAAGGCCAGGCTGTAGTCCAAAGCACAGAAAAGTTCAGAAGCTCCAAGGTAGCCTAATGACCCTGCTGGAAACTCTTAACTCTGTATAGATTCTTCACAGTATGATGAGGAGCAGATGTGCTTGTTTGTGCCTGGCCAAATGGTTCTGTGCATCCTTCCAACCAGACACGTGTAGAGTTTCAGCACAGACAGTGCCACAGTGGCTGACAGTCTGTTTTCATAATAATCAGAATAACATCCTACAGCACATCCCATGATTTATTCCAATCTGATGGCTCTCCCCTCGAAGCACAGCTTTTAAATTTATTAAAATGAAATCCTATCATTGATTAATGGGTTGCACTGATCAACTTTATTTCAAGCATCTGTTGGAAATGCAGTAACTGAACTGCTGACTGTATATCACACGCTGTACGTTTTGTTTTAACATGCCACAAAATAACTATTATTGGAGATTGCAATGTAACAGGTTGGTAACCTTGTGATACTGTTTAATCAGCTTATTTTTAATTATATTTTACACCATCAAGATGGATGCTTTGCTGCCTGTGTTAATGTTGAGAAAGAAATATACAAATGGGAGCAAGACTGCGGGAAAGAGGGCACCAAATCCATCTGCTTGCCTGATATTGAAGCTCTAGACTTAAAACAAGTGGTGGGGGAAATTAATATATACAAGAAAAATAATGTGTTGCATGTTAACGGTAAGCCATGAAAAACCTGTGCATATTTAAGTCCAATTATTTCATCTGAACTGTTTTCTCACATGATACTTAAGTTCAGAAAGAGCAAGAGTTTTCAAATGAAAGCTGATAAAGAGCAGAAGGACCAGTTTAATTTTATTCAGGTTTGTCAGTTGTGGTATTCTCTCTCTAACCATTTCACCGTTCTTTCTTACTTGAAATGCTCGTTAAGACATATCTCTTTGGCAAAGAATTTATTCACCTATCCTCATGGAAAGATGAGTACTTAAAGCAAATAAATCTTCAAAACTGCAGGAATCAAGCAGAGAAACAAGGTAGGTGATATTGCAGAATGGACTTGATAGGCTAAATGGTATTCTGTGCCATTCTGACTCGATGATAACCAACAATTTCTCTTTATGTTCAGTACCACATTTTGTCCAAAGGCACACCTGTGAAATGCCTGGAAATATTTTAATTATTAGCATAAATTGTTGTGAACTTTGTTATTTTTGCTCATATTACTACTCGACAGGTCTGATCCCAGATGGAAATCTGACATGATAGATCATTTATTTTTGTTTTTGGTAAGGTGATATTTTACAGAAACGCAAATGTAAAATGCTGCAATTCTGCTTTTAACAATGGAAGAAAAATCTATTCAGCAAAGAAATAAAAAAAGTCTAAACTAACCTGTTTAGATATAACAAGTTTAAAGTTTTAGAGACACTCCATAAAATACAATACTATTAATCCTAAACCACTCCTTTGCAGAACTCAACGTAAATTCCCTTCTTTATCACACCAAAGGGCTCAATTTAACGATGGCTACAATTTCCTGCGTTGACAATCTAAAAGCTCTGTCCTTGAATCTTTCCCCCACTGAGCTTGGGCTTTCTCAGCTTCAAACAACTCGTTCAAAATTTAAACCAAACACTATGAGTCAAAAACTTTATTTCTATACTCTTCAGACTGATGTAATCTATTTCTTAACCATTCTAAACTATATTCTTTCTTTAGAAGCAACTATCTTATGAATCCAGCTCCAGGTTGTTGACTTGTTCGTCAAACTGGCTTGTTTTCATTCAGATGCTTCATTACCATGCTAGGTAACATCATCAGTGAGGCTTCCAATGAAGCAATGTTATTCTACTCTGTTTTTAATTTATATTGTCCGGTCTGTTATGGTGAGTTGTGTCATTTCCCGTTCTGTTCTGTATGGGGTTGTAAATGGGATTCAATTCTATATGTTTGTTGATTGAAGTATGGGTGGAGAAACATGCCTCGAGGAATTCCCTTGCGTGTCTATGTTTGGCTTGGGCTACTGTGGTTACTTTGCCCCAGTTAAACTGATGGCCTTCACTGACTGAATGTACCGATATTAAGGAGAGGTTGTAGTGTCCTTTTGCTGTTAGCTGATGTTTGTGTATTCTGATGGCTAGTTTCCTTTCTGTCTGTCCGATGTAATGTTTGCTTGGTATTTTGTAAACCATGTTTGTTTTGCATATTTTGGGGTCTTTAATCTTTGTAAGTGTTTGTCATAGAGTGGCTGTGGGCCTGTGAGCCACCATGATTCCGAATGGTGTTAGGAGTCTTGTTGTCAGTTCCAATATGTTCTTGATGTAGGGCAGTGTGGTTAGTGTGTTAGGGCGTACTGTGTCCTCCTGTTGTTGTCTGTTTTGTTGGCATCTGTGGATGAAGTTGCGGAGATATCATTTAAAGCAAAGATCTTATACAAGTGTTCTTCCTCTTTCCTGCGTAGTTCTGGAGTGTTGCAGTGTGTCCTGGCCCGTTTAGATAGTGTCCTAATGCAGCTTTGTTTGTGGGCGTTGGGGTGGTTGCTGTGGAAGTTAAGGATGTGGTCAGCGTGCGTTTCTTTCCTGTACACTGAGGTTTGGAACTCCCTGTTGGTCATACGCTCAACTCTGATGTCCAGAAACAGAAACTGATTGTTGTTTTTTTTCTCTCGTGAACTTAGTCCCTGCGAATATGTTGCTGATGAGGTGGTGGGTCTCTTCCAGTTTGATGCGTTTAATGATGACAATGAAGGTCATTGGTTTAACTGGGACAATAAAACCATAGTAGCCCAAGCCAAACATAGACATGCACGGTTTTCAACCCATAATGCAAACAACAAACATATGGAATTGGACGCATATACAAACCCATACAGATCAAAACCGGAAATGACACAACTCATCATAACAGACAGGGCAATATAAATTCCAAGCAGAGTAGAATAACATCGCTTCATCGGAGGCCTCACTGATGACGTTACCGAGCACGGTGACGAAACGTCTGAACGAAAAGCTCGGTGAGCAAGTCAACTATCTCACCCACAACCTGAGGTACAAATCTTTGCAAAAACATTAAACATCCAGTTCCAACCTAGGGAACTGGACAAGTGTCAACTTGAAACCTAAAAGCTTTTTACCAAGTTATTGGATCGTCTACAAGAAAAGTCAAATCTTTGATCGTCTGAACTAAGGCTCATGCACAACCTTTTTCCAAGTCAGTACTTCCAACTTTGTTGTAAGCAATTGTTATGAAGTTGTGTAGAGTACACAAGTTCTAACAGGAAGCTAGAATTTATTTGTAGAAGTGATAGGGGAAAGAGTGTGTGGTTCCTTTAAGAGATAAATTTTTTTTTTAAGCTTAAAGATTTGCACAGAAAAAAAAAGTGTCTGTAACTAGCTGAAGGGGGTACAGCCAGTTCTGAAATTGAAATATGTATCAATTTGCTGTGTGATTGGAAACCTTAGGCTTGTTTTGATATTTTGACAACTAGCTTAAATCAGCCAATTAATTTAAACCAAGCACGTCATGATTGAAAACCAATTGAATTTAAATCTGAATGTTTTGACCTCAGACCAATGCTATTGTAAGAAAATTGATATGTCATTCTATATAAGTAGAGGGGTTTTTGAAAATCGGTGGGACAGCAAACCACCATCTGAGAAATAAATATTTGGCTCTCACAAGAAATAGCTATGCTCTCTCTAAGAAGCACCATCTATCCATAAAAGGTACCACACCACTTCTAGCTAACAGTCCTCATGGAAGAATTCGCAGAGAAAACTTCCCTGACCGCAAGATCATAAAAAGAAAGGCATTTCTGACTTGAGAACAGCAGAAGAAAGGCATTTATGATGGGAGAGACACATTCTGTGTGGACTTTGAGAGACTAAGTTTTTTTTGTTTTCTTATGTCCTGGGTTACATTAGTGGGCCTTATGTTTATCTGAATAGTATACCAGTAGAATTTTTTTCAGTTAGGGAATAGTTAGGAGTTGGGAGGGGAATTGTTCAGTTTGTTAGTAGTTCTGTTAGTTTGCTCACTGTTAAAGTTAGATAAATAAATTGTTACTTGTTACTCATAAAATGAATATCAGGGATTTTCTTTCATTTCATCTCCTCTTCTCCGTGACAGCACTCTTGCAGAGGATGATCATTTGCAAGGAACTGGACAATTTCAGAGCATTAGTTAACCAATGAAATTCGCTGCAAGTTGGTGCTGGTACATAACAGTATGAAGATCATTTTAATTAAAGGATATATTTTACTGCAATACCACAAAGCCTTTACCATTAAATCTATGGAACCCCATGCCTATGGGTAATAAACTGCTGTCGGAGATATTTCAAACGAAAGTGGGTGAAATTTGATCGCCCCAATAATAGACATGGTAGTTAAATCAAGATGCTATGCATTCAATACTCGGAGCAAAGTGAAAGGAAGTCTTGAGCAATGCATAAAACAATTAACTTCCTTTGCAGAAACCTCTGAATTTGTGCAGTTTAAGAATGGGTTAATTTGAGATGAGATTGTATTAAGAACAAGGATCCGGAAATGAAAGCACATTTATCTGTAACAATTGTTTCTATTGTATGGTAACTGCATGCTACCTGTTAACCTGCGTGACAGTATTATTGCAAGCCTCACATCTATATCTCATCTTGCACACACTGCCATTTAAGCCACATCATCTAACGATTGCATTGCATTCAACAATGCAGTTCACTCTTTCTTGCAAACTAAAGGCTACTAAACATGACTAGAGGGCAGCAGGCATAGTTGCATGCCTTTCCTTGCTTGGAGAAGACTGCGCTTACCTACTTTGGGGAAGTCCATCACAGAAATTAATAAGAAGTTGGCTGAAACTATCAAATATGGTGGACACTTTCATTCTAACCTGCTCCCCCCTCAATTTACCAAAAGGAATTCATCCTTGTAACTTTCTACTCTCAGGTAGCCAAAGCGTGGCAGTGTAACAGATAGTTGAACAAGAAGACAAGGGAGGAAGCCCAACACTGGATCTGACAGTCACAGCAACAAAGGCAGAAGCTGGCATTGTAAGAAATTGAGGATATTTTGAGCTGAAATCTGTGCGAGTCCATTGTTGTGCACAGGTGGCCTGCAGCTGGAGCACAGGACAGATTGCCAGCTTGTCAGAGGGTGAAATCACATTCAAAATCAGTTTCAGAGGGCTCAGGTGAATATTTCAATTGGACGGTCTACAAGAAAAGCATTCATAATTATGCACAATGGAAATACTCGGGTTCCTTTGAAAGCGTACAATAAAACCTTCAATAAAGTCCTCGTATTGAACACACTTCTGTGTTGTACACTCAAACCTGGCTGTCAGAATAGATACGAAGGTGATTATTCAAAGATGAAACTAAAAAAAAACTGCTGAAGAGCTGTGCACTACCAGTAGGAAAACAAAGATCACAAGCAAGAGACTGCTTAAGAGAAATTGGCTGCAGTTTCTTTCCCCCCTTACCAGCAACTGTTCAAATGGCTGGGCATCAGATAGAATTAGAAATTATTCCATAAACAATGGCAGAATTATGCAGCAGCTACAGATTTGTTGAACAAACCAGAACAACATCAAGTTGCTATACATTTTTCACTATTGTCAAGACACTGTTTCAAAATATATTCTACCTTAAATCTCTATGAAGAGCGGAAGAAACACAGGGCAGAAACTTTAACAAATTAAAAGGCATGGTTTTGGCCTCAAGTAAGTGTCACTTTTGGATGATATGTGTTCAATACTAGGGAACGGAGTGAAAGGAAGTCTTGAGCAATGCGCAAAATAATTAACTCCCTTTGCAGAAACCTTTGAATTTGTGAAGTTAAAGGATGGGTTAATTAGAGATAAGACTGTATTAGCAATAAGGATCCAAAAATGAAAGCGCATTTTACTAACAGAAGACAAATCTGTGCGCAAGAGAACAATTGCACTGCACAAAAGTGCCGAAGTCGTGAATCAACAACTAGAGCATATTGATAGCAGAACAGACCAGATCCTGCGTTATGCTGTCAAATATTCCAGGCACATATGGTCAAACAAACACAGACAAGGGGCAGGATGCATGCACTGTAGAAGGCTCCACGCAAAAGAGAAGGCATGTCCAGCGTGGAGAAATGTGTGTTCTCACTGCATGAAGCTGAATCATTTTACACGCAAGCGTACGGCTAAAAGGAAGCAAAACCAGAAGGTACAAAGGGCGCCTGGAGGGATAGTAGCTGAAAATTCTGATGAATCACTAAGCACCATAAATAAAGGTAGACGAGGCATCATTTGTGACTGTTAGAATGAGCACTGCAGAAAGAAAACATCAGGTCAACACAAAATATTAGATAGTCATTGGTGCATCACACAATGTAATGACCATGACATACCTGTGCAAAGTGGTTCAACGTGTGATCAAAAAATGAAGGCCTCAAAAGTAAAGACTATATGATGGCAGTATACTAGTGCCAAGATGATAGATTAAACTGTGTGATCATTGCAATAACATGAATGAGGATCTGGAATTGCAGATTACAACTGGCAGGCAAATACCATTAATTTCAGCTGAAGCAAGTCTAAAGTTTGTACTGGTAACTCTTCAATGTTCCAAAAGATACTTGCAAACTGTAGCAGCATTTTGACACGTGGAGCACATCCTAAATGAGTACAAAAATGTTTTCACAGGCTTTAGGAGGCCTTCAGGAGAATATTATCTCATGATAAGTGAGAATACAAGACCCACTCGGCATCTGCTGAGGAAAGCTCAATATATAATCAAGTCTAAACTGAAAGACAAGTTAGAAGAGCCAGGAAAGAAGGGAGTAATCAAGAATGTGATAGCTCCAACAGAATGGCAGCAGTGAAACAACCTGGAAAGTTTACAGTATGCTTTGACCCAAAAGAGTCTGAAGGAATTACATTACCCAATGACAATCATTGAAGGAATTTTGCCATAATTTGCAAAGGTAAAACTCATCACCATGATGGATGCAAAAGATAGTTATTGGCAAATCAAACTGGACAAAAGTAGTCGCTTTTTAATTACATTCTGGATGCTTTTTGGGAACTATCGATCATTGTGTACACTTTTTGGCATTACCACTGTGGAAAAAAGATTGTCAGTGTAGACAATATGAGGTAGTTGGTATCTTCCTGGATTGCAAGCTATAGTGGATGATCTTTTGATTAATGATGACCAAATCAAAATGAAAGAAACCATTGTTAATCACAATCAAAATCTAATGCAAGTGCTTAACAGAACTCACCAGGTGAACCTGAAACTGAGCAAGAAATGCCTAAAGCCTAATACATAGGGCATGTACTGACAGAAAAAAAGGACTCTTCAAGAAGAGTAACAATTTGTTGTATTAAACAATTTATTTTTGGGATGTGAATTGCTATGACAACTCAAAGTCAAGGACATGTAGAAGCATTGGGGCACAGAATAAGAAGATGCATTACTAAAATCAAACAATTAGTGACAGTCATGCCAGTGCTAAAATACAATGGAGTACATGATGAAAGTCACGCTTCAGTGTGATGTGACTTGGACAGCACTTGGGGTAACTCTAATACAGCAAGGCCAATTGGTTACATTTGCATCCAGGGCATGAATACAAACAGAAAGATATTATATTCAGATCGGTAAAGGATGCTTGGCCATTGTCTTTGCTTGCAAACGTTTTCGTTAAACCACTTGGAAGAGACAAAGTGATAGTTGAGTCAAGCCAGTTCAAAGCATTTCTTCAAGTTGCTGCTATCTTCTTCAAAGCATCTGCAAAGAATGTTCCTCTGGTTAAAGATACACACTTGTGTGACATACATGTGAGGGAAACAGGTGCTTATTGCAGGCATGTCACCAACAGCAGCCCTCTCGAAGAAGAGAGTGGAGGATGTTCCAAGAGAGTTTGAAATCTTCCAGATTCAATGTGAAACAACAACTCATCATACTTTGGAATGCATCATACCAAAATAAACGCTGAGTCTAACTGACAGGCACCTTGCCCAAATCAAGGAAACTATCCGACAAGGTGCAAATCTCCATTTGTTTTAAGAAGTAGTGATTAAAATGGATGGCCAGAAAGCATCAAGGGCACACCGGTCGCCATAACAGCATTTTGGGCAAATGGAAATAAATTGACAGCCCAAAATGCACTTCACACAAAGGAAATAAAATAATTGTCCGAGGGAGTTGAAATGAGGGACACTAAAGCATGTCCATGTACACCACCAAGGAAGTGAATTAAGTCTGAGGAAGGCTAGGGATGTGCTTTACTGGCCAAATATGAGAAGGCAATGAAGGACCATATCAAGCAGTGCAGTGTCTGTAATGAGTACCAAGCTGAACATCTTAAATAGTCGCTCATGATACATGACATCCCTGACAGTCCCTGGATGAAACTGGGAATAGACATTATTGTACTCATAGGATCTCATTAACCTGTCATGGTTGACTATTATTCTGGCTACTGGGAAGTGGATAAACCAACTTCAGTGAGTACTACTGAGAATGCCCGATGCCTAAAACAATACAACAATATTATGAGTTAACAAGGTGTAGAGCTGGATGAACACAGCAGGCCAAGCAGCATCAGAGGATGCTGCAACTCATCCGTCACACCCCTTCCCCGCAATAACAACCAAAACAGAATCCCCCTCATCCTCACATACCACCCCACCAACCTCCGGATCCAACGCATCATCCTCCGACACTTCCGCCATCTGCAAGCCGACAACACCACCAAAGACATTTTTCCCTCCCCACCCTCATCTGCTTTCTGGAGGGACCACTCTCTCCGTGACTCCCTTGTCCGCTCCACACTCCCCTCCAGCCCCACCACACTCGTCACTTTTCCCTGCAACCTCAGGAATTGCTACACCTGCTCCATACCTCCCCCCTCACCCCCATCCTAGGCCCCAAGAAGACTTTCCACATCAAGCAGATGTTCACTTGCACATCTGCTAATGTGGTAAACTGCATCCTCTGTTCCCTTTGTGGCCTCCTCTACATCGGGGAAACAAAGCGGAGGCTTGGGGACCGCTTTGCAGAACACCTAGGCTCGGTTCGAACTAAACAACTACACCTCCCAGTCACAAGCCATTTCAACTCCCCTTCCCATTCCTTAGATGACATATCCATCCTGGGCCTTCTGCAATGCCACAACGATGCTACCAGAAGGTTGCAGGAACAGTAACTCATATTCTGCTTTGGAACCCTGCAGCCTAATGGTATCAATGTGGACTTCACAAGCTTCAAAGTCTCCCCTCCCCCTACCTCATCCCAAAACCAGCCCAGCTCGTCCCCGCCTCCCTAACCTGTCCTTCCTCCCACCTATCCCCTCCTCCCACCTCAAGACCCACCCCCATCTCCTACCTACTAATTTCATCCCGCCCTCTTGACCAGATGGCCTCCCTGGACTGACCTATACCCTCCCTACCACCCCAACTACACTCACCTTTACTGGCTCCATCCCCACCTCTTTGACCTGCCTGTCTCCTCTTCACCTATCTTCTCCTCTATCCATCTTCTATCTGCCTCCCCCTCTCTCCCTGTTTATTTCAGAAACCCCTTCTCCTCCCCCATTTCTGAAGAAGGGTCTAGGCCTGAAGAATTGCCAGAAGATTGGAGAGAGGCAAACGTCATTCCCTTGTTCAAAAAAGAGAGTAGGGATAACCCCGGAAATTACAGGCCAGTTAGTCTTACGTCAGTGGTGGGCAAATTATTGGAAAGGGCTCTGAGAAATAGGATTTATGATCACTTGGATAGGCACAGTTTGATTCGTGGTAGTCAGCATGGATTTGTGAGGGATAGATCATGCCTCACAAACCTTATTGAATTCTCTGAAGAGGTGGCCAAACACGTGGATGAAGGTAGAACAGTGGATGTGGTATACATGGATTTTAGTAAGGCATTTGAGAAGGTTCCCCATGGTAGGCTCATGCAGAAAGTAAGGAGGCACGGGATAGGGGAAATGTGGCAGATTGGATTCAGAATTGTCTGACCCTTAGAAGACCTAGGTGGTAGTGGACGGAAAATATTCAACATGGTGCTCAGTTATGAGTGGTATACCACAAGGATCTGTTCTGGGTCCGTTTCTATTTGTGATTTTTGTAAATGATTTGGACATAGGAGTGGAAGGGTGGATTAGTAAGTTCACGGACGATACGAAGGTGAGTCGAGTTGTGGATAGTGCGGAGGGCTGTTCTAGGTGACAAAGGGACATTCATAGGATGAAGAGCTGGGCTGAGAAGTGCCAGATGGAGTTTAACCCTGAAAAGTGTGAAGTGATTAATTTTGGAAGGACAAATTTGAAAGCAGAATACAGGGTTAACAGAAAGTTTCTCGGCAGTGTGGAATAGCAGAGGGATTTTGGGGTTCATGTCCACAGTTTCCTGAAAGCTGCCACTCAGATGGATAGGGTTACCAAGAAGGCTTATGGTGTGTTAGCTTTCATTAATAGAGGGATTTAGTTCAAGAGCCGTGAAGTTATGCTCCAGCTATACAAAACCCTGGTTCGGCCACATCTGGAATATTGTGCCCAGTTCTGGTCGCCTCATTACAGGAAAGATGTGGAAGCTTTGGAAAAGGTGCAGAGGAGATTTATTAGGATGTTGCCTGGAATGGAGGGAAGGTCTTACAAGGAAAGGTTGAGAGAGTCAGGGCTTTTCTCTTTCGAACGATGAAGGATGAGAGGTGACTTGACAGAGGTGTACAAGATGATCAGAGGTATAGATAGAATGGACAGCCAGAGACTTTTTCCTAGGGTGGAAGTAGCTATTACGAGGGGGCATAGTTTTAAAGTGAGTGAAGGTAGATATAGGGGAGCCGTCAGAGGTAGGTTCTTTATTCAGAGAGTGGTAGGGGTGTGAAATGCATTGCTGGAGAGGGTAGTGGAGTCGGCCTCATTAGGGGCATTTAAACGCCATTTAGATAGGCATATGGATGATTGTATAAGGTAGGGGTGGAGGTTAGATAGACCTTAGGTTTAGGGTAAAATTTGGCACAACATCATGGGCCGAAGTGCCTGTACTGTGCTGTACTGTTCTATGTTCTCTGGTCTATGTTCTATTTCCAAGTCAGGATGGTGTGTGGCTTGGAGGGAATCTTGCAGCTGGTGATGTTTCCATGTATCTGCTCCCATTGGCCTTCCAGATGGATGTGGTTATGAGCTTGGAAGGTGCTGTCAAAGGATCGTTGTTGAATTTCTGCAGTGCATCTTGTTGATAGCATACACTGCGGTTGCTGAACATCAGTAGTGGAGGGAGTGATATTTGTGGATCAGTCAAGTGAGCTGCTTTATTTGGCTATCCTCGTTCAATTTATGATCAATATTAACCACCAGGATGTGGATACTGGGAGATTCAGTGATTGTAACACAATGGAATGGGGTAATAGCGAGATTCACTTTTGTTGGAGATGCTCCGTGTCTGAAATACACAGGATGGAAATGTTACTTGTGCTACTTTTCAGTCTAAACCTGGATATTATCCAGGTCTTGCTTCATTTGGACACACACGGCTTTAGTAATCTGCAGAGTCATGAATTGAGCAATCATCAGTGAAAATCCTCACTTCCAACCTTATGATGAAGCAGCTGAAGATGGTTGTGCCAAGGACGCTACATTGAGGAATTCCTGCAGAGGTGTCCTGGAAATGGAGATGACTAACCTCCAACTGGCAAAAAGTTTTCCCCAGTATTGCTAGGGTTCCTTGATGCCACACCCTGTCAAATGTGGCCTTGATGTCAAGGGCAGTCACTTTTACCTCACCTCTGAAATGCCACCTTTTTGTCCATGTTTGAACCAAGGTTGTAATGAGCTCAGGAGCTGAGTAGACGTGGCAGATCCCAATTTGGGCATCAGTGAGAGGATTATTGTTGTGTATTTAGATTCAAACCAGGGCACCCAGAATATTAGACAACACAGTCTGGAGCTCGAGGAACACAGTAGGCCAGGCAGCATCAGAGGAGCAGGAAAGTTGACGTTTCGGGACAGGATCCTTCTTCATAAATGTTGGCGTTCCAGCATCGACAGTTCTTACTATCTCTGCTGAGAACATTGCCTGGGTTTCTGGATTAATAGATCATAGAACATAGATCATAGAACATAGAACATAGAACAGCACAGGCCCTTCGGCCCACAATGTTGTGCCGACCTATTATCCTACTAAGATCAATCTACCCTGCCTACCCTACATTTAACTATCATCCATATACCTATCCAAGAGTCGCTTAAAAGTCTCTAAAGGATCTGACTCCACTACCACTGCCGGCTGCGCATTCCACACATCCATCACGCTCTGTGCAAAGAACCTACCTTTGATATCTCCCCTACACCTTCCTCCAATCACCTTAAAATTATGACCCCTCATAATAGTCATTTCTGCCCTAGGGAAAAATGTCTCTGACTATCCATTCTATCTATGCCTCTCATCATCTTGGAAACCTCTATCAAGTCACCTTTCATCCCTCTTCGCTCCAATGAAAAAAGCCCCAGCTCCCTCAACCTTTCCTCATAAGACCTGCCCTCCAGACCAGGCAGCACCCTGGTAAATCTCCTCTGCACCCTCTCTAAAGCTTCCACATTTTTCCTGTAATGAGGTGACCAGAACTGAACACAATATTCCAAGTGTGGTCTAACCAGAGTTTTATAGAGCTGCAGCATAACCTCGCAGCTCTTAAACTCAATTCCCCTGCCAATGAAAGCCAACACACCATACGCCTTCTTCACAACTCTATCAACTTGGGTAGCAACTTTGAGGGATCTATGGACGTACACCCCAAGATCCCTCTGTTCCTCCACACTGTCGAGAATCCTGCCATTAACCCCGTATTCTGCATTCAAATTCGACCTTCCAAAATGAAGGACTTCACACTTTTCTGAGTTGATTTCCATCTGCCACTTCTATGCCCAGCTCTGTATCCTGTCAATGTCCCATTGCAACCTACAACAGCCCTCCACGCTGTCCACAACCACACCTACAATAGTCAGGTAATATTACTACTAAGCTGTTGCCTAGCCTACAGAAATAGATCAACAACAAGTCACACTGGAACAATGCTCTCTGGTGAAATATCTGTCAGATGAACAATTATCAACAACATGCCTGTGGACATTGAAACACCAGCATGATTTAAGGACTTTGGCTGCAATGCATATGCCAAGGTTGATGGCAATAACAAACTGCTCTGGCATGAGAACAGTAAATGTGTATATTGGGAAGTTGGGTAACTAAAATTGTACATGATATTGCATGCCTTTTGTTTGCTTCTTTTTATATCAAAAAGTGATGTTTGGATTGAAGTGCAATTACATATAAATGCATGTCCTAATCTTCGACAGTCAGGTGATCTCTACCTTGAGGTACACACCCTGTCGGCAGAAATCCTAGCTTTCGCTTCAATAAGTCATTTTGTTTATCACACCGCTATGTTGTTCACATAAGAAGCATAAATCTGCTGTTATGCAGTATTACAGAAATAGTTTTACAATGAGGTGCAGCAGATTGGGGGTGGGTGGGTGGTGGGAGTGAATCAGTTTCCCTCTTTTTAATTTCTTTGTTCAACTGCAAATATTTTTAATTCTTTTTAGCATGCAGTCTCAGCATATTTCAATTAAAATATGATTTGCTGGATTAAGATAAAGCAGCCAGTTACTTGATTTTCATCAACGAAAGGAAGACTTTTTTTTAACTTACGGGAATAACAATAAACATGAGGCAAAACACGCACAAACACAAGTTTAAAGTTTAGAAAGGAGACGGCGTCTAACACAAAAATGAAAATTATGAACAGGCATTTTTAAAAATGCTTTTTGGTCTTTGAGGTTATAGCTATTTGAAGCAAAAAAAAAACAAAAATGACCAGCGTAAAACCATGGAATAGTCGCAGCACAAGAGACAACTATTCATTCCACCATGTCCATTCATTTCTCTGCAAGGGTACTTAGTAAGTCTCACTCCCTTGACCTTTCCAGATAATCCTACAATTTTTTTTTCATTTCAGATAATTATTTAAAGGCCACAATTGTATCAGCCCCCAACCTCTTCAAACAATGCAATCCAGATCCTAACCATTCATTGCATAAAGAATATTTTTCTTCTGATCACCTCTGGCTATTTTGCTAATTGGATTAAATTGCTAGTTCGGTAAAAGTTTCTCCTTCTCCATTATTTGCAGACCTCTCATTCTGTGAACACTTCTATCAAATCTTATCTGAGGAGATCAGTTACTAGGAGATATCGGCAAGGCTGATGCCTCTCATCCCTGAAATCATTGCAAAGCTGCACCCTTACCAACGTCATTGTACGTATTCTAAAATACAGTGTATAGAATTAGACACATTACCACAGTTGAGGCCAGTTCAGTGTTTTATAGGCATTTGTTCCTGGATGATTTCTATCTGAGCCTCTATTTCTGAAGCTCAGGATCCCACATGCATTATTTACCACTTTCTCACCATGCTCTGTTAGCTCCAAATGACTCTTCATAAATATCTGTAGCTGTGTCTGATCCTGTCCCCACTTTATAATTGTATTCTTTATTTGTGTTGTCCCACACTCTTCCTAGCAGAATACATAACTTTGTATTTCTTTGTATTAAATTTCATCTGCCATACGATTTCTGCATTACACCAGCCTACTTCCTCTTGAAATCTATCACCAACCTCCCCCACTTCCCCCTCCTTACAAGTCACCAAACCTTCAACTTTTAGGCCATCTGTAAATTCTGACATTGGGCCACACACACACCCACTTCTAACTCAATAATATAGATGAAAAAAAGCAGATCTGAAGAAGGGTTGTGTTGAACTCGAAACGTTAACCCTATCTCTATCTCCACTGATGTTGCCAGACTGGTTATGTTGTCCAACGGTTTCTGTTACCACCATTTAGTAATTTATATGGCTAGAGAAGACTTTTGGCTACCCTTTTATGTTGGCCACCAGTCTTTGCTCAAACTCTCTCTTTGCTGTGCATTTTTTTTCCCTACTTCTCCACTCAACTTTTTACAATTATCCTTTTTTGGGCTTGTATTCTCAGACTGATGTCTTTCATATGTACCATTTTGCCCATTCTTCTTACTCTATCACTTCATTCGGGGCATTAATTGTCGTATTTTTCCCTAAGTCGGAATGTAATAGAATATACCCAGTAGTCTAGTAGTATCTCTACTTCTTTGTTGAAAACCAAATATATTAGTCTTTGAGAGATAGTAGGAACTGCAGATGCTGGAGAATCTGAGATAACAAGGTGTAGAGCTGGATGAACACAGCAGGCAAAGCAGCATCAGAGGAGCAGGAAGGCTGATGTTTTGGGCCTAGACCCTTCTTCAGAAAAATTATTCTTTGATCACTTTAACACATAATCTCTGTTCAGTGCTTGAATATTATCCTTAATCAATATTATCTTCCTCCTTTCTTTCCTGCCTATCTTTCCTGACATCTTGTTTCCAGGAATATGAAATGCCAGTCCTGCTTTTAGAAACCAAATCTCAGTTATAGTCATAACATCATATTTCCCTTGAAGCTATCCACGTCTGCATCTCATCAATCTTATTTAACAAACTCTATGAATTCACATACATATACTGCTAGTATATTTTAGACTTTATTACATTTCATCTTATTCTGGCCCCATCTAGTACTTTATTCTTTCTTACTTTAGTGCTATCTGTCTCTCCCACTTCTTGAAGCACCTTGATTTTCCTCTCCAATGTTACTTTCTGCTTTTAAATCCTTACCAGATTAGCTTCAACCATCTTCTATAGATCTAAAATACTGACATGCAACCACAAACCTAAGCTTGTTTGAAGTCAAGAAAAAAACGGCAATAATGGCTCAAGTTAGGTCCCAACAGTGGAATTACAGAGATAATAGGAACTGCAGATGCTGGATAATCCGAGATAACAAGGTGTAGAGCTAGATGAACACAGCAGGCCAAGCAGCATCATAGGAGCAGGAAAGCTTGACATTTCGGGCCTAGACCCTTCATCAGAAATGGGGGAGGGGAAGAGGGTTCTGAAATAAATAGGGAGAGAGGGGGAGGCGGATAGAGGATGGATAGAGGAGAGGATAGGTGGAGGGGAGACAGACAGGTCAAAGAGGCGGGGATGGAGCCAGTAAAGGTGAGTGTGGGTGGCGGGGTAGGGAGGAGATAGGTCAGTCCAGGGAGGACGGACAGATCAAGGGGGCGGGATGATGTTAGTAGATAGGAGATGGGGGTGGGGCTTGAGTTGGGAGGAGGGGATAGGTGAGAGGAAGAACAGGTTAGGCAGGCGGGGACGAGCTGGGCTGGTTTTGGGATGCGGTAGGGGGAGGGGATTCAACTGAGACCAGTTGTTACTCTTGCCCAAGTTACCTTTTAAGTATACATACATTTCACGACGTCAGGCTAGATGAATTGCAGTTCTGCATGTAGTTCTTGCTACATCTAACAGCATCAGCTCCAAATGTCAGCTTCAATACAGTGCAATTTGTTCACAAAAGACTAGTGAAACAAATCATAGGTATTAATTCTTAATCGCATGTCTGAAGCCTCAACAGTTTTGAATCAGTAAATAATTATATACCTGCATCTACTTCCAGTCATTGGAATTCTTCAGACTCAGACATTGCCAAATGCTCAAAATATGGCAGTGCTTCTGTGGCCTCTCCTTGTGGCAGCACCAGTTTAATGATGTGATTGTAATTCTATTAATTCTTCATCCATTATGGACGATCACATTGGAACATCCAAAAATCTAACTAGAGCTGTGAAGATAGAAAATAAAATGTGTATAATATTTATAATGAAAGTATGCCTGGAGAAACGTTTTTTCATAGTTTTGTATAGGCCGTGTGCTCCTATTAACAATTTCTGATTTACCACATTCAAACAACTTTGAGAGAGAAATGACTTTTCTCATATTTACGAAAGTTTTAAGAATAAATAAAAGCTTGGATTAATATGGGACTCAATGTTCCCACATGCAGTGTGGTGGTGAGCAACTTTCATGCTGTCAACTCTGTCATGGCCCAGGCTGAGCCTTCTTGTCCACCTATCACCGACTTTTATTTTAATACGTAAGTGAGATTGGGTACATTTCTCAATGAATCTCACGGCAAATAGGAAGAACGTGTTTTTAGCTGTTAGGATCTTCCAGCTTCCACGCCTCAAGAACCATATTAAAAAGCAAGTTGCATACCACTTCAGAAAGGCAGGAACTGCTTACTACAGTTTGAAGAAATGGCATGTAAGACAGTAAAGTATGCTCCACAATTCCAAAACAAGGATCAAGAGGTTGTGGTAGTGGAGACCTGTCCTTTTCCCTGTGAACTGCCATGAGGAGCTATGCCATGAGGACTAGCCAGACTGGGCGGAGGCAGAAGCACAGGTCAGTGCTGTTTCTTGAGGAATGAAGAAGATCCAGCAGTTCATGGAGGTTGTTGATGATCTTCCGCTTTTCCATCATTTCTCTGCTACCTCTCAGTCTCACGGCCATTACTCATTGATTCTGCTGTTATATAAACATCTCACCAAGTGTGACGGACTAGAACTTTCAGTATCATATGCATCATATCTACTCAAGGGATCACAACGACTCTTTCTCTACAACCACCAACACTTCCTACTCCCTGCACTTCCTTCTCACTCAATAGGGACATCTCACCACTGCCCCTGCACACAACTAAATGCTCATCCATCCAATCCCATCATACTCAATCCCTCCCTTTCTCACATTGTAGGACAAACTGTTTCACAGCCTGAGAGGTTCCAGTCTTGCTGGAGTGGAAGAGGTATATCAGGGAATGGTGGGCTTCAAGTTCCTCTCTCTTTTTGAGGTAAAGAACAAATACAGCAAAGTTAATTGCGCTGTTCTTCCAAATAACACCAGTGCTAACTCATTCTTAATCTGTCCAAGCTTTCATTCTTCTCCTCCAACTAATTCCCTCTATTCATTTTAGCAGGCACAGAAAGCGCTCAGCGCACCTCCACAATGAAGCATTCAGACTGCCTTTAGTTTCTTTCTTCAACATCTTATGGTCTTATTTTGAAATCAGAAGTAACTATTATGATAAAAACCAAAAGAACCGCAGACGCTGTAAATCAGGACCAAAAACAAAGTTGCTGGCAAAGCTCAGCAGGTCTGGCAGCATCTGTGAAGGAATAAAAACAGATGTTGCCAGACCTGCTGAGCTTTTCCAGCAACTTTGGTTTTGTTACTATTATGACGCTTTATTCGAGTTCCCCATGTGAGTTGGCCAGCAAAAGACCAATAGACTCACTACGAAAGGCCAATTATTTCCCTCAAAGAAGATAGGAAATGAGCTTCCTGCATATTTGAATACTGTTGTTGGAACCAAGAAGGATATTGTAATGTTTACACTATGGGAGAAGACTTGCATTTACATTATGTCATTAACCATCTCATAACATTCCAAAGGTAGTAGGAACTGCAGATGCTGAAGAATCTGAGATAACAAGGTGTAGAGCTGGATGAACACAACAGGCCAAGCAGCATCAGAGGAACAAGAAAGCTGACGTTTCGAGCTGAGACTCTTCTTCAGAAATGGGGGAGGAGAAGGGGATTCTGAAATAAATAGGGAGAGAGGGGGAGGTAGATAGAAGATGGATAGGGGAGAAGATAGGTGGAAAGGAGACAGACAGGTCAAAGCGGCGGGGGTGGATCCAGTAAAGGTGATTGTAGGTGGGGAGTTAGGGAGGGTATAGGTCAGTCCAGGGAGGATGGACAGGTCAAGGGGGTGGGATGAGGTTAGTAGGTAGGAGATGGGGGTGGGGCTTGAAGTGGGAGGAGGGGGTAGGTGGGAGGGAGGACAGGTTAGGGAGGCGGGGACGAGCTGGGCTGGTTTTGGGATGCGGTAGGGGGAGGGGAGATTTTGAAGCTTGTAAAGTCCACATTGATACCATTTGGCTGCAGGGTTCCCAAGCGGAATTTGAGGTGCTCTTCCTGCAACCTTCGGGTGACATCATTGTGGCACTTCAGGAGGCCCAGGATGGACATGTTGTTAAAGGGGTGGGAGGGGGAGTTGAAATGGTTCACAACTGGGAGGTGCAGTAGTTTAGTGCAAACCGAGTGTAGGTGTTCCGCAAGGCGGTCCCCAAGCCTCCACTTGGTTTCCCCGATGTAGAGGATGCCACATCTGTAACAGCGGATACAGTATACCACATTAGCAGATGTGCAGGTGAACATCTGTTTGATGTGGAAAGTCTTCTTGGGGCCTGGGATGGTGGTGAGGGGGTAGGTGTAGGGGCAGGGGCAGCGCTTCCTGTGATTGCGGGGAAAAGTGCCGGGGGTGGTGGGGCTGGAGGGGAGTGTGGAGCGGACAAGGGATTCACAGAGAGAGTGGTCCCTCTGGAAAGCAGATAAGGGTGGGGAGGGAAAAATATCTTTGGTGGTGGTGGGGTCGGATTGCAGATGGTGGAAGTGTCGGATGCATTGGATCTGGAGGTTGGTGGGGTGGTACATGAGGACGAGTGGGATTCTGTTTTGGTTGTTATTGCGGTGAGGGGTGAGTTGCAGGAAATGCAGGAGACATGGTCAAGGGTGTTCTCGACCACTGGGGGGGATGTTGCAATCCTTGAAAAACGAGGACATCTGAGATGTTCGCGAGTGGAATGCCTCATCCTGGGAGCAGATGCGGTGGAGGTGAAGGAATTGGGAACAGGGTATGGCATTTTTGCAGGAAGGTGGGTGGGAGGAGGTGTATTCTGGGTAGCTGTGGGAGTCAGTGAGCTTGAAATGGATATTGGTTTCCAGGTGGTTGCCAGAGATGGAAACAGACAGGTCCAGGGAGGAGAGACAAGTATCAGAGATGGTCCAGGTGAACTTAAAGTTGGGATGAAAAAGTCTCGGTGAAGTGGATGAACTGTTCGAGCTCCTCGTGGGAGCACAAGGCGGTGCCAATATGGTCATCAATGTAACGGACGAAGAGGTAGGGTTTAGGGCCAGTGTAGCTACGGAAGAGGGATTGTTCCACGTAACCTACAAAGAGGCAGGCATAGCTTGGGCCCATGGGGGTACCCATGGCCACCCACTTTGTCTGTAGGAAGTGGGAGGAATTGAAAGAGAAGTTGTTGAGGGTGAGGACGAGTTCAGCTAAGTGGATGAGTACGTCAGTGGAGGGGGACTGGTCGGGCCTGCAGGACAAGAAGAAGCGGAGGGCCTTTCGGCCATCTGTATGGGAAATGCAGGTGTATAGGGACTGGACGTCCATGGTAAAGATGAAGTGTTGGGGACCAGGGAATCAGAAGTTTCAAAATCTCCCCTCCCCCAACCGCATCACAAAACCAGCTCAGCTTGTCCCCACCACCCTAACCTGTTCTTCCTCCCATCTATCCCCTCCTCCCACCTCAAGCCCCACCCCCATTTCCTACCTACTCACCTTATCCCGCCCCCTTGAGCTGTTTGTCCTCCCTGGACTGACCTATACCCTCCCTAACTCCCCACCTACACTCACCTTTACTGGCTCCACCCTGACCTCTTTGACCTGTCTGTCTCCTCTCTACCCATCTTCTCCTTTATCCATCTTCTATCTGCCTCCCCCTCTCTCCCTATTTATCTCAGAATCCCCTTCCCCTCCCCCATTTCTGAAGATGGGTCTAGGCCCAAAACGTCAGCTTTCCTGCTCCTCTGATGCTGCTTGGCCTGCTGTGTTCATCCAGCTCTACACCTTGTTATCTCATAACATTCCAAAACAATTTACAGTTAAATACTCTTGTAAATGTGACAATTAATGTGAGCACAACAAGCTCCCATGGACAATGATGTGATAATGACCAGTAAATCAGGTAATTGCAATGTTGATTGAGGGATAATTATTGGCAAATACACTCGCAATAACTTCTCCACTCTTCTTCAAAACTGGGTATGTTACCTTTAAGGCCTACCTCAGTGTAGGGAGGAGGCTAGTTTAAGTTGGGGTTGGTTTAGCCCAATTGGCTGGATGGTTGGTTTACAAACTAACATGATGTCTGCACTGTGGGTTCACTTCCCATCTACTGGCTGAGGTGAAGGACTCTCAATCTCTTCCACCTCACCTGAGGAAATGGTGGCTATCAGATTAAATCACCACCAGTTGCCTCTGCCTGATGAGGAAGCAGCCCTGTGGCCTGGTAAGACTACAACAATTTGGCTAGATTCTGCAGTTCCTACTTTCTCTGGCTAGTTTAAATGTTTGCTCAAAAGAGCATGTCAAGCAATGCTGCAGAGTGTCAGTTCTGATTTTTTGTGTACCAGACCTTGGAGTGGAAGTTAATCTCTCATTTTTCCAACACAAAAGTGAGTGTGCTGCCAACTGAGCCACAACTGGTTTACTTGGCAGAATATATATTTTTGAAAAAAAGAGTTTTGGTAGTTCTTCCCTTCCTCTCCAGGTCCTGTATTTTCTCTGTCTCCCTCGATTTAAAATTTTCTTGTCTCCCTAACTCTATTTGAATGTTGCAATTAATTCTACAGTGTTGGACTTGTGTACTTGTTCTCCAATCAAAATCAAAACTTTTCACACGATCTAGTTTAATTTATTCATTTGCAACATCTTAATTGCTCGCCCTCCTTCATGTTTTGTTTTGTACAATCTACAGGCTTTTAAAAACTGAGATTGGAAGTACCTCTAATCTGCCTAGACTTCTCTGCTGCTCTCCTCAACTTTGGTCCTGTACTTCGGACCTTCTATCCTGACTTCTTATTCAAGATACTCAATAAAGAAGGCAAATTAAGTGTATTATGTGTAAATCACAGGGGACTGCGATTTATGGTTTTTGTGATCTAACACCACTGATTACACTTTGCTGGAAGTATAAATGCCTGATTTAGTGAGTGCAAATACCTTGACATTTGCGTCATAAATAAATGTCAGTGAATCTAAGTTTTATCTTTTTGGGAACAAGCAGATTAAATGTTATTGATTTACCCATCTAGGAAAATGAATTTCATTTCAACACTTCAAGACCCATCTGACTATAATAAATTATTGTGAGGCAGAGTCAATTTGGAATTATAAATTAGTCTTTCATTTCATGGATTCATGAAATCTGAGCTGTGCTTTTTCAGGAAGGATTTACAAAGAATTTCAAACTTGCAGAAAACTAATTTATCAATCTAATGTCGTTCTTTTGAGGGATTTGTTATCGCCTACACTTTCTCCAGGTAGCATAACCTCAATTTGATAAGAATTATGAGCTAACATTTGATTCTATCAATGGATTGTGAGCAGCAACTGTGCTTCACATCAATTCAAAATGATTCAAATGCCTGGGAATAATTGTGTATTTTCAACCTTTAAAAAATCCCAAGGCAAGCTTTCTAACTTGCAGCTTCCATTTTAATAACAAAGTCTATACGTAACTAAAAGGAAACAAAGAACTGAGGATGCTGGAAATCAGAAACAAACAGAAATTGCTGGAAAACTTATATCAGGTCTGACAGCATTTGTAGAGAGATAACAAAGCTCACAGTTGGTGTCCAGTGCGTCTTTCTTCAGAACAGGTAAAGGTAAACCAATGGAAAGTTTGCAAATAAAAGGAGCAGCACCGTGGCTCAGTGGTTAGCACCACTGGGTGCAGTGCTAGGGATCTGGGCTTGATTCCAGCTTCAGGCGACTGTCTGTGTGGAGTTTGCACATTCTCCCCCTGTCTGTGTGGATTTTCTCTGGGTACTTTCGTTTCCACCCATGGTCCAAAGATGTGCAGATTCGGTGGATTGGCTATGTTAAACATCCCTCACTGTGTAGGGTTAGGTGGATTAGTTGCAGGATTAGAGGGGTGGGGGGTGTGTCTGACTGAGATTCTCTTTAGTGTGGACTTGATGGCCAAATGACCTACCTCCACACCATAGGGATTCTATGCTAACAATGTTGAATTAAGTTAGATTTTTGAGCAACTGTCAAGGAGTAGAAGATATATGACCACCAGAGAGAATAAAACAAAATGAGGTAATTTAGATATTAATCTTAGATTGATCTTAGATATTTTCAGTTAATCTGTTCAGACATGTTAAGATTGTTCTCTGGAGCAGACAGGACTTGAAACTATACCATTTGGCCCAGAAAAAGGGGACACCAACATTGTGACACAAGAGTCCCAGAATCAGAGTTTTAAACAGATGCTAAATCACTACTGACTTGCAGGGAGCCAGCCAATAATTGACACTGTGTTGGATTTTAAAATTGTAGATTCAAGACTCAGCAATTAGAAAAGCTAAGCCCACTTGCTTCAAAAAGCAAATATGTAAAATAAAACCATTTCAATCTAATAGAAGTAATACAATGTATTTCCCTCTCCTCATTTCAATTTGTTTCTCGGGGCAGTTAGCTAAGCAGCCAACCACAAAGACAGCAAAGCAGGAAGTCAAGAAATCAGAAACCGAGTTCACATTTTATTTTACAGATAACAAAATAAATGATTGGTGTAAACCACATGGAATTAAGGTAGAAGCTAACAGTTTAAGATCATTTTAAAAATAAAATTCTTTTTTAAAAAATTGGTAACTTATAGTAAATCTAAATAAAATATTTTAATAATTCTTGTTGGCCATGGAGAGAATGCAGCAATTTGTAATCATGAGTGTTCCTTGATAAGAACCAATAAGTCTAGAGATAGTGATAATATCAATTAGAATTATAAATTATTCAAAATAAAAACAAAGAACTGTGGATGCTGTAAATCAGAAATAAAAATAAAAGCTTCTGGAAAAGCTCAGCAGGTCTAGCACCACCTCTGAAGACAAATCAGTGTTAATGTTTCAGGTCTGGTGACCCTTCCTCAGAATGTTCATATGGATTACAGAATCAAAGATTTGTGTTGAAGGTAAAAATAGTTATTTTACAATCTTGCTTAGGAACATCCCAAAACATGTCATATTGTCATGGAGATGGGCTCTGGTTTGGGGTGCTGGGGGGAGTGGGGGGTGGGTGGTCCTTTGTTTAATTTATTTGTCTGTATATTTCTGCACACAGACAGACAAAAAACATGGCAGCCAGCAGTCAGTTAACAACAGGAGATTGGTTAGATGAGTTTGTGATGCAGAGTGATGGCAACTATGCTGGTTCAGTTCCTACAACAGTGGAGGTTAACAGGAAGGACTCTCCTTCTCAACTCCTCCCCTCAGGTTAAACCACCACCAGCTCTCTCTAATGGCCTGATAAAACCACGGTGATTTGTAGCTCAGAACAAGCAGAGAGAAAGCATGTGTCAGCTATTGGCCGTCGCAGAGAAGCTATGGGAGCATAGAATGCCATTTGGAACCAGAAGTGTTGGCGATGTAAAATCCCCAACCAAGAAGGAAGGAAAGCCCACAAGTGAGGTATCTGAGGAAATCTGGTGATAGCTTAGTCAAAAGCTAATGGATGGATCCCCATGAATTCTCATACTTCAAAGAGTAACTGCAACAGCAAGTAAAAATGAAAGGCTGTTAAAGAACAATGGCATACCTTTGACTTATTCCCAGGGAAGATGAATAAACTTTCAGGATTTTGTACGATAAGAGAATTCTTACAGAGAAGGGAATGTGCTGTAAAAAATAGAACTAAGTTTATGGTACAAGTCTTTATAAACTATAGCATTAATTTGCTCTGAAGTAGTTATTTTTCCATGTTTAAAATACACCAGGTTTGTTTTTGCTTAAAAAAATGTCTCTGGTAATGTAGTGCCTTCTAATTGGTTATTTCAATTTCTCTTCAAATGTTAATGGTTAGTACCTCATTTAACAGGATGCAACTCTTTCTAGGGTTTTATAACAAGACCAGAGAGCAGAAGCATGAATGAATTTGCCAGTTCATGGATCTCCATTGAGCACAGTGTGGACAGATCTCAAAAATGCACCCTGTGGAGAAGCATCGACTGAGGTCAGCTTCTGGATTTACCACAATTGTCTGCACGTATTCAGACTCCTGAGATCACCATCAGTTTTAGCGAAATAATGGCAGTGAACTTTTTCGTGTACCACTGGAAAATTGGAAGGTATTTGTATGATAAAAATTAACTTCCATTGACCTTCAGATTTACTGGGTTTTGTGCAGCCCAAACAGATGATGAAATATAAAAATACTATTATAAAAAGCCTATTTAAAGGTTACATATTATGGGATGTTGGTGAAGTTGTCTTGAATGAATCGAGGAGATTGAGCCTTTCTACCTGCTTAAAGATTACACTTATTTGTGCCTAAATTACAATAAACATTCACAAATCCAGCTCGACACCTTGTTATCTCAGACTCTCCAGCATCGGCAGTTCCTACTATCCATAAAAAGAGTAGCCTTGTTAGTGTTTTGACTTTCTCAGGTGCAAAACTTTTTAACCTGTACAGCCAAGTCCCAAATTGATCTTTTTACTTCAGCATTCTCCTTATCTTTTCCAGTCTGCATCCATGCCAGAAACAATCTCAGAATATTCAGTTCCATTTTGATGGATTTTTGCATTCCACAATGTACCTTAAAGCTTTTAATAGGCTCCAAGTTCTCTAGCAGGCTGAAACAATTGAAAGAGCAAATGGCTAATTGCACTGACAAAGTTGACATTATAGCATGGCTGACAAATGTTGACTATTTCCATCTTCCAGAACACAGATTTGCATTTGCATTGACGCCTCAGGAGGCGTCAATTACAACATTTGATATACCAGACAAATTTACAGACAAATTAAGACTGCATTCATGCAACTGCGGTGTTGGCAGCGGCAAAGGCTTTCCTGGAGGTATACTCTTGAACCCACAACATTTCGACTCAGAAATAATAGTGGACCAACTGAGTAACAGCTGACAATTTATCAAAATAGGGCGCACTGTTTAAATAACAGTGAATTGGGGTGGCTTGATCCTGTACTGATTTGGGATGGACCCTAGTAATCTGTTTTTTTTTTTATTCACTTGTGGGATATGATGGCCACTAGTTGCCCTTGAGAAGGTGGTGATGAGGTGCCTTCTTGAACCACTGCAGTTGATGTGCTGTAGGTAGACCCACAATGTTTGTAGGGAGGGAATTCCAGAGTTTAAACCCAGCAACAGTGAAGGGATGGCAATATATTTCCAGGTCAGGATAGTGAGTAGCTTGGAGGGACCTTGCAGGTGGGGGTGTTCCCATGTACCTGTTTCCCCTATCCTTCTAGATGGACATGGTCATGGGCTTGGAAATTGCTGTCCAAGGATGTTTGATGAATTTCTGCAGTGCATCATGTAGAAAGTACACACTGCCGCTGCTGAACTTCAGTGGAAGAGGGAGTGGATGCTTGTGGATGTGATGCAAATCAAATAGGTTGTAAGTGAAAGGAAATGCAGAGCTGTTCAATAGTTTGTGGCATTATCAGGATAGAGTATCTTACATTTAGTGTCATTTATTGCAGTGAAGAACGTGATTCATTGTGAATGAATGGATGGATGGATGGTCCACATATGCATCCTTTACTTTCCCACTGTACTCTCGTGTATGCAATGGCTTGACAAAGTTGATACAGAGCCTGCTCACATCTATGTCAATTGTATTATTGCTAAAGGCACTGAACATCACTTTGTAAACTCTGGGTTCTTTACTGTAAGTGATGAATTATATTATTAAATATACTTCTATCATTCCTTTAATTACAGCTCTGCATTTCATTCATCGTCTTTTCTTGTGTCAAAGATGGGGTACAATTTTGATTTACTACCACCACAGCATACAGAAATGAAACACCAAACTCACTGCCAACAACATAACAAACAAACCACAAATGCTCAGAAAACTCTAGCAATTACTTCAACTGTCACTGCAGTTAATTGGTGTTTATAAACTGTAGGTAGCTTGGGTATCTGACAAATTAATGTCTGAATTGACTTGAGATGGAAATGTTTTGCAACTGGTTCAGAAAAAATCATGGAAAAGAAGTCCTCCATTTAACATAAAGCAATGCTCCCCAAGGATACCATTAACAGATCTGCTTCCTGAAGAACGATGGGTGATAAAATGGAATTTTTATCAAATTTGATTGAACCCAGACAACTTGCAAGCAGTTAGAAGGCTCATTTCCCTGAAGATGTTTAATGTGGTATACTTTTCTTTAGATTTTTAAACATTTGATGTTGCTGATGATAGATGCCATTACTGCATCAAATCATGCTAAGTGAAGACTATTACCTCACACAAAATGAGGCTGCTTTGACCTCTGTCCTTGACAATAATTAAACCCTAGTTTCTTCCTCATCCACAATTTTCCAGGTGAATAATTAGGGTGCACAACTCTGGAAACCTGTTCCTCTTATTATCGCCAAGGAACACTATTAAGGAAAGACAACCTTTGGAACTAAGCTATGCTCACATACTGCTCCTAGATGTCATCAAGCTGATTGTTGCAAGATTGGAAAAGTGACGAGAAATGGAAATTAATTATTCCCAGTTTGGCAACCTTACAGATTTGCCAGTTTAAACAGCTACTGGATTAAAATAAATGCACAAAATTATTCTGCTGTTTGCATGATGCCTTGGCTTCCAGAATTATTTTCAGCCTGAAACAATTTCATTACAATATGAAAATTAGCTCAGATGGCATTAATTTGTTTCCCTTGCTTTAGTCAATTCGTTTCACTGGATATGTTGCAGGAACTGTGTTATAGTTAGAGCTAACACTTATCTAAATAAGATTCAATGAACTGTTTCAAGGTCGTTTCTACATTTATGCTTTCCTCATCCTTTCTGGTCTCACTTCTGCACAAAATTTTGGATTTCAGATTGGGTCTCTAATCAAGGAAGACTGAAGACAATCCTCAATTGAATAAATTTCATTGTGGTCTCATCCAGAACCAAGTTTCATTGACAACACATTGAATGAAGAATGTAAGTCAGGCAGTGTTCAGAACAAAAGCTAAGAACCATAGGTAAAAGAAGGGCTATTCTCAAAATATTAGCATTTATCTTAAATGGAATGTGACTTAGCTTTTCACAGATGCCACATGGTAACTTGCTAGCCACATTTAAAATTAGAGCTTTAATACTGGCAATTTTTAAATTGGAAGACTTTAAAAGAAAAGGTAGCTAAGCAATATAAATTCACAACTCAGTGATCACACTGTGGAACAATCCGGTTGTCATGCCAATTATGACTTTAGGACATAAGAGCAGAAGTAAGCCAATCAGCCCTTTGAGTATGCTCTGTTATTCATTCAATGAAATTATCAATTTCCCTTTCCTGCTTTTTCTCCATAATCATAGATTCACTTATGGATTTAAAACCTGTCCATTTCAGAGACGTGTAGAGGCTGGGTCATTAAGTCCATTCAAGATGGAGATAAAGAATTCCAAAGATTCATTACCCTCAGAGAAAGAAATTCCTCCTCATCCTTCTTGAATGGACAATCTTTACGAGATGTTATTTCCTCTGGTTCGAAAATATCCCACAAAGAGAAACAAATTTTCCACATCTACCCTGTTAAATCGCCAAAGAATTTTTATATGTTTCAATAAGGTAACCTTTCATTCTTATAAACACTAATGAGTACAGGCCCAACCAACTCAACCTTTCCTCATAAAACAGTCCCTCCATACCTGGGATCAGCTGAATGAACTTTCTCTGAACTGCCTCCGCTGCCAATCTATCTTTCTTTTGATAAAAGGGCTCAGAACTATACCCAGTATTCCAGCTGTGGTTTGCCTCGTGTCTTGTATAGTTTTAGCATGACTTCCCTCATTTCATATTCCATTCCCTTTGAAATAAAGGTCAATATTCCATTTGCCTTCCCTACCACCCAATGAACTTTTATGCCAGGTTTTTGTGATTTATGCACAAAGCCTCCCCAGTCCCCATTCTGTAGCAGTCTGCAATCTTTCTCCTTTAAAATCATCTTCAGCTCCTCTATTTTTCCTGCCAAATTGCATAACTGTACATTTCCCCACATTATATTCCATCTGCCAAGATTTTTGGCCCCGCACTGAACCTGTCTATATCTCTCTGCACTCCATGTCATCCCCACCATTTGAATTCTGAACTATTTTTGTGTCATCCACAAGTTTGGTTATAGTATATATTCTTTTTTCATCCAAGTCATTAGATATATTATAAATAGTTGTGGCCCCAGCACGGATGCCTGTGTCACATTATCAGTTACAGGTTGTCATCCTGAAAACGCACCTTCTTATCACAACTGAGAGATAGTAGGAACTGCCGATGCTGGAGAATCTGACATAACAAGGTGTAGAGCTGGATGAACACAGCAGGCCAAGCAGCATCAGAGGAGCAGGAAAGCTGATGTTTTGGGTCGGGTCTGAAGAAGGGTCCAGGCCCAAAACGTCAGCTTTCCTGCTCCTCTGATGCTGCCTGGCCTGCTGTGTTAACCTCTTCTTATCACAACTGTTTGTATTAGTTAGCCAATCTTCTATCCATGCGAATATATTACACATGGGCTCTTGTCTTATTCTGTCCTCTGTATCTATCCTGCCTGTAACCTTCTTAAAGAATTCTTATAAATCTGTTAGGTATAACTGCTGCTTGAAGTCATGCTGACTCTGTTAGATTATATGCATTTTTTAATGCACTGTTATTATATTCTTCAATGCACTGTTATTATATTCTTCATAAAAGACTCTAAATCTTTCCCCGATTACAGATGTTAAGCTAACTGGCCTATCATTATCCATGTTTTTTTGTCTCCTTTCACTTTTAAATATAGGAGTTACATCAACAGCTTTCCAATTATCTGGGACTTTCACAGAACTTCAGGATTTTTGAAAGATTACTTCTTTTAAATAATCTAGGATCCATCCCATCATGCCCAGGGACTGCTCTGTCATTAGCACCATTAGTTGCCCGAGCAATTTTTTTTCCTTGAATGATAGTAATTGTGTTTTCTCCTTTCCCCTTTCTGCCCCTTGGTGTAGTATATTTGGAATGCTGCTAATGTCTTCTACTGTGAAGACTTATGCAAAGTATTTATTCAATGCCTCTGTCAATTCCTGTTTCCCACTTGTTATTCCTTCATAGAGTATGTTAGATCTAGCCTCTATCTTATTCTGTTATACTATTTAAAGAAGCTCTTGGTGTCTGTCCTGATGTTACTTGCAAGTTTATCTGCAGAGTTTATCTTCTCCCTCTTTTTTTTTAATCTGATCATCTTTTGTTGGTTTTTAAACCCTTCCCAATCCTCTGATTGCCCACTTATCTTTTGTCACATTGTATGTTTTTTCCTTTCACGGTATTTTTAACTTTGCTTCATGGTTGGCTTATCCTCTTTGTAAAGTCTTTCTCACTGAGATGTATACCTTATGAGCCATGCACTATTTTCTTAGTTTCCTTTGTATTGTTTACTTCCACCCATATGGAATCTACATCTTCTAATCCAAGACGTTTTCTTGCTAGTGTGCTTATTCCAACCTGGACTAACACTGCTACTCCACCACTCTGCCTGTACTTTCAAAAAGTCCCATACCCCTGAATATTTTGATCTCCTTGTAACCACATCTCTCTATGACTATAAGATCATACCAACTAAACTGTATATGTGTGGTTAACTTATGTGTGCTTGGAATACTAAATACATTCAAGTAAAGAGACACTAAATTTGCTTTTCTAACCAGGCTTTCCCTGTGATCTAAAATGTTTGGATCAGAATAAGAAGTTATGTGCTTTGTCCAAAAATTTTATTTATAGAATGAAAGTGCTGTTAGTAACACAAACTTATTGCCCATCCATAACGAACCTTGAGCAAGTGGAGTTGAGCCTCGATTGCTCATATTGAGTATTACATTCACACAATGCTTTCTGTAGTTTTCTGATTGACTTGCTATGCTATTAGTCAACCACATTACTGTGATTTTGGAGACACTTATAGTCTGGGCAAGATAAGGATGACAGATTTTCTCTTCTCAGGGATAATAGATGAGGTTTCAAAACAAAAGGAAGTTGAGATCATTAGGACTGGCAGTTTTTTTCTAGAAATTCAAATTTCCACTGTTGTCATAATACGATTTTAACTCATGTCTCCAGCACATTCCTCCTTATATGTGGACTTAGTCCTGTAATCGTATCACTATGCTATTTCACCCTTAACATAAACAATATGGATCATCAAATGATGAACAATTACACCAAAAAGCTCAGCAGGTTTGGGAGATCGAAACAAGAGTTAACCTTTCGAGTCTAACTAAACTCTTCTTCAGAACTATGTTTCATCAGACCAATAATATGAGCTGCAACAGCATATGCAATCTGAAGTGGCATGCTTTTCAAAAGTATTATGTTATCTATTGCATGCTGCGGTCATTACGATACTGCATTGTGTCCGACATCTTAATAGTAAAAAGTTGAGCAGAGACAATTTGTCCTAATGGTTGGTTCTGTGGAGTAGATTAGAGTCAGGACAATACCGAAATCCTCAAACAGCCGATTAAATGGGAACCTGAGAAACAACAATTTCCTCGGGGCAATTACCCGACATCTAGAGCCATCCAAGAAAGTCCCTTAGAGTTAGAACTTTGAAGTAACAATTCAATTAAGATGAATAATTGCTCAGGAAAATGTTGGAAAATGGTGTTAAAAAGGAAAAAAGTAGTATTAAGCCCCTACTGTAGCATTTGAATAACTATTAAACTGAAGCCCCACACTGATCATGACATGACCCCTCCCTACCGTATAACTTGACAACCTTCACTCGAAATTCCCACCCACCCCGACAGACTCAACAGCAAACCTGTCAACCAGATATGCCCCAACCTCTATCAAATCACCTTACTGACCAACCCTAGCTGGCAACACCCTGACTCCTTGACCTACCCGAAGCACTCACCTGTCACCTGACACCCATTACCTAGCTGTCAACCCTTACCCCATCCCCCTCTCTGCACTCACAAGCCACCCTACCTTTCTCCACTGACTTTACATACATAACTTTCCTCAGTCACTGTCTCAGTGTCTAGAGTACATTTTGATACAGAATACAACATTCACTGCTGGAAACAGGGCCATGGTTCCAGACTGGTTCTCTGCATTTTTGGCTGCAAACATATCTGAAATGTTCTCTCTTGTTTCATAACAGGAGATTTCAGACCAGGATATTCAAAGGCAGCATTGATCAAAATGCACTGTGCACTTTTCCTTTGTCTGTTCAGTTGGATCTCAGATTTGTGACCCTGATTGAAACACCTGAGCCAGTATCGTTAAAGAATTCTTTCCCTGCTGTACTCAATGCTTCAGAGACACAGAGGGCTTGGAAATATTTATAAAACGCATTCTTTAGTTACGCTTCAGAAAGCAACCATCAATGAATCATGTTCCTTGTGTTATTCACATTAGTCCAGATGCAAATCTCATGCCAGGGCTCAACACCGTCTTTCTACCTAAACGTTCATGAAGAAACAACGCTATCGCCAATTTCTTTCAAGTGCTGGTTCTCTAGTTGAAATTCCTGCTGGTTGAACCCCCCAACTAATATTCATCATCTGTGCCAATTCGTAGTCAGCTACTATGTTAATTGTATTCTCCTGAGAAAAAGAGAGTGATAGATTATAATTACCTTTTTTGGCTAAAATTAGTTTCATTTGAAGCGCTGCTATGGATTGCCTTCATTTAGTATCATTAACATAGATGAAATGTCCAAAGGTAATTTACAGGAGCATTATTCTACTATCATGTAATTTGATTGCAAACTATGAGTTGTAGGTTTTTAACAGGCTAGTTGAGGAGAAAGTATAGTAAAGAACGGTCTTCAGGCTTAGAATTCAAAATAACACAATTATACATTGACAGCATGTACAGCAGAATTTAGTAATTGAAAGTACACCAGGCTGTGTCTTATAGTTACATTAGGTAATGATTGAATTATCTTCTTTGCGAGTTCAGGTCCATGTTGTAGTCTCGTGTGGCACAGAGTTTTAGATAGTAGAGTGTTTCTTTTAGTGTTCTAACTCCACCCATACTGTGGTATTTATACTCAGTGATGTGCAGCTCTGACATCATCACAAATTTGGTCCAGGGTTTTAATTTTCTTACACAACAACGATTAAACAACATTTGACACAGAGGCAGGCATTGGGGTAGCTGAGAAAGATTAGTCAAAGATATTAATTTTAAGAAATGTTTTAAAAGAGGAAAACCAAGAGGGAAACACTTGCTAAGTGTTAACGGTTATTCAAATGAGATTAGAGTGTCTGTCCAGTTTGTCCTTACATAATTCAAAAGGTGTTAGTCCTGTTCTATCCAAAGTTAGAATTCTGGTAAAAATGTATCTGTGTGTTAAATAGAAGTTTGGATTTCTATCAGTCGCTCCTGTCTATGACTTCTGTTTACTATCGCCTATTCATTCAGTTTCACAGTCACGTCTGTCTGTGAGCTCTGTTTGCTATCACTCATTCATTCATTCAATTTCACAGTCACGTCTGTTATTGTAGCACTGTCTGTTTAACCCATACCTACATTCATTCAAAGTTGTGCAGTTCTGGTCATAGCTCTGTTAGTTTTATTGGTAGGTTAAAGGTTGCTTATATACATGGCATTGAATAAAAACTTAAGGCAAGATAAATCCTGTCACCTACAAATTATAATATGTTTAATCTAATACCAGTTACAATGCAATAAAGTCTGCAAAAAAGTGGCATTTTACTTTTAAAGAAGAGAGCTCATCCAATTGTTACCTTTGAATGATTCTTGGAGCCACGCTGGCTGGAAAGGGGTTTAGAGTAAGGGATTTGGGGATTGCAACTATTCAAGGCTAGGTTTTAATATGAAAAGCATTATTGTTGTTATGGAAGTGTAAAAATGTTTTATCCCATGATATTTATGTGGCCTTGTTAAATGAAGCTGAGCACACACCGCATTATGCATGACTGCACCTTTGAGTGGAATGTAACCTGATATGGTCATGCACTTTTGATTTGATCTGAATGGGGTGACTAGTACATGTAAGTCTGTAGTTAATATTACATGGAATCATGAACAGTAATACATACTATTACAAATAATTATTAATTGACATGAATTATAATATACCAATTCATAAGGGCCAAATTAGATGTATAGGGCTGAAGGGAATAACAGAGAGTGATGGACAAAATTATGAAGGTATTTTGAAATAATTACAAGAATTTTAAAATCAACAAGCTGCATAAATGAGTGCCCATGCAGGTCAGTAAACATAGTGGTGAGGGTTACTGGGATTTAGTGCAAGTTAGGATAACTGAGATTTGATCAGACTTCAAGAGTAAAGCATAAGTACCTAGCCAGGAGATGAATGAGTTGAAGTTGTTAAGACTAGCTGTACCTTTAGTAAGTAGGTGCTAAATGTTGTACAAGGCAATTGACTTCTAAAGGTTGGCTTTGAAGTTTTTGAAGAGTCCTGCCATGAGATATACACACAGCTATTTTTCCAGAACAGCTAATCAATCCTAAGTTGTGGTTTTAAGTTACTCGGTTCTACAGTCTATAGCCTCATAGCATAGACATAGTAACTATAGTAACCCTTAATTTGCGTTGATTTAGACAAGCCATTTTAAGCAAACGTAACCTGATAATTTACTATTATGTAATAAGTTGTTAATTCAGGTGCTTTCCTCTTTTGCTGATGGCTTAATGACCTTTACCACATAATACGGGTAAGCCCCACAGACTAGGTTTAGGGGGAGGAGGATTCGTGGTAAGAAATCAACTGAAAGAAGATCTTAGCAGAATCAGATGCAGCATGTCTTCTAAATAATCAAACACTCAAATTGGAGTCAAGTATGAAGGCATGAAGAGTGTGGTTTAACCTCAGCCAGTTACCAGGAAGAAGGATGAAGTCAGTGGCTAGGATGTGGAACTTGTGGCAGAAACTGAAGACTGTGAAGTCTTCCACTAATTAGTGAGAAAATATTTCTTCTGATCAATGTCGCATAAGCATTCTGACAGTTTAGAGACAGGATAATGGAGAGGTCTAGCCAAGTGGTAAGGTTGAACAGCGTGTTATTAATGGATAAGTGGAAACTGATGCTATGCCCACAGATGATGTTATCAAGCAGAAACACGTAGATCAGAAATTGGATTCTGGCTGAGGATTAATCCTTGAGAAGACTTAAGTAGGAACCCATTTATTTGTTTCTCTAGTTGCAGTCGAATAATTAAAAATCAAACCAGGTCAATGCAGTCCATCAAAGCTGGATGGCAGTGCAGGGGCTCTGGAGAAAAAAGAACAGGGAGGTGAGTTGGTGACAGAAAAATTGCTGAGATTAGCCGACTGTGTGAGTGCTAAGTGGTATGGTAAGACAGCTAGACAAACAATGCAGGTTGGTATGAGAGTGAGTGCTGTGGGGTAGTTGGGCTGCTGCTTGTCAGGAAGCAAGAATAACCTCTTAATGAAGCTTTTGCAAGATATCAGGATTGGTCACAGCATCTATTCGATGGTAAGCACTGGAACAATATGTTTCTCTGTCACCTCTGACTATCATCATTACACCCCCATATCTAACGAAAACTATAAAGCACTTTTCTTCAAATTAGATAATCCTTGGCTCTTTGGACACTGTTGGTATTGACAGTATTTCGTCTGTCATCAGTCCAAATAGCCATGTATTCCAACTACCACTTGCCTTCTGAGGCTCTCTCCAAATTCAGGAGTCAAAGATCTGGGTTTTTCTCCAATTCTTCGAAACCACTAGTCACTACTTCGCCATGCCAGGGTGATACAATCTCAAAAATGGAGGAAAGAAAACAGTTGTGGCTGATCTGTAACCAATTCCAGTAGTTGTTTCTGGTTATCTAATTTTATCCTTATATTTCCTTTCCTCCACTGTGGGGCTATTTCTTTCTTAATTGCAAATGTAGCTATAAAATACAGATGTGGGTGGGAGGTGGAAGGTCCTTAATAAACTTTGCTGCAAATGTTACAGGATAAAGTCATCATATGGAGAAACTGACAGGAACATATTTGTCCTTGACAGCTCATTAGTGATTGAGACTTGTATGAATGCTCAGGTTGACACTTGAACTCAATAAACTGGTTTCCGTCCATCAAGCTGGCTTCAGTGTGTGACATTGCAAACAGTTGGCAAATTAGAGAATGGGAATTTTGTGCAGTGATTGCTTTGAAACAAACAACAAATGACAATTCACGTAACTGTAGGTGGGTGCTAGTTAGAATGGAGGAGATGGACATCCCAGAAGTGTTGGTACTAACAGATTTTACATTATGCACAATAACAAGGACAAAGAGTCAAAAAAATCCTGAACCTGAAGCAAGTTGAGCTTGAAAGAGAAAATGATTTTAATCAGTGGATCCCTTGTTTGTCTAGCTGTCTCGCTTATTGTCCGTAAGCAAACATGACAGCATTTAGCTCAATGTGATTAGCATTCAACCCTTTCAGGTAAAAAAAATCAGGAAGGAAGAATAATAACAGATGATTTAAAATCTTGATTTTACCTGCTCCAATAAAACATATCTTTTTACTCATGCATCATTCCATTTCATATTGATTGAAAGGGCAAATGAAGTTCAGCAACATTTTTCTTCACCGCAATTATTTTTTGAGAGGAATTTTTTTTATGTATGCTGTCACTTTGCAAAGAGTGTGCATCAATTCCCCTCTGGTAATAATGGTAGAAATTGCTGGAGAAAGGCGGCAGGTTTGGCAGCATCCGTGAAGAGAAAGCGGAGTTAATGTTTGAGCGTGGTGGCCTGGATTCCTGGAGGCAGCTCAAATACTCCACCATCATCAGGGGATTGAGTTTCTCCACTGACAGAAATTCCAAGCTCCTGGAATGACATGTGGCTACATTCTTAATGGATGCAGAAACATTGCTCTGACACTATGTAGCATTTATTGCTCATGGGTACTGATGATGCCAAGATGCATGGTGTATATAGGGTGGCACAGGGAGGGTCAGTGTGGACCCATTAGGACGAATGACCTGTTTCCACACTGTAGGGCACATTTGTAATCGATGCTAGCTGTGCACCAGCTGGTGGGTGCTCTAAGAATGCCATCCAAACTCAGAGTCAATCTCCAGTGAGGATGAGGGTGTCACCTGTACTGGTGCATCATTCTGTTAGTTGACCTCTTCGGTCATTCATGCAATGATGAAGGTGCCCCTGCAATGATGTAGAGCAGGAACGTTCAAAATTAGATTTAGATCTATTTACTTGTCACATGTACTAAGTACAGGAATACATAAGTACAGAGAAAAGTGCACAAAGTCGACATTCACTGGTGCCCACTTACTTACAAAAACCAGAATTAAAAGATTTAACAAACCGAAAGGTAAGCTCTCACGGTCACTGCCTCACCGTCCTATTCTCACTGTCACTGCCTCACTGGCCCGATCCCACCATCACCGCCTCACCATCCTGTTCCCACCATCACTGCCTCACCGGCCCCGCTCTCACTGTCACTGCCTCACCGTCCCGCTCTCACTGTCACTGCCTCATCGGCCCCGCTTTCACCGTCACTGCCTCACCGGCCCCGCTCTCGTTGTCACTCCAGCCCACACTCGATCTGCCATCGCTGCAGGACACAGCCAGTGCATTCAGCTCTCGTCACACGGTCCCTGTTTGTGACCACATTCCTTCCCAACTCTCTCACTTAGTAGTTAAAATGTCGGGGGTTAGTGGTATATAGAATTACTATAGAAAGGAGAGAGGAGAGAGAAGTAGAAGAAGGAAAAAACGGAAAGTGAAAGGGAACTGATAATTAGAGTGGAGCTCTGAACGGAGTGACTTACCCTGCCACTGCCTTGTTAAAAGTATAATTTTAAAAAAACTCTTTAAGCTACAGATGCTTGCCTTAGCTTAAAAAAAAATCCTCTCTTGAACTTCTTGACTGGAGTTTATTTATCTTGTTGAGTTGTAAAACATTATTAATGTACAGAGAAACCTGTTAATTCTAAAATTAGGCCTTAAAAGGAATTGCCATGGCTGTAAAAAATCCTTCCAAGTTAATTATGAAATGCTGACTTCTAAAAACTCATATCTGTCACTGACAAAGAATCTAACCTTGCAATAAATGGTATTAAATGTGTATTATATCACAATATCTGAAAAAATGTCCAAGTGTCTCCTTCCCTATGGCAAGCCTAATTCTAAAATTTTAATAGATTTAAGTAAGATAAATTGGCCACAGTCCCAGAAGACATGGAAGCATAAAGGATCAGAGCAGGAGTAGGCCATACGTCCATCAAACACTCTTCACCATTCATTACGATCATGGCTGATCATCGAGCTCAACACCGTTTTACCTCCTTAATCGCTTTAGCTACAAGAGATATATTCTTGAAGGCACGGTGTTTTGGCTCTACTACTTTCTGTAGTAGTGAATTCCACAGTCTCACCACTCTCTAGGTGAAGATATTTCTCCTCATCTCAGTCCTAAAATACCCCTTATCCTTAAACTATGACCCCTGGTTCCACACTGCTCCACTATTGGAAACATTCTTCCTGCATCTAACCTGTCTGGTCTTGTCAGAATTTGATAGATTTCTGATATCCCTCTGTCATTCTTCAAAACTGCAGTGAATACAATCCTAACTGACTCAACCTCTCACCATACATCAGTTCTGCCATCCCAGGAATCAATTTGGCAAAACTTCTCTGTGCTCCCTCTATAGCAAGAACAACCTTCCTTGGATAAGGAGACTAAAACTGCACACAATATTCCAGGTGTGGCCTCACCAATGTTCTGCACAATTACAGAAAGACACCCTCTAATCCTCTCACTATAAAGGCCAACATACAATTTGCAGTGTTTCTTCACTGCCTTCTGTAGCTGCATAGTTATCTTTCAGTGACTGATGCATGAGCGCAGCCAAGTTTTGTTGATCATTCTCCTCTCTCAATTTACAGACATTCACACAATAATATGTCTTCCTATTTTTGCTGCCAAAATGAAAAGTCTCACATTGATCCAGATTATACTTCATCTGCCACGAATTTGCCCGGATGACTGGTGTTCATTTAACCGGAGTGGTACCACGCTTGAAGTGAAGATCAGGATTGAGAAGACCAGACCTTCATGGTGATCTCAGCTGGTACAGGAATTAAACTTATTGTTTGCACTCTGTATTGAAACGCAGCCATTAAGCCAACTGAACAAATACTGCTTTTGATGACAGACACTCATTGGAGACTTTCGAATCCCTACAGCAACCAAACTGGTCACTTATATCGATGACTTGGTTCACATGGTGGTGGGAGTAAAAATAATTCCCCCCAACCCCACACCCAGCGCTGCCATCCAAGCACTCTCCTGGATTTTTTCTCAGCTATTATCTCTTGATGGCTCCTTTCGGTTCTATTCTCATTAACTCATTTATCAGGAAATTCAATAAAGTGGTGACAATACCTCTGTATTTATGTTGAAGCACGTGATATTAGGATGCACACAGAAGCAGAATTAGAAGAATTGATCAATATCTTCAAACAGCTCTCAAACCTCTATTATGTCAGAACATGCAAAGCAGAGCATAAGTTTCCAAGATACCGCAGAATTTAACTTGACAGAAGCTACAGGCATTAATTAACAAAGGTTTCTTTTGAATAAGTTCTACACATAAAAAAGTGCTAGCCCTCCCAATATACCCTCTGCAAACAGGTGAGGTCACAGTGAAGCAAATAAATAAATAAAAACCTGGAACATTTTAATCTGTTACCCTTTTTTGTATCTTAGGTCTTAATCTCAGATTGATATATTGTTCATTACAACAGTCTCCACTACATTTTCCCCATATTGTGGCTCCTGAACCTCTGCAACTTTAATTTGAAATTACACATTCATTTGCAAAGAATTCATTACCTCAATGTTTTCTGGTTCTCCTGGATCACAGATAGCTGAATACTTTGTTGTTGAAAGGTTTAAATCTGCACTCTCTCCTTTGCCAGCTTTATCTCCATCTTGCAGTTTCACTCTCCTTTGCAATTACCTTCCAACTCCACCTCACTTGCAGCTCATTCTCCATCCCTCTTCTAGTCTCTTCCTCCTCCCCAATCCCATTTGCAGCCTCCTTCTCTTGTCTCCACTCCTCCTTCAGCCTCGTTTGCTACCCCATCCCCATGGCAAATGCCCCTCATAACCTATGAGGAAAAGAAAATCCACTCCCCAGGCAAGAGGCCTTTCTAAATGCAGAAATGGCTCCCCTGACAATACTCTCACAGGTAGCAGGTATTCCTTTAATTGATAGCAGCTCCTCCAATCTCAGGCTAGTCTTCTCCACAATTCTTGCTGATTGTGAATGTCTCAGTATCATATGCGGGAGAAAACCAGTCTGAGATCAGAAAAGCAGTTCCTCACCATTTCTGTTCAATTTGTGGTGATAACTTTTCTTTAGTTGGTCATCCTATATTTGAGTTTTCCTAGACATTTCTGTCAAGGGTAAATATGCCTGCCCTGTACTATTTATTTGGAGTGCTGCCTACTACCGTATGCATAGCAACACATGAATGTTCCCTCTATCATATTAGAGGTCTAGCAAATTGCACACCATGCTCATAAATGGCTTTGATTGCGATTCCACCTCCTTCCATATGCACTGCTCCTGATCCATCATGTAGCGCACATAGCCCACAAAAAGATTTCCAAACTGGTTCTTGATTTTTATTTTCTTTATTCATTCACAGGATGTGGGCACTGCTAGCTAGAGCAGCATTTATTACCCATTGCTAATTGCCCAGAGGGCAGTTAAGAGTCAATCACATTGCAATGGATCTGGAATAACAAGTAGGCCAGACCAGGCAAGGATGGACATTAGCTAAAGGACATGGTTTTTTCCAACAATCGATTCTTAATCCTAGATTTGTTTTTTTTTAAATTCAAATTCCACTCTCTGCCATGGCAGGATTTGAGCCCAGGTCCCCAGAACATTGTCTGTGTTTCTAGTCTAGTGATAATACCACTATGCCATCATCTCCTCAAAGTTCAATTACAAATCACAACAACTCACTGCATTAGTTCTATTCTTCCTATCAATTGGATCTCTGGCCAGTTATTTTAAACCTGTGACTGTTCCTCCCATCAGTCAAAGTAATTTTCCACCTTTCCTCTATTTACTACATTGCAATCCCTTAGATTTTAACACTTTTGTTAAATCCCCCAATTAAAATTTTCTATTCCAGGGAGAAAAGCCTGAATTTTCCCAGTCACGTTGATAGCTGAAGTCCTCAACCCTGGTAAAATTCTGGCATCTACTGAGTGCACTCGTCAGACCTTGATATACTTTTCAAAAGTGTGGCATTCAGGTTGTACACAATACTTGAACTGGAGGCTAGCCAAGTTTGCAGAGGTTTTACCATTATTCACGAACAGATCTATGTTTTCTTATACATTCTGTTTAGCTAAAATGTTTATTCAAGACCATTAGAGACATGAATTATATATTTACATGCCTTGCAATTAAATCTTTCACTGCAAATATTACACTTGACTAGCTAATTGCTGGATTGCACAATTTGATTTTTCCCTGTGGTTTAACATTTTCAATTACTTAAAAGCTAAAAACAAAACACCTGAGAATATTTACAAGTTGATAATCTGTTCAAAGTGTCCAGAGGAGGGATATCACAAACCAAAGTATTCAAAAAAATGAGGAAGTTGTTAGTCTTCATTTGAGACCTCAGGTATGGTGGAAATTATGCACTAGTATTTCTTACGTTGCCTAGGTTCAAAGAATTAATTCAGTTTTGTGTAGTCAACTGCAGACATGTCTTATCTGTATATCAGTGTGTGTTTCTGCATTTTAAATTGGGATTCAAAATGGTACATTAGCTACAGGCTGATGAGCCTCTGATCTCAGAAAAATAGCTTAAAAAAGCTTGAAAACAAAACCTACCCTGTAAAGATAATCACAGCTGGAATGGAAGGAGACTTTCTTGAGTTCGCTAAGCATAAAATCAGAGGTTCAATTTGAGGAGCCTAGGAGTTGAAAGGCTCCAAGAGACACTGTATGGTGCTGTTTTGCATTAAGTGCATGAAAGAACCATTTGGATCTTGGGTTATTCAAAGCGTAATGCTTACACAGAAATGGACACTCTGAGATGTAAGGATGGTACTGTGGCTTTAAGAAGTGTACTTTGTCCGTTTTGTTTTAAAAGAGAGGTTTTAAGGCAGAGGTGTAAAGTAGTCTTTTAGAACCACTAGAATAAACAGCTTGTGAGGCCATGGCTTTTTTTAAAGTTGGAACAAAGAAGCAGCCTAAATGGGAGTGGTCAATCTCTCACAAAACCAGGATTTTTAGTTTTAGTTTTCAGCAGTTTTTGCTGGGGCCTCAGCAGGGTGGGAAGCTGCAGTACATGTCTCCCGGTTGCTAAACTCTCAGAATTTTCTCTAGATGTTTTTTCTCCCCCCGGGCTACTGGAGTTGGATGTGAGACAATTGTGTTTTTCTGAATGTGCCTTTTGCCAGCTATGCGTTTATGGAATGTTACTATATTGGAACAGTTAATTAGTAATAGTTAATGATCTATAATTGTGTTAAGTTTTATAATAGAGTTAAGTTATTCCAATTCATTCTTTCTTTTGTTGTATTTTAACTAACATGGATGAATAAAGTGTGTTTTGCTTTAAATCCGGTAGTTGAACAACTGAATTGCATCTGGAACTCAACACCTGACATTTGTCTTTAGAATAAGAAAAAGCTATGATCTATACTGTCTTTTGAATATTATGAGAAGGTTTGGTCTGATCCATAACAGTACTGCCATATAAATCATAAAACCAACCCAGGTCCATAATCGTTAAACCCTCTACAGGAAAACATCAAACTCAGGTTCAAGTGTTTCAATTCACCTCACGAGTGTAGGGGGGAATTGCAGGGAAATTTCTCAAAGTTCCTCTACTTATTTTGGAAAAATATTTCTCTACATCACCACAGAACAGCTTCGGGCCAATTTCAAGGCAATCTTCTTTTGTGTGACTTCTCCTGGCTCAGGTTGATGGCCATGTTTATCAGCTTTCCAATCCTCAACCCATTAATTAGAGATTCTGTTTGACGGTGTGATAATCTACAGAAATGGACCTGGAGTGGAGGAAGAATGTTTGTAGGGATGTACGTACATATAAGAGCATGGATAGTTCTTTGGGATTCTTCCCATTCGTGCACACCTCATGACTGATTCAGACCAGGATTAATGAAGACCAGTCCTCTGCCTCATGGTCAGTATAGCTTTAAGAGCCATTTTCATTGTAACATCACTACCATAACATATTAGCATGTGACCTGAGAGTATATCGGTCTTGTACTCCAACTTATTTGATCACTTAAAGCATGACTTGATATAGAAGCATGTTACTTTAGTATATGCCGTTATATTTAGTATGAGGCCAGACACCTGGGGGTCTGAGAAATGTTATATTTGTGTATAATAATTAGCTGTATTAAATGTCTGTTTGATTCTTCAGCAACACAATATCCGTACCCAGGTTCTTTTGTTGTTAGATAAGGTAAGCATTGCCACATCAGATAAAATACCCTTCTGGAGGCATTTGATCAAGATATTCTTATCACTTCTTGGTTTGTCCTGCAGCAGAACCAGTTGGGTAGAAGAGAGAATTTTTAAGGACATTTTCTTGACCAGTGATGCACGTAATAATTTAATAGATAGAAAATCTGAAAAAAAATGATGGATAAGAATGTGTTATCTTTCATAAACACTACTCTTGCAGCTGGAATAATGATAGTCTATCTTATAATCACAATAAAAATATTCTTCGACATCTTTCTGAAAAGACTATATGTGACAGACTTTAAATAATTGATGTGCCTTTCACAATAAAGAGAGATAACTCCCAGAAAGCAAAACTGCTGTCAGCAGCTAAAACAGAGACTGTTGGAGCACGGTGGCACTGCATTGTTTCTGCTCAAATTTAAGTCAGAGGCAGGTTTTGGAAACTCACTGGAGGCAAGAATGGAGGAATGAACAAAGGAATGAACCGGGCCTAGTCATTGATGCCAACATCCAGTGCCATCTTCAGGCCATATGTAAGGAGGCTGGGAAGAGGAATGGAGATATACCCAACCCCAAGCATCTGGTAGCCAATTGAGGACATTAGCGTGCTCATTAATGTTCTCTCATGTGGACTGAAATTTTCCAAGTCAACTTGCACTAGTAGTACAAACATGATCAATAAAAGGAGTGGTGTATAGGTGACTGACTGGGACACACTTCTCTCACCCAGCTGTCAATATGGGAAGTAGATAACTGTTCCAACAGGCCATCCTGTGGTGACATCCCACCATTGCAATGGTTCAGTGATAATGCAACAAAGCATTCATCTCAAATAGCAGACTAAATTGGTACATTTCTACCCTCAAAATGCAGTTGACATTAGTCAATGGAATTCACCCCACACTGGTGATCTGTCAGTTGTGGCCATTGTCATTAAAAGATTTACAAATGCACAGAAGGTGTCTCCATCTTGAAATGCCCTTTGTGCCTGTGGCTGCCTTAGTAGGCTGGGGTTCTTTCACTGTTGGAGGGTGTCCCTTTTGTTCCCAGCATGTCATTCTTAAATGGATGGCAAGCATGTCTTTTTTCATTAATTGTCCAATTAACCAATTGGGCAAACACGCTGTGCAGAGTCAGGACCCAGAAACGATTCAAACTTTGGAGTCCTACACCTAAAAGTCACGCCGTATGTTTCCTAAATAACATATTCTCATCATTTGCAGACTCGTATATGCATGCAAAACACACCACTGGTTTGCTGCAATTGTCAAAGACAAATATTGAATTAATTTGTTCATTGAAGTATAGCCTTAATACATACATTTCATTGATAAAGTTAAACAAAACATCATAAAATGCCTACAATTTGCACTGTGTGATATTGGTAAAGATGCATCGAATTCCTTTATCTACTTTTCACTTTCCATTGATGGGATTTTACCATCTAAATTGTTATTCATGTATATTTTCAAGTCTAAATGCTTGTTCTTTACAATCTTGAATGCTGGAATTTATAGTAATTTATCTTTGCACTCAAAAGGTACAAGGCAGAATTGGAATGCTGTCAGCATCAATCCCTCCTGGGTCAAATGTAGAATTTTTAAGATGGAACTTTCTTCCACCTGGCTTCACAAACATGACCAAATGCAAGATCTCTGAGGAGCATCCTGACTGTATTTGCAATTGCTACATAAACAATCCTAATGGGTCTCTGAATGAGTTTGCCAATTTATTTCCAATTTGTGCATAAGTTATTGCAATTTTATACTGTGAAGGGGCCCACTGGGATGCTGGTCAAGACTTCCTCCAACTCGAAATGATTATAGCTGACAAATTAACAAAGTTTCATATCAGTTCTCTGAGCAAGATTCAAAGTCAGCTTTTGGAGCTCAATCGAGGCGAACTGATTCTTCCACTGCTTTCCTTTCCTGCAACACTTTTAAATTAAAACCACCGATTCCTGTAACCAAAGGAATATTGAGCCAAGTTTTGTTGGAAAATTAATGCTATATTGAATGACACGGTCATTAATGCAAAGGATTAGACAGTAAATTCAATGAGCTAAGAGAAAGGAGTTGCAAATATCCAGAAATTGACGGTCGATTGATATCACACTGTTGTTTGCTTCTCAGTGAATGGATCTATATCTTACCAACCCATTGATTCTTTTTCCTTTGAAAAGAACTTCTGTACTTGCACATTATTTTCAATAAATGCACACAAAACCGTGCATGTAACCAATATCAATCAAATCAATCCCTCGGCCAGAAACAGTGCCTTGCAACTCATTCGTCACGTCCCTACAAGTAGGCCTTATTTCTAGTGATTTTAAAAGGTCTTAAAATTTAATTATGATATTCCTAATTTTCCTTTCATCTATTTATGTCTCTCTAATCCAAGCTCTATATTTTACTATCTCTGACTCAATTGTTTATGACTATAGTTTATCCTCCTTTTCCATGGCTTTATGTTTTTATCTTACTTCTTTAAGTATTCTGACTAAGTAGACATATTGTTAGTCCCATCACTTTCTGAGGTCCAAGACACCCACTACCCTTGCCATGTTGTGATTAGCACAAAATGTCCAGTTCTAGTTTAAGACCTTGAACGGTATCATGCATCATAATCCCAGCAATATCCCAGAACTGTACAGCACACATAATGCTTAGTCACAGTCACTGGGGTAGCATTCTTTCGTTGTCAGCTTCAATAGCATAATTTCTTCCTTGTTCTTTCTAATCCAAAGACTTGAGCAGGAAACTATGCTGACACTTCAGTGTAGAACTGAAGGCATATGACATTCCAGGAGGTGCCACTTGTTGTTTAGGCTCTAGGTGGTTGAGGTACAGTGTTTTCACCAGTAATAATAAAACAGTAGTGAAAGTTATCAAAATTAGGACTGACAGCCCCCATAGGGTATTGGAAAACAAAAAAAGCCAAGTGTCAAAGGAAACTTGCAAATTCAAAATCCTCCTTTCTGCTCTGCTATATAAAACAATAACAAATTAGGCAGCTCCTGGTGGAGCATTGTGGCAAAAACAAAAATCAAACAGCCAACAAAAATATGCAGAACTGTAAAATAAACTTAAAATTAATTCAAAATATTGTCATCTGGGATGAGGGTGAAGATGAGGAGGAGGATCATGATGAGATTGGATGATGCACCCCAAATTGCCTTCTCTATACTGGGTCAAGGACCTATCTAATGATTAGTCTTAGAGGATAGGTGAGTCTTAACAATAAAAGGTGCTTGTCTTGTATAACAAAAGGTAGTTTATTTCATGCTGGCAATAGCTACAAGTTATATTGACTAGTTAGATTTAATTAAGATTATGAGCAGCTAGATACGTCAATTCAGATCCTCCACCCAAAGGCTTTGAGATATCAGATTGGGTGGAGCCTAATGCAACTTGAACACTAACTCTTTCAGAGCCATTTCTTCATATGGTACGACTTTTGGATGAGATGTTAAACTGTTTGCCCAACGTTTATTCCTCTACTATCACCAACAAAAACAGATTGCCTGGGCTTGAAGTCAATTCTGTTTATTAGACTTTGTTGTTTGCAGTGGGCTGCTGAGACTATCTGTGCTATTGTTATTATGACTACACCATACTAGCTCCAGCATATTTTGATGTAAAAATCATTCTGTACTAATACAAATTGTCCTTCCCTTGGAAATTACAGTGAGATAATTTGCAGCATTTAGATTTACTCAACTTTATATAAACTTTAGTTTATTGATCTGCATATGTGCAGTATTAAAACATCCCTAAGATAATACAAGAAAAGCCATTTTGTTATAACGCAGACAGCTGAATCAAACCAGCCATCCTACCACTGTATTCACAGCACAGTAAAATTAAAACCTTCAAAATCCCTCAAAATTGACCCCAATGGTTCTTAACCAGACTTTTTGAATGACCAATCCCAGATTCTGTGGGTAATCTATTATAAGATTTGTAGGGTAACCAAAGACTTAGCAATTTATTGATAATACAGTAACTTTAGCAGAGCAAAATTAAACAACAAAATAACCTAATCAATATCTATTATTTAAACCCAACAACCTATGTTTTTAGCTCTGTTCATGCAAAATGTAGACAGATAAACATAGTTATTGATAAATAAACAAAACAGGCTAGATTACTGAAGTAGTTTTCACATTGCATTGTTCTACAAGCATTTTTGATGGTTTCTTGATTGATTTTCTGAAGACGTTGATCAGGACAACTTTTTCAGTATAATCAGAGGAAGTTAGTGATACTTATAAATTAGTTCCTATTCTCTGAACTTCCAATTGCTGATAATGGGAGATTAGGCAGGGAGCTTTCAAATCTTCATATTGTAACATTGACAAGTGAATTCTTTCTTCCAGAAACAGTCATAACTCCGGCATTTGTTTTTTCCTTTATTCATTCACAGAATGAGGGTATCACTGGCTAGGCAGCATTTATTGCCCAGAGGGCAATTCAGAGTCAACCACATTGCTGTGGGTCTGGAGTCACATGTAGGCCAGACCAGGTAAGGATGGCAGTTTCCTTCCCCAAAGGGCATTAGGGAACAGGTTGGGATTTCCAACAATCAATTCATGGTCATCATTAGATTCTTAATTCCAGACATTTTATTGAATTCAAATTCCACCATCTGCCATGGCGGGATTCAGACCAGGGTTCCCAGAATGTTATCTGGGTCTCTGAATTAACAGTCCAGCGATAATTCCACGAGGCCATCACCTCCCTGCATCCCTCGGTTTGACCATTGTCTTCTCTTCCAGACTTGTTTTCACCAACTCCCACTTATTGTCGCATTCACTTGGTAAATAGCCAAACATCTACTATCTGGTTAAGTATACGGCTTTCCCCGGTGTCAAAGAGTCTATGGAATCCTTTTGATCAACAGCCAACCAGCAATTAACTTCTACGGCTGGTCTCACAAACAAAGAACAGCTTGTTCTTTCTTTTTTTTTGTTTTTAACACAAGCTGCTGCTCAGAGGCCAAAGGTCAACTTCAGCTCACAGTGCCGAGTTTACAGTTCCAAATCAAAATTGAAAAAAATAATTAAATAAAAATAGTGAAATATCAGTAGAGGATCTAACAACTTGAAAACATTGTGAATTTACTCTTCCAATAATTCGTGATGCTCATACATTACGGATTGTGGTGGTTGTAGAAAATTCATTACTCTGACTAAGTCAGATTAATTTGATCCTCTTGCCTGTAAAGTCTTGCTCACCATGCTACCAGACAGTCTTAATGGTGCTAATTAGGAAGTACTTACAAGATTTGATAATCTGCTGAAATAAGGGGTCGCACAGAGATTGTCTATTTAAGCAAGTTTTCCAAGGATATTAGGAATCCAGTGCTTTCAGGGATGCAACTCACTCAACCATTGACTCCTTGAAACAGTCAATGAAGAAAATTAGTAAGAACGGAAAACAAAGATCAAGCTGAAGTAGAATTCAATCTTAAGAAACTGAATTCCTGTTTAGAGAAACTCATCAGTTGGTTTAAAGAAACTCACATTTAATTGTCATAAGAACCATTGGTTATGTAACTCAAAACATAAGCAGTTGGGTATTAAACAGATTGTAACTTTAATTTATCTGCAAATGTCCATAATTTTTACTGCCTCACATGCACCTCAATGTTCATATTGTTTTACTTAATGTTATTGAAACAAAGTGAAGCAATTAATCATGCTATTTGTAACAATTCTTTGAATATTGATTTTTTTTTAATTTAAGCTGCTGAACAAAGTGCACTTCTGTAGTTCAGAATGATGGATAAATCTGTAAAAAGAAGTTATCATAGTAAAATGTTCCCACACCTTTTATTACGAATTGAAGCCAATAATAATTTCGGAGGGATACTTAGGTCTTGGCAAACTTCTATTCATATCAGTTTGGGTGACCTGGTATAAAAAAGAATTTATCTGAAACAATTCCAGCCATGAGTTGGCATTTCCCATGCCAGGCAAAGTAACTGACTTGAATCCATACTCTCATACACATATTCAGCACATTTTCTGAGCACAACAAGGCAGGGTTTGAGGTGGGGGGTAGTTAGTAGAGTTGTTGGTGGTGAAATAGTGGCAGGGCCAGGCCAGGGCTGGGGGGCTATGTGGAATTATAGAGCATGGTGCATTCGGTTGTTCCCCAGATGGGTAGCGAGTAGGATCAGTTAGACCTCATAAATGTGTGCATGTGCAGTTAGGAACTCCAAGGGTATGTACAGCACCCAAAATGTAGGTGCTAATAAGGGACATTCCTTGTCCATCATATTCGTTACTTGGATAAAATTGCACTAAAACTGCGAACCACAGATTTTCATCATGAGCTTTGGGACACTAATGTCTTATTTAAATGGGTTTCAAAGGTTTACAGTCACTGTGAGAGAAATAGTCGACCAGCAACTCTTTACCTTGAATCAGACAATTAGTAACCAGATCTGGGATATATCCATTTTTCAATTACAAAGGGAGGCATGCTATTGAAGCTGGAGAATCAATTGTAGATCCCCCAGTGCCGAAGCTGCAGCAGCACGCTGTCTTTTCATGTAAAAGACAGTGTCAAAATGAATGCAATCCCTTTCTGTCACCAACCTTTTGGAATTTTAAAAAAACAAAATTGTACTAAATATCTAGCCAGGGCCTGCCTAGCACACAAATTACAACTGTCCACAACCCCCGCCGCCAAACCTCTACTAACCCCCCAAACTCTACCAGCCCTCTCCACCCACACCCCCCCAACACACACGCACACACGCACACATACACACATGTGCACACACACACGCACACTATCCTTGTACTTTTTCTCCTGCCTGACACTTTCCAGGCAATTGGAGCACCACGAAAGATTGCAGTTGACCTCTCACATTTAGCCTTCATTAGCCTTTGTAGAGACTTAGTAGTCTATCAGCTAAATGGGGGCAAGCATCTTTGCAGTGTTCCTACACCCACACTGCAGCTCTAATCTGCCTTTGAAAAATTGACAGTAGAGTCATAGAATTGCACAGCATGGAAACAGACCCTTTGGTCCAATGTATCCATGCCAACCAGATATCCTAAATCAATCTAGTCCCATTTGCCAGCATTTGGCCCATATCCCTCTACACCCTTCCTGTTCATGTACCTATTCCACATGCCTTTTAAATGTTGTAATTTCACCAATTCCTCTGGCAGCTCATTCCATATATGCACCAGCCTCTGCGTGAAAGTGTTGTTCCTTAGGTCTATTTTAAATCTTTTCCCTTCTCACCTTAAACCTATGCCCTCTAGTTTTGGACTCCTCTAACCTGGGAAAGAGGCATTGGCTATTCACCCGATCCATATCCCTCATGACTTTGTAAACCTCTATAAGGTCACCCTTCAGCCTCCGATGCTCCAAGAAAAATAATCTTAGCCTATTCAGCCTCTCCCTATAGCTCAAACTCCCCAATCTAGGCAACAATGTCATAAATCTTTTCTGCACAACTTAAAGTTCAACAACATCCTTCCAATAGCAGAGAGACCATTAATGAATGCAATATTCCAAAAATGGTCCAAACAATGTCCTGTACAGCCTTAACATAACCTCCTAACTTCCATGCTAATTGTACTGACCAATAAAAACAAATGTATCAAACACTTTCTTCCTTACTCTATTCCGTGTGATCTAACCTAGCTAACCAGTCTACCTGCGACTCCACCTTCAAGGAACTACAAACTTGCACCCCAAAAACTCTTTGTTCAGCAATACTATCCAGTGGCCTACCATTAAATATATAAGTCCTACCTTGATTTGCCTTAGCAAAAAGCAACTCCTCATATTTATCTAAATTAAATTCCACCTGCCACTCCTCGGCTTATTGGCTAATCTGTTCAAGGTTCTATTGTACTCTGAGATGACATTTTTCACTGTCCACTACACCACTTTTTGGTGTCATCTGCAAAGCTACTAACCATTCCTCTTATATTCACATCCAAATCATTTACATGAATGACAAAAAGCAGTGGACCCAGCCTCGATCTCTGTGGCACACACTTGGTCACAGGCCTCCAGTCTGAAAAGCAACCCTCCATCACCACCCTCTGTGTCCGACCTTAAGCCAATTTCATATCTAAATGGCTAGCTCTCTCTGGATTCCATGTGATCTAACCTTGCTAACCATTCTATTGTGTGGAACCTTGTCAAATGCCTTGCCGAAGTTCAGATAGATCATGTCCACTGCTCTGCCTTAATCAATCGTCTTTGTCACTTTTTCAAAGAACTCAATTGAGTTATTGAGACACAATTTCCCATACATAAAGCCAAATTGACTATCCTTAATCAGTCCTTGCCTTTTCAAATACATGCAAATCCTGTCCCTCAGAATCCCCTTCAAAAACTTACCCACCACTGTTGTCAAGCTCACTGGTCTATAGTTCTCTAAGTGGACTTCAGTAAGGAGTTCAGCAAGATTCCTCAAGGCAGACAGGTTAGCAAGGTTAGATCACACGGAATAGAGGTAGAACAAGCTATTTGGATACAGAACTGGCTTGAAGGGAGGAGACAGACGGTGGGGGAGGAGGATTGCTATTCAGCCTTGATCAGTGGAGTTCCACAAGGATCGGTGCTGGGTCCACTGCTTTTTGTCACTTATATAAATGATTTGGATGTGAGCGTAGGAAACATGGTTAATAGATTTGCAGATGACACCAGAACTGGAAGGGTAATGGGCAGCAAAGAAGGTTACTTCACAGTGCAACAGGATCATGATCGGATGGGTCAATGGGCTGAGGAGTGCCAGATGGAGTTCAATTTAGATAAGTGTGAGGAGATGCATTTTGGAAAGGCAAATGATTTCATGGTAAGGTCCTGGGGATTGTCACTGAACAATGACCTTGGAGTGTCTTGAAAGTGGATTTGCAGTTAAATAGGATAGTGAAGAAAGCATTTGGTATGCCTGCCTTAATTGGTCAGTGCATTGAGCATAGGAGTAGGGAAGTCATGTTGCGGCAGTACAGGACATTGGTTAGGCCACTTTTGGAATACTGCATGAAATTCTGGTCTCCCTGCTATCGGAATGATGTGCGAAACTTGAAAGGGTTCGGAAAAGATCTGCAAGGATATTGCCAGGGTTGGAGGGTATGAGCTATTGAGAGAAGCTGAATAGGCTGGGGCTATTTTCCCTAATGTGTGAGAGACTGAGGGGTGACCTTAAAGAGATTTATAAAATCATGAGGAGCATGGATAGGATGAATAGACAAGGTCTTTTCCCTGGGGTGGAGGAGTCAAAAACTAAAGGGCATAGGTTTACGGTGAAAGGAGGAAGATTTAAAAGGTGCCGAAGACACAACTTTTTCACACAGAGGGTGAGACATAAAGCGAACAAGCTGCCAGAGGAAGTGGTGGATTCTGGTACAATTACAACATTTAAAAAGCATCTGGATGAGTATATGATTAGGAAGGGTTTAGAGCGATATGGGCCAAATGCTGGTGAATGGGACTAGATTTATTTAGTATTTCTGGTCAGTATGGATGTATTGGATTGAAGGGTCTGTTTCCATGCTACATATTGCTGACTCTGGCTTTCTTTAAAACCACCTTTCTGACTGAAGACACCCTCCAGTCTTCCGGCACCTCACCTATGGCTATCAATGATACAAATATCTCAGCAAGGGGCTCAGCAATCACTTCCTTAGCTTCCCACAGAGTCCTGGGGTGAACTGCAGCTAGACAAACTAACATTGGTTGGCACAGGATTAAGCTCTCCTTTCCCACTGAGATCCAAAATTCAGTTTATATTTTCTAGTGTTCTTAATGGACAGTTTGGCCTGATGACTGCCCTGTTGGCATTACATTTAACTCAAACTGGGGGCATTTTCCTAAAGATCATTAAATCAACCATACTACACGAGAGGTCCTCAGAATACTCCCTGTCTCCCACAGTTCTTCCTACAATCTACAAAATTTGGAAAATTTCCCAAATTGCACTGGCAGTAGACTAGATAGCCTATATGCCTAGCATGTACTATTAAAATGTTCCTTATGATCTTCATATCAGGAAGTGTGTGTCAAGAATTGATAATTTAATGGAGGTTGGATTCCATGTGATCTATATCTACGAACTACCATGTAGAACCTTGTCAAACACCTTGCTGAATTTGGAAAGGTATCATCTATCAATGAAATCTGCAGCCATTTAATACTAGTTGTGTTAAATGGCAATTCAACGCGTACAAATGTCACTATGTTCCAAGAATGTTGTGTGTTGCTGTCATCAATACTCAATATAATTGCATACATTTTACCACAGAGCTTCCAGACCGATAAATAATCAAAATAGATGCCAGGTTGTACAGCTAGCCATGATTTCACACGCAAGAGTTGTATACACAGAGTCTATTTGGAAAACTTACTTCAATGGACTTAAGTAAAAATTTCTCTCTAAATCCATTAATCAGAGATAATCAATTACGTGTCTTAAATGCCTGTATTTCATCTTTATGTTATGATTCTCAAACATTCTAAATCTCTCCAAATTCACCTTCTGTCATTGTTTTAATTTGTTTTTTTGGAATTATGTCGTATATCTTTTCTAGTTTGCTCAGTGGCTAATCCTTTTTAAAGGATTGTGGTTGGAAAATGACTGTGAACCCATTGAAAGATTCACTTGTATTATGGTTAATAAAAATTGAAGTAATGATGGATTATTCCGAACATTAATAGTTAGGGCTGTCAGAAAACAAAAGAAAGCTGGTGGTCAAATCAAATCTTATTAAATAAAAACTGTTCCAACATGTGTGCATTAGCTGCAAGTTCACAAAATTTCATGGGTTGTATTTTGCTCCATTTTATGGATAAATTGTATGAATAGTGTTCTTGGTTTTGTATTGCAAATTTGGACAAGATAAGTATCAGCATAAAATACAAATCACTTCCTCACCACTGGGACTGGAAATGCGTATTTGTGCTCCAAACTACAAAGGCAATCACACCTGGCTGTCATACAGCTACCTTTAAATCAAAGACAAAAAGCTAAAAGCATGAAGTAGAGAAAACTACACAAAGGCAAACGGAATGGCTCAGAATGAGGACTGAACAGTCACTAATTATGTGACTTGCAGTAATAAAGACAGACAGATTTAAGGATTGGAGTTCTGAATAGGAACTTTAGAACTTTTAGAAGATTGCTAAATTTCTTTAGGCATTGAGGATGAAAGCAGGAAATTTAAGCTTGCAGGCATGCTGAATGAAGATGAATTCCACATGTGTTTGTTCCCTTTTCCTTCAACATCCATTTCAACCTGTTCTTATATGGTGGCTGCTTCAATTACAAGCTATGACAATGCATTGAACTGCACACAAATAAAATGGAGAAAGAGAAATGTTCCTCCTGCTCTTTGTACTGAACATCTTTAAATTTAATCTGATGTCTATATCTTTCAATCAAACTCTCGAAGCACCAGAAACGAGCTGTTTTTACCACATTGTTTGAAATTCTAGAGACTTTGTCCACTTTCAACACATGACACTGGTGAGGTGGGATCACAGAATGTCATCCCATGTGATTACACTTTGCAGCACTTTATGTTAACTTTTGAAAATAATATATGATCTAAAGTATCTCAAAATCAAGTATCAAATGGCAATAAGGAGAAACTTCTTCAGCCAGAGAGTGGTGAATCTGTGGAATTCACTGTCACAGAAGGCTGTGGAGGCCAGGTCATTGAGTATATTTAAGACCGAGATAGCTAGGTTCTCGATTATCAAAAGGATCAGGGTTATGGGGAGAAACCAGGAGAATAGGGTTGAGGAACTTATCAACAATGATTGAATGGTGGAGCAGACTCGAGGGGCCGAATGGCCTAATTTCTGCTCCTATGTCTTATGGTCTTATGGTCTTATGATTTGCACTGGTTTAAATGTCTCGCTAAGTTAAGGCACAGCCCAAAAATATTCATCAATGGCAACCATGAACAGTATCTCACCATAAAACACTGGGAGTTCATTGCCAACATCTTCCTGAACCATACGCAGTCGCAACTGTGTTCTTATCTTCAAACACATTATTGGTAACCATCAAACCCCAGAGGCAATAATCAGTGGTAAGATAGGTTAAGCTTCTGAGTTGAAGATGGATGAAACTGGTGACAGGTAATCAATTCAAACAGATGTGGTCAGAAAACAATGACAGAGCTGATGAATTAACTTCCTCACGGTTTCCTGCAGCTTGTCAAGCAAGATTCCCATTTGGTTCGCACTTACTCAGGAAATGCTTTTGGAGAGAAGGACGAGTTCAATATTAGAGAATATGATTACAGATACATAGGAAAACAATAACTTAGGGCTGGATAGGGGTGAAATTATTATTTTTCCTTAATTGGACAAAACCTAATGAAAACATAACTCGTTACAACTGAGTTAAATTTAAATGGCATGTGAACAAATCAGTTCGTTAGTTAATTAATTTGAATATAATAGATAAATCAGGCTTGAAAGGCAGTCTCCCTGCCAATGACCAAAAGCTCATGGTCTTGAGATCTGAGAGGTTAAATAGTCAAACTTCCCAGTAACCTGTTGGTGTCAGATATTGTTGTTGAGAAGGTGTTATCAAACATTACATTATTGATGTCTCCAGGTATTTTTTCAAAGTTCAACAGACTCCTGACTAACAAGAATAAAACCAGAATTGGCAGTACAGCTGTTTATGATGTGCAGAAACTCATAATAACATGACCATTTGTGAGCTACAATTTAATATGGAAGATCCCCTGAAGCATAACCAAATGGCACGATGAGGCACACACTTCCTCCACGTACGTTCAGAAGATGGTTATATAATTGGCTTTTTATAAACATGTAAAAGTATAGTTCAAATTTAAGACTAGATTTCCAGTGTTACACAGTTAACAACCACTCTAATGGTACAGAATTCTCAATTCAGACATAAGGTGTTATGTATGAATGTGAGCCAAGGGTAGTGTCTCGGAAATTACTCAGCAAGCTTAACACTCTCAATCTGTTGTCTAATTTTAAAATAGAATATAGAAAAAAGTAAAAGTCTCATATTTCTCAATCGCAATTTTATAAAAATGTTTACTGTAATAGTGCTGGAATGTGGAATGAATATATAGGTGTCTTGACTTTGAAGTGTTTGGTCTCTTAACGTGACTATAGCAGTCAGACACAAGAATTTGGGATTACTAGTTCTCAATGCCAAGATTATCTGAAGCATGGACATGGTAAAGGGAGCTAATCAGGTGTATACAATCCCAGCTGATGTTTACACTGCACAAGTCAGATCCCAAAATGAAGTCTAGTTAGCTAGATCCTAACTTGCATTTTCCTTAAACTGCACCAATCTGTCAATGAACGTATTCACAAGAGGCTGCCAGTACATTTTTAACACAAAGAATAAAATGCTTATTAAACAAAGTCAAACATAAACCATATTACACCCATTCAAAAAGGTTGGAAATATCTTATTAGCAGGAAAAAATTTGAATGTTCATTCTTCCTTTTATCCTCGTAACATCCCCACAATCACGCAAACCTCAGTGAAAAATAACCAGGGCTACACACCATTAAAATTTAGCTCGGGTATATGGAGTTGCATTGTTATTAGGTTTTTGTCTAATTAAAGAAAAATAACAATTTTACCACCATCCAGCCCTATTATTGGTTTTCTTTGTAACTGGAATCATAATCTCCAATATTGAACTGGTCCTTTTCTCCATCAGCATTTCCTTGCACCACAACTTCTCGTTCGAGCACTAACCAGTTTCCTTTCAAATGTTTGTGCATTCGCTAGATGTTATTTTTCTTCAGCTGCTGTCTTTCCCCCTGTGGTACCTAAAACAATTAAAAACTAAACTCTTTATTACATTAACTTCAGAGCAAACACACAAGTTGCCCAATCTCAGCTTTCAGCAGTTTTTTGCTGGATGTTTTATGAGAGTGTTGAATACATCAGACTTCACTCTTTGGTGCATACACTCAGACAGACTTCCTCCTTTCTGCATTACTGTGTCTCTGTTTCATTGGATCCTTGCTGCTAGGCAATTGGTCCACTTTTTTCATCTCTCTACTTCAAGGTTATAAAACCTCTGTAAAACAAGCAAAACCTCCAGACTCTCTGGCGCTAAGCTCCAAAGAATTCTAAAGGCAGGTATCTCCCTTCTTAACACCAGAAAGTAAAAAATTAAAATTAAAATTATTGTCATATGTTGGTGCTCACTTTGAATGCATCAATGTTGCCCACTTTTAAATAATCTTATCATATTTCAGTGTTATGACAGGCCCTCAAAGTTCTAAAGCAGAGACAAAACAAAGTTTCTACTTCTCAGAAATGTCTTTCTCAATTATATCTCTCCCGATCCTTCATCTTGGCTCTGCATCTGTTTCACAGAACTAACATTAGTGCCTCTTTTACTGTAATTGTTTTGTGGCCATGCCTGCTGCAACTCTACAGATCTAAACACAAAATCTCTTCATGCAAATTTATATTTACAACTACAACCAATTTATATCCGTGTGTCTCTCTCTCTCCCCCACAAAATCACAACAGCTGAGGATGAGGTCTTGTCCATCAAGTTCATGTCAGCTCTTGGTAGAGCAATTAAGTCAGTTGCACTCCCTGGCTCTATTTTCTCTGCCACGTTCTTCCCCGCATGTGTTGATCCAAATTCCTTTGGAAATCATCAGGTCGTCTTTCACCAAACGTGTCAGCAATAATTTCCAGAACATTACCATTTGCTGCATGAAAATGTTTACCCCATACAAGACTGGTACAAATGATTAAATTCTGTGTCCTCTCATCCTTGTATTGTCAGCTCATTAGGAACAGCACTAGTTTAGCTTATCTAAATGTTTCACAATCACGTCAATGCAAATTTCCTCTCAACTTCTGTCACTGCCAAGAATGATTCTGGTTTCTCTCATTCTCTACCATGGAACCATTCTTTCTGCATCCTTTAAAGGAACATCACATCCTTCCTAAACAGTGGTGACCAGAACTGGACTAGGTACTTCTTTTGTGCCTTAATCAGACCCCACTAAAGGTTCAGCGAAACCTTTCTACTTTTGGACTCAATGCACCAATTCACAAAGTCCAAGATTCCAGATGCTTTGTGAAAACATGCAAATTAGTATCAGGAGCAGGCCACTCAGCCATTTGAGCCCATATCACCATCTCTTAAGACCATGGTTATCTGATTTTGGCCACTGTGGGAGACCAGGAGGTTGTCACCCTATGCCAGAAGGTCACAGCAGGAGGCTGGCAGGATGCCGCACCACACTGGGAGACCAATGCGCCTGGCCGGGAGGCCACTATGCCATGCTGGAAATTGTCACTGGAGGATGGAAGCCTTCATTGGAGGCCCGAGAATCATCACTCACCAGGAGGACGGGGATCATCACTCGCTGGGAAGACTGGAATCGTCACTCATCAGGGGGATGGGAATCGTCACTCGCCGGGAGGACGGGGAATTGTCACTCACTGGGAGGACTGGAATCGTCACTCGTCAGGAGGATGGGAATCGTCACTCACTGGGAGGACAGGGAATCATGACACGTCGGGAGGACTGGAATCGCCTGTCATGGAGGCTGGAAATTGTCACCAGAGGTTGGAAGTCAAAGAGCAAAATAAGGAAGGAGAAGAAGAAAAACAAAGCACCAATTGGAAGAAAAGAAGAACAGGCAGCGTGGTGATCTCTGGCTGGAAGGTCGTACTTTGCCACCATCTTGCTATAATGGACAATTAATTATTATCCCTTCCTGCCTTCTCTGGTTCCTACTCACTCTTTGAGGATCCCTCATCACCTTTCCTGCTGGTGATCATCACCAATTGCTCTTCCCGTCAGTGCAATGATACTCAGTCACTTTCTGCAGATAAAAATGGCCCACGCCCCAGGACTGATATCTCAACAACGCTGTCGGACTTATCTGCAATTCCAGACTGGTTACACTTGACCTGTAGGTCTGACATGGCTCCTTGGGCAGCAAGAACATAGAATCCCATGCTCTGGTAAGACCCTTTGTACTCACAAGGGGGCACTGTTCTCCACTGTTTTCACATATTGCCTTTTGCATGGAATAATGCAGAGTGTTTGTTGTTCATTGGAAGGTAAATTATTTTAGATGGAGTCTGGACATGCTCTTTTTTTGTTTCAATTTTATTTCAACCAACCATATCTGGTACCTTTCTGGCCATCAATTTTTTTATGCTTTAGAATTTATGTTTCCATTATCAGCCTGTTTGGAGATGTTGTTACAAATCTCTGAAACAGGTGAGACTAGAACCTAGGCCTCCTGTCTCAGAGATGGGGACAATACCATTGCACCATTTGAGTCCCATACATGTGAAAATAAATAACTAATTTGCTCCCAACATGTTTGGCTTGTTACAAAAGCTTCCAGTCAATGAACATCTGAACAACAAAATTACATGCTAACTAATCCTAGTGTTGTTAAATTCGAAAATAAAACATACACAAGAACATAAACAAAATGATAACACATTGTATCTTTCATTATTAAATGACCTTTCACAAACTCTATATTCCACCCCATTTTAAAAACGCATTCAATAAAATTACAACATGAATATTCCTTTTATTTCACAGCACTCTTTCTGCTTGAGAACATCTAGCACACTTTTTTTAAAATTGCACTATGACAGCTGATCTGAACAAACTGAGACAGCAAGAACCGCAGATGCTGGGAGTCAGAGTCGATACAGTGTGGAGCTGGAGGAACACAGCAGGTCAGGCAGCATCAGAGGAGCAGGAAAGTCGACTTTTTGAAACACTGAC
>JAHRHZ010000035.1:10940645-10962304 GCA_024137785.1 Ginglymostoma cirratum | reverse complement strand
CGTCAGATTTCCTGCTCCTCTGATGCTGCCTGGCCTGCTGTGTTCCTCCAGCTCTACACTGTATATTTTCAAAATATCCTTGTTTTCTAACGTCCTTCTTATATCTGAGATCAATCCTCAATCTCTTCCCCACAACAGTGTTTGGCAAATGGACATTGATGATCGTTCGCTCTGGGATAATGATACATTGTGCATTTTACTTTTCCCATGGGGCCGTTTTGCAGTAGTTCCTTTACAAATTTACATTGGTACAGTGCCATTTTTGTTACTTTTTCCAGCACAAGCGTCTCTTTAGCTAAAGTATTTTAACTACTGTTTTTCCATGCTATGGATGATATTTGGGTCATTTTTTCCCACTACTTTCATTATGAATCTTGTACTTGAGGCATCATTGGGAAAATTTGCATTTGAAGCATCCCGAAATAAAGTTTCTAATTTCATTCCTTCTAGGTCACACAGGAAAGCTGAGTGTACACTGTTCGAAAATCAACGTTTTAATATCTTTTGTTTGCCTTCAGCACTTCTTCAACAGTAACGTATTTCAACACGATGATCAATTCTTATACATCAGAGTACACATCAGGCCTATTGTGTGTGCATTGCCAGTTTAATCACCCAATTAAACTTCTTAGCTAGTCAGCTGCTTTCTTGGTGGTAGGATCTTCGTTTTGTGAGGATTTGGTCAGATTTATCACAGTTGTTTAACATTCTGCAGGACAGGGCTAAACCCTAAAGCTGTTATCCAAGCCATAATGGCATTCATTTGACTTTTAGAGAGCCTTCATTACTTTTGCTGCCCACTTTGGACAGTGAAAAAGAATTTCCCTTTTGACCTTATCTCTCTGCAAAAGCGCAGCTTTGATATCAGTCGATCTACATTCCCAATTATTGCATGCTAACAAAGCCAAGAAAATCTTCAACACTTGTTTCTCTGGTGAATCTATTTTTATAATTTGGTCCTTCACGATTTTCGTCAAAACCTTGTAGCATTGAATTGGCTTTTGCCTTATACCTTCTACCAGGAAACACCTTTTCTGTATGTATTCATCTATGATATAGGCTTGACTTTCCCTTAACTGGTGCCTCTGTTGACACCCCAAAATCTCTCCAACTTTATAATTCTTGCCGTTTATTTTAATCAATTTGTATTCTAACTTGTTTGTAGCCACTAGGACAAGCCAATTACATCGACTTCTGCTCTTATTGGTATTCCTGATCTTTAATATTCTTTTGACCTTGTTAAACTATGTCTTTTATCTTCCTTTCTGTCTCTTTCTGGACTACTAACATTTGCCATGGCCCTCCAAATGTAGGATTCCTTTCAATGGTTCATTATCTCTTTCTGGGAACATGTTCACTCCTGGATGCAACATCAGAAGTAATGCTGCTTCTTTTTTGCTTTCCATTTTGGTGCTTTACATTCCCAATCCAAGGAGTTGGATACTAACAAGTTTTGCTTCATAAACTGCTGACTCACTACAGCTCTGACATATCTGCTGCATGGATTGAAGCTCAATGTTTCCCACTGCCATAAGGTGCCTGCATCTCCCTCTGAACTACAATGTAATTCAACCCAAACAGAGCATGGCATCTTGTAAGTCCTTGCAATGAGTGTAAATTAAGGAAGTAATATGAAATATACAGAGGCTGGTAGCCTCCTGGCAGCATATAGAGTGAGTGAGCAGTAAGATTTCAATTAAGAATCCTCTGCGCATGCATGAAATGAGTGTCTCTCCATATGCGAAAAAGCCTGACAGAAGCATGCAAGTCATAGGTGCCCTTATCTCCAAAATGCTAAAGAGCTAAAGAGCCCAAGTTGATCATATTGCAGGCAAGATGATGTGAGAAGGTTCTTGGTTTGCTGATATCAAACTGTGTGGATGGAGGGTCACGGAAGATGATGACCGTGCAGCATGCAGGAGTTATTTTGACAAAGCAATTACACAATGCCTAGGACAAACATTTGTTGAGCTGCAGCCACCAAGTGCCCATTTATTTGTCGGGAATTGCATAGTCTTGTTTCTTAATGAAGGAAAGAAGCATTATAAGTGGCCACATACATGAAGACTGGTACATGAGACATGGGGCCACATAAATGAACTAACTTTCCCCTACTTATGGAACTGCATCTTCAGGAGAAGAGAACATTTGAATTGAAGTACGGACATATTTAAATTTAGTGTTCTGCAAAAAAACTTGTAATTTATTATGTTTTGTTTGACAGACCAGATATAAGTTAATGTTGAAGAGAAACAAAGAATAATTAATGAATGACAAACGAAAGAAAAATATTGTACCAAAATACAAAGAGGAAAATAGTGTTTGCATAATTGAAAACGAAGATGGCCTTATTAGTTTGGAAACTTAATTGCTTTGAGCTTCTTTAGAAATTGGTTCAATCAGGGTCAATTTATGCAACAAAGTAGCCTTCTGTTGTTAGATCCTTTCTCCATTAATTATTTCAGAGAAATTGAAAAGCAACCATTATTCTCTGTTCACTTGCTTCTATTTAAATGAAAGGAAATTGTACAAAATTAATAGCCTGAAGAAGAATTTGCAACATTTTGGAGGTAAGTAAGTGTTATGAATAATCAATGTGGCACTATTGTTGTCATGTTTTCCTGACACAATTCTATGTTTTAAGATGCCAACATTTGAACAAAGCCCCAAATGGAGCTGGAAGCTCAGTCTGAAACTTTTCAAATTCATGATCACTAACAATCAATATGGGTTTAGTTAAAAGAAGCAGCAGTACCTTTTGTTTCATAAAGAAACATTGTTCACAATATTTTTTGGTGTAAGCATGAAAAGAATATGTTGGCATGAATTCAGAATTCATCATCTTTTTGCTTATACCTGAAATTCTGTCTCACCCACATCACTGATATTTTATATGACTGAAACTGCATCCCTGTGTGGGATTAAGTAAGTGGATGATGTGAAATTTTATGGATGAACTTCTACCACATGGAGACATGATACAATGATTACTTTCTTGATGGGTTTCTTGAAAAGTTCATCCTCTATGGTGGAACTGTTTGATTAATATGTTGCACTGCTTGTGAATATGTTTGTTTTAAACTGCACTTGAACAGAGAACAAGCTCCTTCCTTTATTGTCTTAAAATTAAATTAGAAATATATCTTGCCACTTACTTGAGGTCAAATCAGGCACCATAATATTATTACTTACCAATCACTGTAGATTAGGCAGAGTTAAACAGATTTTCCTAATAATAATATGAAAATTTGAAGAGACCATTGAATCAGTCTTTACATCATAGAAACATTGAGGATAGAAAGCAAGGGTAGGCCATTCACTATGATCATCAGCTCAATACCCTGAGTTCACCGTCTCTCCATATTCCTTCATCCCTTTATCCACAAGAGCTATACCTATCTCCTTCTTGAAAGCATACAATGTTTTGGCCTCAACCACTTTCTGTGGGTGTCAACTGTCTAGGATACTCTCTGGCAGAAGAAACTTCTTCACACCTAAGTCCTAAATCTTATCTTTATACTATAACACAAGGTTCTTGTCTCCCCCACCGTCTGGAACATCCTTCCTGCATTGAACCTGTCTAGTCCTGTAGGACTTTTATAGCTTTCTATGAGATTCACCTCTCACTCATGCTCAGTCAGACCGCTAATTAACCTACATATTTTTGTATATGTTTTCACTGTTCAGTGGAAGTATGTGAACACAACATGTGGAAGTAGAATTTTGACTCCCAAGGATCACCCTTGCATCAGGCATGTCAGCCAATCATAGAATCCCTACAGTGCAGTGGTCATTCCACCCACTAAGTCTGCACTGACCCTCTGAAGGGCATCCCAGCCTATCCTCTAACCCTACATTTACTATGGCGAACCCAGCTAGCTTGCACATCCCTGAACACCAAGGGGCAATTTAACATGGGCGATCTATCTGACCTGCACATCTTTGGACTGTGGAAGGAAACTAGAGTAGCCAGAGGAAACCCACACAGACACAGGGAGAGTGTATAAACTCCACACAGACAGCCGCCCAAGGCTGGAATCAAACCCGGGATCCAGGGTCTGTGAGGCAGCAGTGCTAACCACTGAGCTACCATGCTGGCTTGACGGGCCCTGTAATTTAACAGTCAATCCATTTACCTTCAACAGTACTTTAAGATCACCCCACACCCCCCTGGAGTTTTCCTAGATCCACTGGGAATTCTGATCTTCATGCCTTCTGGCTAACTTGGAATAGATTCAACCTTTGGCCTAAAAGATGTCCAAAAGATGAAGATTTACTGGAGAAAACTGATGAAAATGTTCACCAAAGTATCCTGGGAGGACACCAGACTTATTTATTGATCTATATTTTCAGCTTAATAACAACACAAGTCTTTCTCATTCCGAGCTGACAGGAACCATTCTGTGCCTCTACCTGCACAATAGATTAGACTGTAATCACAGCAGTCGTATGCTCTGCTATTTCCAATGACACCGCACACTCATGGCTGTGGATAGACCTAATAAGAAAGAGGAGTTTTTGTGCTTATGCATTGCATACAGAGAAAGGACTACCACTGACAATATCTCCTTTTGGGAATGACACTAGATGTCATTCCATATTTGAGAGCCAGAGCTCCAGGTCTCCCTTGTTGGGACTGACAGGAGTGGTATTAGAAAACTGTGTTTTCCAGTCGTCTCACTACTAAGCTCTAGGCTGCTCTCATTTTTTCCAGAAAATCCATTTCTAAGAAAGTTGTGAAAGATGCTTTTCACAACACTTAATATTATATACAACAATTTAATAGTCTTTAAATTAATTTGTTAGGGAAAGGACTATAATCTCATCCAATTGTCATGCTATAGGGTAAAACACTGAAGGAAATTAAGTCAGAACAATTCCTTCACCTTAAAAGGAAAAGCTCTGTATCCATAGTTATAACAGGTGACAAGTATTTCTTAGATTCTACTCCACCAGATGCAAGTTTTTACATTCTTCTCCAAAATTCAAGTTTGACCCTTATCTTGTATTCAAAACCTGTTGTTTTGCAGATTTCAATGCCAGCATAATCACTAGTTCTCCTTCCACGACCAATATAAATACTAAAAAAAAAGGTTATTTGAATAATCCAACCAAAATCGTGTTTTTCTCTAAATATTATGCAGAAAGCCCTATAGGCCATTCAGTTTAACGCTTCACCATTTAGATGACCTTCATCTGAACTGGCAAATAATCTCTTGATAATTACTGTCCGTACTGAAGTTTCAACATTTAGAAGATGAACTGAAAAGAGACCAAACTTTTTTTTATTCCCTCTTTTCCTTTGAGATGAATACTGATTCAACCCTCAATATGTTAGAGATAAGCTGATGCATGTCAAGTGATCACATTGATATGCATTCTTGATTCACAAAGCCCTTTCTTCCAAAGTGTGTTTGGAATAGTTATTACCATGCTAAACTGCCTGTAATGCTTAGTGTTGGAAGCCTTGCTCCAAGAGTACATCTTCTCTGATCATAATATGATTTTCACTACAATTATTCAACAGTTTTAACAGTTATGAGCTAAGAAATACAGTCTTTATGTTGCACTGTACCCATAGGATATAAAGTCCATACATTACGTGCTCACACACTGGCAATGATATTCACCCGAGCAGCTCTTGTTTCAACATTAGGATGGTGATGATGTTAGCACACTGAAATGACTTGAAATAAGTTTGACTTAATGTGGTGCCTTCAGCCTACATTGTCTCATCACCACTACAGCTATGTTAGTTCTCCTCTCTAGCATCAGGAAGCTTGTGCAGATTTAGGACAGCAGTGCTACAGACCAGTCAAATGACAAACCAGCATAGTTAGACTCACAGGGTCATACCTATTAGCTAACATCTCAGATTCCTGCTTGACATGTCCTGGCCCACCAGCAGATCCATCAGATGTGACAGTACAGTGTGATTCAATGGGGAGGGAGTGTCACAAGTGTCTTGTAATGCAAAGAAAATTAGCATTGTGCTTTATGTCAACTTAAGCATAATATACTCTCTGATACCAGCAGAATGCCTCGATAGAATCACTTCATCATACTCTGCAAGAGGCAGTTAATCAGCCTATTGTACCTGCACCAGTCCTCTGAGCTTTATAACTTGATGCCTGATGCCAGTCTCCTGCCTTTTCCCCATAGCCCCACACCTGGTTCTATTTAAATCCATAAAATAAAGTTACCATAGTCCCATTCTCTCCGAGAGAAGTAACTGGTGATGGCTGAACCCGAGCTGAGGGAAAACTTTGAGAAAGAAGGTCTTTCATCATAACCCTAGCCAGTGCAGGAATTGAACCTGCAATGCTCACTTGAATGCCTCAATTCAACATGCTTCCACCACACATTCCAGGCAATGCATTCTAGACCCTAAATATACGTTGTGTGAAGAAGTCCTTTCTCAACTTACATGTGTTGATTTTGCAAAACAATTGAAAAATTAGCCCTTTGGTTTTCAATCCTACCAGGAACAATTCCTCCTGATTTACTCTGCCCGGACCCTTCATATGTTGAAATTTTCCATTAGACTATCTCTTAGCCTTCTCACCCCCAAGGAAAACAGAAAGTCTATCATAATTTCTCCAGTACATGATACGTTGCGCTCAGGTCAGGTGGGATGGGGAAGGGGGCTCCAGTCGGGAGCAGTTCCAGAGCCCATGTTGATGTACCAGGCCCTCTACCTGTCTGCCTCTCTATCAATTTATCAATGTCCTTTTGATGTCCCTTATTATCCTCTGCTTGCTTTAGAAAGCTCCCAAGTTGTATCATACACAAGCTTTGAAATTGGCCAATACAAAACAAGACCTACATCATGCATATATAATAGAATACAATCAAGCTTTCCATTTCAGTATTGTCTAGAAGGAGAACGCCGTAATCAATGTTTTAAAGGGATGACATCGTCACAACTGTTAAGAAATTATTTTTGTTCTGGTTTTTTTACGAAAAAAAGGCAGAGGCGACAAACTGCCTGCTATATACGACTGGAGTAAACAGCTAGGGAATTCGGGTCCAGACCCAGAACATCACCTTTACTGCTCCTCTGATGTTACTTGGCCTGCTGTGTTCATCCAGGTCTACACCTCGTTATCTCTTGGGAATGCGATAGGGTTTTATTTTAAACAGCCTGAAAGGGTGGGGCCAGCTTTCACAGATCCAGATTTCACGGTTTTGCTGTTTTCAGTAGCAACAAAAGCTATTGGGTCTCAACAGAGTTGGGAGCTTCAATGAATTCCTCTTGGCTGCCACTTTCTCTGTATTTTCTCTTGATTTTTTTTCCTCCCAGATTGGAGAACTGCATGTGAGAATCTGTGTGTAAATTTGCCTTTTTGCCAAGGGGTGTGTTTTTGGGATATTGCTTTATTGGAACAGTTAATCAGTACTAGGCACCATGTCTATTATTCTGTTAAGAGACAACAAAAACCGCAGATGCTGGAATCCAAGGTAGACAAACAGGAGGCTAGAAGAACACAATAGTCCAGGCAGCATTTAGAGGAAAGGAGCAGTCCTGGTATGTCCTGGAGAAGGGTAATACCTGAAACGTTGACTGCTCCTTTCCTCCAGATGGTGCTTGGCTTGCTGTATTATTCTGTTAAGTTTTCCAACAGAGCTAAGTGATTCTAAATTCCTCTTTCTATGATTGCATTTTTAACTACAGTGTTCAAATAAATTGTGTTTTGCTTAATGTTGAGTAGTTTGACCAGTCACACGGCATCTGGAACACAGCACCTGACATTTATCTTTAAAAATAAGAAAAGTTAGGTTCTAGGTTACCTTTTTAAAATATTTTGGTGGTGTCTGGTCTGGTCTATAACACAGCACATACACCCATTTTGTTGTTGTTGAATCTAACTGTGTCTTCTGAAGAACATCAGTGTCTTCAGTATAGACTCTGATCATAAAGTCATATATGGCATCAGATCAAATAGGGGCAAGGAAAGGTCCTGCTGATTATTACTTATCACTGTCCCTTGGCTGGTTCCAAACTGAACACCACTTAGAGAAAACACTGAGAGTAACAATGGCACAGAATTTACTCTGTATAGAATATTTCAATATCAATCAGCCCAAAGATTTGAAAGATTGCTTTCCAATCAATCAGAACAGACAAAGAATCAAAAGCAGTCCAGTAGATTACATAGAAGAAGCCTTATATGTAAAAGAGCATGTTTCTGTATGATGTGATCTCAGGAACGTGATAGTTTTGACAATGGCATTCCAATGCCCTGCAAATAAATTAGTAACTATTTGAAGAAAATTAGAATAGCTGTCCAAAAGAACTTGTAGTTGTAAAGATTAGTTTTTGAAATGTGCACAAGATTCCCGTAATTAAGTGGGGATGATTTAAGTATGTTTTCACTACAGGTTGGAGTTGTACTTTCTACAATACCAAGCTGAGCTGATCACAGTTCGCTTCCTGCTCGGAGTCTCAAACCATTGAGATTTCCAATACAGAAGGCCATTTAGCAAAGCTTGTCTGTGCCATTAATTCGCAAGAGCAATCAAAGAGCCTTGCTCTATTCCCTGATATCCCTGTATCATCCTTTCTCTCTAAGTGGAGGTTGCTTCAAACATCACTGTGAGGTGAAATGCCTTCAATAAGTTGGTGAAATGCAGGATATCTTTGATATTGGGTTTTAGGCCTTTCCAGGGAGCATGTAATGTGCAAAAAGCCCTTCAGTAAAATTTATGCTGCAGCTCATTGTGGATTGTCAGGCCTGTATCGGTAAGATTAGTCACCAGAAGGAGAGACTGGACGTCAGCTCTATGGGGCAGGAGGGAAGAGTTCAAAGATTTGAGGGATAAAGGGCAATACTGTTTGAAAAGCCATCAGTGAAGACCACCATGCTGTTTGCAATTTTCGGCACAGGTAAGTTTGCTGCCACTGTCTTCTTTTAAGATTGGAATCTACATGGCCTAGTGCGGTAGAGGTGAATTATTTACTACTCTATTGAGAAGAGACCCATGGCTTTTTTTATTCATACATGGGATGTGGGCATCGCTGGCTGGACCAGCATTTATTGCTCATTCCTAAGTGCCCAGAGGGCAGTTAAGAGTAATCAACATTGCAGTGGGCCTGAGTCGCATGTAAGCCAGACCAGGTAAGGATGGCAGATTTCCTTCCCTAAAGGACACTAATGATCCGGACGGGTTTTTCCTGACAATCAGCAATAGTATCATGGTCGTCATTAGACTCTTAATTCCAGATTATTATTGAACTCAAATTTGACCATCCACTATGGCGAGATTCAAACCCAGGTCACCAGAACATTATCTGAGTCTCTGGATTAATAGTCTAGCAATAATACCATTAAGCCATCGCCTACCCTAAAGCTTGTCTTAAACAAGCTGTAGTTTATTGCATGTTAACAACTGTGTTCGAGTTACACAGATGTGATAGATATTGTCACTGAATGGTCAACCCAGATGGTAGGTCTTACGCTAAGGTCTGAAGTTGCTCCTTCACAAAGTCTCTAGTACATCATCATAGCAGGTGGTACTTAAGCGCACCTTGGAATTAACTCTTTCGGACACATTACATATAGTTCTTCCCCCAAGATTTTTTTTCTCATTATTAATAATCATACATTTGTGTATATAGTTACCTTTAATAGTTTCTTACGTACATTCCCATCCCTTCCCGCATGTCCAGGTCTTTGACTTCACAAATTCAGGCAGTCTGGAGGTTTCATTATCCTTGTAAATCAGAATTTGTTTCAAATTTGATAGATCTCTGGGTTGAAGGCTGTTGATTCCAATTCTGTTCCAAGAAATGCAAAGGTTGAACATTTCTTTAATCTCTTGGATTTCTTTTGCAGAGCACATCTTTTTCTGCTGAAACAGACAAATGTACAATTGCAGCATCTGGAAGACCTTTAATCTCATGTATTTCGTTTGCAGAGGATGACTATTTTGTTACAACAGGCAATTTCTTCCTTGCAGCATTTTGAATATTTGGACATCAATCATCCCTCCTCAAAAGTAGCATCCATTAAGTTGTACGGACCACACTTTCAAACTGCGTCAGCAGAATTTTATTTTCAAATCTGAATGTAGATCTGTGTTGAAATATGTGGCTCTAACCTTATTGATTAGGTACGATGCTTTTGTTCAGCTTCAGTGACTGCAGAATTGGTGAAACCACCAAATATACATCCTCTATTTCGCTATTTGAAATGCTGCTTTTTGTACATCGTGATCTCTGTCACCGTGACTGATGATTCTTTCAGGCAAGACAAGGAAATTAACTTTTCTTTTTTTAATTTTCATCTTCTGAATCACCTCAGCATCTGACACCAAACTTAAATGTGTTATAACTATTTGTTTACCAAGCTGAGTTACCTCAGTTGAAGAAGCATCAATAAGCACAAATGGGAAAAACAGACGAAAGGCAAATTCATTGCTGGTGTTTTCTCACAAACCTTACTGATCCTTGCAGCCTGAAATCTCTTCAGTGCTTTTAAGAGAGGAAAACACTTCTGACAAATTTAGTCACAGGTTTCCATCTTGGATTCTGAATGAAACAAATTTCTCAATGCCAGCATAGTCAGTCAATGAATGTTGTCTTCTGTTCAAGTTTTGTTTAGAGTCCAGGAATCTGCATGAAATCTTCAACCAGTTGTTCCTTGACCATTTGTTACCTCACTGGCTGTTCAATAACTGACGGTTCCTGGCCTGTTTTTCCACAACTGGCTGTTTTGGGTCCTTTTGATTCTCGACTTTGATAAGTATGACTGTTTTTTTTCCTTTATTCATTCACAGGATGAGGACATCGCTCTCTAGGCAGCATTTATTGCCCATCCCTAATTGCCCGGAGGGCAGTTAAGAGTTGACCACATTGTTGTGGATCTGGAGTCACATGTAGGCCAGACCAGGTGAGGATGGCGGTTTCCTTCCCTAAAGGAAATTAATGAACTGGATGTTTCTTTTTCCAACAATCAACAATGGAGTCACAGTCATCATTACACCCTTAATTCCAGATATTTACTGAATTCAAATTCCACAATCTGCTGTGGCGGGATTCGAACTTGGGTTCCCAGAAAAGTTCTTCCACCATTTGATGAAGATTGAAGCCAAGGCACAGTTTCCTATTCAAATGCAAAAACTGTGGATTGGGATGTACGTGCAAGATTTTTTTTAACTAACTAAAGCCTCTTGTATTGCAAAATTGCTTGTTACTTACCTTTAATCTTAAATGGTATACCTCTTGGATCATCTGGTTGCATTGTTTCTAGCTTTCGGCTGTTGACAGGGTGTTTTAAACTGTTCTAAGTGGCATGAATGTCAATGGTAAACTAAAGCAAGCAAGGATATTTGATTTTCAAAAAAGTTGAAAGAACTGTGGACCCTGGAAATCTGAAACAAAATCAGAAAGCGCTGGAAAATCTCAGCAGGTCTGGCAGCATCTGTGAAGAGAGTTCTAAAGAAGGGTCATTGGACCTGAAACGTTAACTCTGATTTCTCTCCACAGATGTTGCCAGGCCTGCTGAGCTTTTTCAGCAATTTCCATTTTGTGTGAGAGGATTTTCGATGTTGTACTTAACTTGGCCCAAACAAAATAATTTTGAAATTGCTTCAAATTTAGTCCACACATTCTCTCAGATTCCAACAAACAAACATGGTTTAAGGCGATAACAAGGCGTAAGCTGGATGAACACAGCAGGCCAAGCAGCATCAGAGGAGCAGGAAAGCTGACGTTTGGGGCCTAGACCCTTCTTCAGAAATGGGGGAGGAGAAGGGGGTTCTGAAATAAATAGGGACAGAGAGGGAGGTGGATAGAAGATGGATAGAAGAGAAGATAGGTGGAGAGGAGACAGACAGGTCAAAGAGGCGGGGATGGAGCCAGTAAAGGTGAGTGTAGGTGGGGAGTTAGGGAGGAGATAGGTCAATCCAGGGAGGACGGTCGAGTCAAGGGGGCGGGATGAGGTTAGTAGATAGGAGATGGGGGTGGGGCTTGAGGTGGGAGGAGGGGATAGGTGAGAGGAAGGACAGGTTGGGGAGGTGGGGGCAAGCTGGGCTGGTTTTGGGATGCGGTAGGGGGAGGGGAGATTTTGAAGCTTGTGAGTCCCCATTGATGCCATTGGGCTGCAGGGTTCCCAAGTGGCATATGAAGTGCTGTTGCTGCAACCTTCGGGTGGCATCGTTGTGGCACTGCAGGAGGGCCAGGATGGACATGTCATCTGAGGAATGGGAGGGTGGAGTTGAAATGGTTCGCGTCTGGGAGGTGCAGTTGTTTAGTGCGAACCAAGCGTAGGTGTTCTGCAAAGCGGTCCCCAAGCCTCCGCTTGGTTTCCCTGATGTAGAGGAGGCCACAACGGGAACAGCAGATACAGTATACCACACTGGCAGATGTGCAGGTGAACATCTGCTTGATGTGGAAAGTCTTCTTGGGGCCTGGGATGGGGTGAGGGGGAAGGTGTAGGGGCAGGTGTAGCACTTCCTGCGGTTGCAGGGAAACGTGCCGGGTGTGGTGGGGCTGGAGGGGAGTGTGGAATGCACAAGGGAGTCCCGGAGAGAGTGGTCCCTCCAGAAAGCAGATAAGGGTGGGGAAGGAAAAATTTCTTTGGTGGTGGGGTCGGATTGCAGATGGCTGAAGTGTCGGAGGATGATGCATTGGATGGCGTGGTATGTGAGGATGAGGGGGATTCTGTCTTAGTTGTGATTGCGGGTAGGGGGTGTGAGGGATGAGTTGTGGGAAATGTGGGAGACATGGTCGAGGGTGTTCTCGACCATTGTTGGGGGGAAGTTGCCGTCCTTGAAAAACAAGGACATCTGAGATGTTCCAGAGCGGAATGCCTCATCCTGGGAGCAGATGCGGCGGAGGCGAAGGAATTGGGAATGGGGATGGCATTTTTGCAGGAAGGTGGGTAGGAGGAGGTGTATTCCAGGTAGCTGTGGGAGTCAGTGGGCTTGAAGTGGGTATTGGTTTCTAGGTGGTTGCCAGAGATGGAAACAGAGAGGTCCAGGAAGGAGAGAGAGGTATCAGAGATGGTCCAGGTAATCTGAAGGTTGGGGTGGAAGGTGTTGGCGAAGTGGATGAACTGTTCGAGCTCCTCGTGGGAGCACGAGTCAGCACCGATACGGTCATCAACGTAACGGAGGAAGAGGTGGGGTTTAGGGCCAGTGTAGGTATGGAAGAGTGATTGTTCCACGTAACCTGCAAAGAGGCAGACATATCCTTGGCCCATGCGGGTACCCATGGCCACCCTCTTTGTCTGTAGGAAGTGGGAGGAATTGAAAGAGAAGTTGTTGAGGGTGAGGACGAGTTCGGCTAAGCGGGTGAGGGTGTCAGTGGAGGGGGACTGGTCGGGCCTGCAAGACAGGAAGAAGCGGAGGGCCTTTAGGCCATCTGCATGGGGAATGCAGGTGTATAGGGACTGGACATCCATAGTAAAGATGAGGGGTTGGAGACCGGGGAATTGAAGTTTTGGAGGAGGTGGAGGGCGTGGGTGGTGTCACGGACGTAGATGAGGAGTTCCTGGACCAAGGCAGAGAAAATGGAGTCGAGATAGGTGGAGATAAGCTCGGTGGGGCAGGAGCAGGCGGAGACAATGTGTCAACCAGGGTAGTCAGGTTTGTGGATTTTTGGAAGGAGATAGAAGCGGGTGGTGTGGGTTTGGGGAATGTATTCTCACACATTGTAAAGCCTAATAAGGATTAAAGTGACCCAATTCTCATGGGTTGAGAACTTGGGCTGATCAAGGCTGAACTTAGTGGTCCTTCAGATTTTGGCAAAGGCACCTTAAAGATGTGGGCCGGACAATTAATCTGTTCTTCAGGAGACAACAAGCCTCTGGTTTAAGTTCTCTTTGAAAAGAATTCTCCGTCTGTAACACAGTCAAAAACAGCAGACAGGCTTGGCAGCTGCAAAAGTAGGTGAAGAGGGAAAGAGACCCATAAAAGGATTCTTCTGTACTCTTCAGTTCTAGGTTAGCATGTTTTTCTGATGTTTGGGCTAATTAAGACTTGCTTTCTGAAATGACTTTCAGTTATATGACTGCTTGATCAATGTTTACGTGTCCATATAATGGAGTTGAAGCTGGAAGCCATGGAGAATGGATGGTCACTGCCCACATCTGCTAATGATGAATAGGTTCTCCACAGCTCCCTCTGTTAAGTTTACCATTCAGAGTCTGTGAATACTGGGTTTGGATAAGATCATAGACAGTAAAGACATGAAGTCTGCAGATAGTTTCATCTTGGCATGACCAGCCGAGGGAGGGAAGACCACCCAAGGCCAGTTACAAAAGAACCATGAGACCATAAGATATAGGAGCAAGGGTGGACCATTTGGTCCATCAATTCTGCTCTGTAATACTATCATAGCTGATGTTTCCCAAACACATTCTTTTGCCTTCTCCCTGTAATCTTTGATTCTTTACTTTTCAAAAATCTATTTCTCTCTGTCTTAAAGGCACTTAATGACTTGGCCTCCACAGCCATCTGCAGCAATGAGCCCTGCAGATGAGCCACCCTCCATCCTGAAAAAGACCCTTAATCCCCACTCTCTCTGTCTTCTGCCATTCAGCCAATCTTCTATCAGTGCCTGTCCCTTGGCTCTACCACCATGGGCTTTTATCTTATTTAGCAGCTTCCTCCACAGCAACTTGTCAAAGGCCTTCTGGAAATCCAAATAGATCACATTCACTGGATCTCCTTTGTCAAACTTGCTTGACCACCTCCTCAAAGAATTCTAACAGATTTGTCAGGCGTGATCTCCTACTGATGATGCTGTGTTGATTCAGCCCTATTTTACCATGTATGTCCAAGTACTCCATAGTCATATCCTTAATAATGGACTCTAAAATCTTTCCAACAACCAAGGTCAAGCTGACTGGACTACGGATTTCTGTCTTCTGCCTCCCTCCCTTCTTAAATAGGAGTGTCACATGAACTATTTTCTAGTGCCGTAGGACCCTCCCTGACTTCAGTGATTCCTGAAAGATCACCACCAATGCCTCCACAATCTCCTCAGCTATGTCCTTTAGAACTCGGGGGTGTAGTCCATCTGGTCCAGGTGATTTATCCTCCTTCAGAACTTTCAGCTTTCCCAGCACCATCTCCTTAGTGATGGCCACTACACTCACTTTTGCCCCATCTCTCAAAGTTCTGGTATGCTGCGGATGTCTTCCACTGTGAAGACTGACGCAAACTATATATTCATTTCCTCCGCCATTTCTTTGTTCCCCATCACTACTTCTCCAGCTTCATTTCCCAGTGATCCAATGCCCACTCCTGCCTCTCTTTTACTTTTTAAATGTCTAAAAACAAACTTTTGCAATCTTCATTAATATTACCAGCTAGCTTACTCTGATATTTCATCTTATCCCCACTTATTGCTATTTTTTTTCAGTAATCCTCCGCTGGTTTTTAAAGCCTTCCAAGTCCTATGGCATCCCATTAATCTTCACCACATTGTATGCTTTTCCTTTTGTTGTGTCCCTGACTTCCCTTGTCAGTTAAGGTTGCCTCATCCTCTCCTCAGTATGTTTCTTTTTTGTTGGGATGAATTCCTGAATTACCCCCAGAAACTCTTGCATCGCTGCTCCACAATCTTCCCTGCTATTCCCCCCTTCCAATCAACTCTGGCAGCTCCTCCCTCACACCTTTCTGCAGAGATGAGGTAATTATGAGTTTCAGAGGTCTCTGGAGCTTTGGTTGCCATTTTAAAAGATTGCCATCTTCTAAATATTAGCTATATTCCACCGTTAAATGTACAATGTTATTTTTCATAAATAGATCATGGCTTTGTGAAATAACCAGAGGGTAATTAATGAATGATCCACCTGATGTTTCAGTGATTTCTAAATTAGTTTTGAACCCAGAGTTTGCAATTCAGTTGCCTTTGATTTTTATTCAAAGATCCCTGGTAGGAGCAAGAGTAAGTAAAGTAATCCTTCATGCTAGATTGAGGAAAGTGTTATAGCAAACAAATGGTGTTCCTCCAACTGAAGAAATTTGAATATTTTGATCAAAGTGCTGCATAAATCAAAACAATATTTTTTGCACCCATTGTCATTTTCTCCAGGCAAGCACTAGCACTCTGACTTTGGCATTCAATATTGGTTGTGTGATCACAGAGGAATTTCAGTTACAAGCAAAAATCAAAGAAGCTGGAATATATCCAGACAGGATCTGTCTCATGAAAATGGAGGGGAATCAAAGCATGCTGATAAGCAAAGTTAATCAATCGATTTCAGCAATTAGTCAAATGGCTGTTGAGATTAACTGAACTAATGCACTATAAATCCTAATTAAGTGTTGTGGATGTTAAGCCAAATATCATATCAGTGCTTTACGTTTTAGGTGGAGATCACCTGGATTGTCCTTTTGTCATTTCAATTCTGCAAATTACACCTTTCGAATTTCCTCAGTCAAAATCTTTTAGAAAAGCAAACTGAAATGCTTCAGAGGTGCTGCACTTGTCATTTTCAGCAGAAAATGTGAGTCTAATTCCACTACTCACATTCCCTGCATTATAGCAGGGACGATAGGGTCTTTGTTGTATGAAGTATAAAACATATGTGCTCAACCTGTAGAACACTGAAGCAGCTCCTCTGTGGTCCAGTGGTCAGTTCCCTTACACTGGGTCAGAAAGTCGAGGTCCAAGTCTCTCCAGCACTTGGGATTTGTCATGACATGTCTGAACAGGTTGATTGATAATAATTTAAGTAATGCTCACAAATCAGGTATTCATCAGTGGTCTTCAGTCAGCAGGCACGTCTCTGTACTTACTTCAAATATTATCTTCCTGTTGAATCCCAGTGCTCCAACGCCTCTAACGCAGACCAAGTTTATCTTCAAACAATAGATCGTCGACCACACGAATTCCTTCCAGCAGCAGACACACTCATACACTCCAGCATGTAAATCAGCATGCTATTTTAAATTTTAATAAAATCTTACTACTTCCTTGTTATCTTCCTTCGGTGCCTGTTCATCTTGCACTCTGCATAATAACACAAACCTTTAACTTTATCATCAGTCTCTGTCTGACAGCTCCAGAATCTTGGAATATGCAAAAAAATTCAACAACAGGAGAACAAAAATATCACAGCTACATTGCAATAGCAACTACTCTTCAAAATTTCAAAGGGATGTGGATTGGTGTGGTGGTGCTGAGGTCATGAAAGATGACATATAGAATTAAAGAACTTTCATTTACAAAAAGGACAAACTATCTTTTACTGACAGCATAAGTGGGTCAATAAGTTTGTAAATACTCCACACTAGCTATCTGTAGCTGTTTTTTTTTCCAGTCTTTACAGAAATGTGTGACTGTACACATTTCTCTAGAACTTCCTTTTTCTCCCTAAACATACAGACAGAGTCCTTTGGTTAAGCACAGTGGACTGGAATGTCCAAAGCCTTCAGGTCTAGCCTTCCTTTGTCTATTTATTTATATATATTTTTTAAAAAAGCAAAATTCATCAGTTATCTTTTAGAGCATAGGTCCACCCTCAGCAATTGCCTCCATAACAAGTTCAGCGCCTTCAAGTCTCTGCACTGGGTCAAATGTTCAAGTATTTTAAGCACACAGAGGCATTATAAATTTGATTGAAATTAAATCACCTTTAAATCATTTTTAATTGAAATGAACACATATTTTTGACCCTCATCATAATCCACAATAGTGATATTTCTAACAGTAAGAACAATAGTTTATCAGTAATTTGGAACAATACTACAATAACTGTGGGTGCATGTAGAGAAAAGGACAGCATCAGGTACTTCCATAAGAGTTGTCTATTCAACCACAGAAATTATTTCTTTTTGAGATGTAGTATTATATCTTTGCAGGAGTTGCTGCCTGCAGAAGAGGTCAAGATTAGAATATTTGATTCTGCAGTATTGAAGATGCACCTTTGAATGGTTCATAAATTCAAATTGTTATTCAAACAGCTAGCAGGTTACATTTATCAAAGATGAATCTGGTTAATTTACAAACTGCAGTTTACATCTTCCCAGTTTTTAATCTCATATCGCCACTGACAATCAAATTTGACATTGTAGAGACGAGTGTGTATTTTCATATAGAATTGTGATTCATGCAAGATCAACAACAATCAAAGCTGGATGCATAAAATTAACAAAACCGTACCCATTACCACATAAAGGATGTTCAATGATACTCGATATTTGAAGATTGAATCTTTTTCAGTAAATCTATTCCATCATTGGCAAAGGAAGGCATCCCGAAGAAAACTCTTTGCTGCCCAGTAGTTCTACACACCTTAATAAGCCATTACCTATTAGCTAAGAAATAAGTGTTATTACTTCAACTCTCATTATTGTAAATTACACCACCATTCCTGCAGATATCTCCAACATCTTTTAATTTACAGCCATATTGCACATTAATTGTCTGCCTTTCCTTTTGCTCCCTGAAACCAATTAAAGTGTGAACATTTGTTCAACCCGTTAATTTTGTTTTGCTCAGATCAATATATTTAATTACAAAACCGCTTACTGTTTTTTGCTGGGCGTTTCTGGAAAAAGATTGATTCAGTTCTCTTTTCAACCTGTTGGGTTTTATTCATATTTGGGGGAGGAACTGGTCTGCACAATTCATACAGTGCAAGCTTTTTTTTAAGTCGACGCTGAAATTAGCTGCCATCCAATAACTAAGTACAAGTCAAAAGCGTAAGCTGACCCTATGACTGCTGTTCAGTAACTGGTGGATATAATCTGTTGGTAATGACAAATCTTTGTTGCAACCTTTAGTACTGTGCTTTTCAGCCCTACGTATTGATCAAGGAAAGTCAAAGATGTTCAGAAATCAAGTCAGAACAAAATGTTGAAATTGTTTATTGATCTCAAAGTATTCTCTTTCTAGAGACGGAAAGATTATTTAATCAAAGAAAAATAAATGATCTGAAACTAGAGATTGGAGGATGTTGGGTAGCAGGACTTCACTATGAAATGCCTGTGACTACTTTGGAAAACTTCAGGCTGAAAACCAACTACGCTTAAAAACCTAGAGAGTCGTGTAACTCTTCCCTCAGCTTACTGACAGAATCAACTTCCTCTTTCCAGCAGGTATTCCAAGGTATGTCTAGCCACTATCAAAGTTTCCTTCATCACATGCTGGAAATGTTCAAGGGATAATGAACTGGATATTGCAATTGGTACGAATAAACACTCTTCATAAACCTATATATGAAATTTGAATCTCAGCATAGCAATAACTTTGCATTTTTAAAATAATTGTATTATTATGTAAGTGTCAAAAGTAAGGGCATCATTTATTGCCTATCCCTAATTTTCTTTGAGAAAGTGCTGTTCATGTATCATCTTGAACATCATGAGCTGAAGATATTATAAATCATCACTGTCTCAATTGCCTCATAATGTAATTCTGTTAAAGAAGTGACAGATACTGCCTGTTTTGAATCCTTTTCAGTCTGTGGAGGCAAGGGGGGTTTTGTATCTCGGACGAGAGACAAATCAGTCCTGGAAATAAGATCACTTTATTCCTTTTACGTGTCAAATTTCAACATCCTCCAGCTTGAAACAAGCTTCACTCGAATAAAATTATAGAAATACACAGTAGCAAAGAGGTTGTTCATCCTATTGAGTCTATACAGCCAAAAATATACTACCTACAGTAGCCCCACGTTCCTGCACTAGGTCCAGAGCTGAGGTACTTATATGTTGATTCATTATCTAAACATGAATGTGCCTAGTCGCCATCATCAAGGAACATCACCCATCACAACCATGTTAATATTCTATTTCTCATTCCAGGATTATTCTTTACATGATTAAAAATTTGGGATGTATAGAAACATGCAACATAGCAGTTTTTTCACTGACAGAAATACGATGTGATAAACTTTCTACTCTGGGGAGGTTCTGCAATCAGAATGTACTCGCTTTATGATGTTAAAATTGATGCTATCCTTCAAGTTTCTTCCTTCTCAAATTAATTTGCACAATTACAAACACAATCTTGCATCAACCAGCCAAAAAACTTTCTTTATACATTTATTCTTGGTGTTCAAAATAAATTCATTGATGCAGTTACAATCAATTAACAAAGTACCATTTTATTAACACAGTTGAAAACTATTTTTATGAAATAAGTATTATTCTTAAATACGTAGTCCATTCTGAACTAAACAGAGCACAAATCACTCAAAAGGACTTAAAACTACAAAATACTTGCCCCATTTGTGTATGCCAATTAGTTTCTGGCTAAATTAAACATATTTCAGTATTTATGAACTTTTCAATGTGTCCTTTCCCCTAAAAAGCTGAATTTGAAAAGGCTCCTCAAATAACTGTAAACAGGCATATTTGGTGAAAGCTTGCTTAGATATTTATTTTGATCTGAATGAATGGCCAGTTTTAATATGGACAGCCAGTTTCCAACACATTGTGTTTTAGGGTCAGCATTTATGATCACTGAAACATGATTTATGCTTAACAAAACTTGCAATTAAAATTCTGTGATTTTTCATGCTGGTTTGGTCAATTTCAGGTGAACCAGCATAGACAATGACAAATAATTATATGCAATCTCCATAAACTGCTTATGTGAAGATTAAATGCTTTACAGAGCTCTGGGGAGTGTTGAGATCTGAAGTAAGCTCCCTCATATCCATTAATTTTATACACTGTATAAAATTGTGTCAACTATTATTATTTGCATGAAGAATTGAGGATTCTTTGTTTTTTTGCCCCCAGAGTTATTAAGACTCCAATGCAATACAAAATGACATTCCAGTAAGTTTGTTATACATCAATTCACTTATATTTCTGACTGATTTAATGAAAATGAACTTCCATAAACTGTGGCTAGATGACAAAATCTTTTTCTTTGTCAAATCCCTGATCTACCAGTACAACAGTTATTGCACCAATTTATCACAGCCTTTTCACAGAAGCTGGTGGTGTCACACTACATAAAGCTCTAAGTTTTGTTGCAGACAGAGGAGGAGAGATAAACTAAAATCCTCAGTTCTCTTCTGCAACTATCTGTAATAATCAATAGTTATTGAGAAAGGTAAATATGTGATATTCCAATTCCCCTTATTGCATATGGCCAATTATAAAATAAAACAATGGAGGCCTTTTGTGGATCTAAGAAAAAAATACTATTTAATCTCACACTCAACAGAGCCTAAGTACTACACTTTGCCTTAATGCTTAGACACTTGACAGAACAACAGGTAAAGAGAATAAAGCATTTTCAAAAGTTTCCAGAGGGTTCCAGGTGATTACCAATCAGAATAGTGAGTACAGCTGGACTTCTGAAGGGTCCTACATCTGCCAGGGTACCATCTGCAGAGCGGAAGACCTGGGCCAATTTAAATGTCCACTGGGCTATGCTGCCTATGCCTATCTATAAAAGACAGTGTCCCCAAATCCTGTTTTTATTACCAACTCACAGAACTCTTACAATCCACAAGGAAGCTATTCGGTCTAGCTTGTTTGTGCTAGCTCTCCAAACACACAATTTGCTCAGAGATGAAAGGTACTGCAGATGCTGGAGAATCCGAGATAACAAACATGGGGCTGGATGAACACAGCAGGTCAAGCAGCGTCATAGGAGCAGGAAAACTTGACGTTTCGGGCCTAAACCCTTCATCAGAAAGGTTTAGGCCCAAAACGTCAAGTTTTCCTGCTCCTATGATGCT
>JAHRHZ010000035.1:10884338-10940245 GCA_024137785.1 Ginglymostoma cirratum | reverse complement strand
TTTCTGATGAAGGGTTTAGGCCCAAAACGTCAAGTTTTCCTGCTCCTATGATGCTGCTTGACCTGCTGTGTCCACACAATTTGCTCAGTTCTATTCTCCCAGTATTCCTGCACATTCTTCCTTTTCTAGTAAATGTCAAATTCCCTTCGGAAGTTTGCAATTGAACCTTCATCTGCCACAATCTCAGGCAGTGCATTCTAGCCCCTGATTATTGACCATTCAAAAAAAAAATCCTTTCTTTGACAATTTTTGCTGACCTCTTTAAATTTGTGGTCACTCATTCTCAGTCCCTTCATGACTGGGAATAGTTCCTTCTTGTGTTCTCTGTAGGAATAAAACAGGAACTTGCTACAAGGTTTGAGGCAAGAGCCATGAAAATTACCTGACCTTGGCAGCCATCGTAACAGTCTTGTCACCAGACATTTTGAAAATTAAAAACAACAGTTCCAGAGGTATTGTTTGTGGAAGTTATGAATGGGACATGCTTTTCTTTTGTCGCTTATTTTGTTTGGGGTAATTAAACAGAAGTGAAAACACAAGTTATGAGAGTGTTGATAAACACCGAAAGAACTGCAGATGCTTTAAATCAGCAAAAAAAAACAGAAGTTGCTGGAAAGCTTAGCAGGTCTGACAGCATCTGTGAGGAGAAATCAGAGCTAAAGTTTCAGGTCTGGTGACCCTTTCTCAGAACTGGTGGTAGCTAGGAAATTGTCGGTTTTTATGCAGAAGGTAGGGTGGGGGGAGGGGGTCAAGAGTAAACAGTAGGTAGGGATAGAGCCCAAAGAGAGAGAAGAACAGTTGGACAGAAAAAGCAGCAGACAATGATCTGGCTGGGTGGGTGAATAGCTGTTAGTGGAAACTGTAAGTGGCTAAAATAGGTAGTGTGTAATGGCAGACTATGTGATAACAAGGCCCGGTGTGGGGGTAGGGACCTAGGACATGGGAGAGTTTAGGCCGTAAAATTATTGAACTCGATATTGAGTCTGGAGGGCTGCAGGGTCCCCAGGTGGAAAATGAGGTGCTGTTCTTCCAGCTTGTGATGAGCTTCATTGGAAAACTGCAGGAAGCCAGAGACAGAGATGTTGGCCAGGGAACAGGGTGGTGTGTTAAAGTGGCAGGGAACTGAAGGCTTAAGGTCTGTTTTGCAGGCAGAAGGTAGATGTTCTGCAAAGTGATCACCCAGTCTATGCTTCAGTTCCCCTTGTCCCAAGACCATCCTGGCGAGGGATGGATGTGTAAAGGGATTGTACATCCATGGTAAAGAGGAGGTGGCTGAAGCCTGCAAACTGGAAATTCAGAAACTGGAGTAAAACATCAGAGGAATCATGGATCTCCGTGGACAGGGACTGAACTGGTGGAGAAAAGTCCGAGTCAAGGTAGGAAGACATGAGTTCTGTGGGGCAGGAGCAGGCTGTAGCAATGGTATGCCTGGGCAGTTCTGTTTATGGACTTTTGGATGGAGATAGAAGCGAGCTGTGTGGGGCTGGGGTCTATCAGCTCGGAGGCAGTGGGACGGAGATCACCAGATGATCTCAGAGATACTCATGGTCCACTGGAACATTCCTCCCCTCCCCTTCCCTCTGACTCCATTCCCTCCCCCAACCCCACCTCCTGTCGGCTATTCACCATCCCTCCTAACCTTCCAGTCTCCAATGCTGAACGCTCTGTACTCAGCAAAGTTTTATCCCAATCTAAACGAATTTCAGGCACAACATGACGTCAAACTCTTCTTCTGTCGGCTTCATCTCCGTGTCTATTTCTTTGGACAAAAGTCCTCTCCTCATCCCACAGACCCCTTAGCCCAGTTCCAACACTCTCCCTCCACGTGAACCCCTCCCTCTGGCCTTTTACCTGCACTCGATCTGTTTATTGAGAACTGTCGTCGTAACATTGGTTGCCTCAATTTCTCTGCCCCATTCCCCCAATTCAACCTATCTCCAGCTGAACTGACTGCACTCCATGCCCTTAGATCTAACCCTGTCTTTGTTATTAAGCCTGCCGATAAGGGTGGTGCTGTTGTTGTCTGGCATATTGACCTATACCTTGCAGAGGCTGAGTGCCAGCTCTCAGATACGTCCTCCTATTTTCCCCTGGACTGTGACCCAACCATGATACATCAGGCCATTGTATCAACTACAGTAACTAACCTCATTTCATCTGATGATCTCCTCCCCACTGCCCCTAGCCTTGCATAGTTCATTTCTACCTCCTTCCAAAAATCCACCAACAGGACTGCCCGGGCAGACACATTGCTCCAGCTGCTCCTGCCCTAGAACTCATGTCTTCCTACCTTGACTCAGTCTTTTCTCCGCCAGTCCAGTCCCTGTCCGCGGACATCTGTGATTCCTCTGATGCTTTACGTTTGTTTTGGAAGTTCCAATTTGCAGGCTCCAACTGCCTCCTCTTTACCATGGACGTGCAATCCCTTTACACATCCATCCCTCACCAGGCTCTTCTCTTCTTCCTGGAGCAAAGGCCTGAACCGTCCCCACCCACCACCACCCTCCTCCACTTGGCTGAGCCCATCCTTACCTTAAACAACTTCTCTTTTAATTCCTCTCATTTTCTTCAGGTCAGAGGGGTGGCCATGGGTACCTGCGTGGGCCCGTTATGTTTGTCTCTTCACGGGTAACGTGGAAGATTCATTGTTCCAGTCCTATTCCGGTCCCCATCCATAACTCTTTCTCCGATAGATCAATGACTTCATCAGTGCTGCTTCTCTCTCTTGTCCGGAATGAGAAACATTCAACAAATAGGGGGAGGTAATGGTCTAGTGGTATTATCGCTGGACAGTTAATCCAGAGACTCCGATAATATTTTGGGGACCTGGGTTCAAATCCTGCCACAGCAGATGGTGGAATTTGAATTCAATAAATATCTGGAATTAAGAGTCTAATGATGGCCATGAATCCATTGTCAATTGTGGGGAAGAACCCCTCTGATTCACTAGTGTCCTTTTGGAAAGGAAACTGTCATCCTTACCCAGCTTGGCCGACATGTGACTACAGACCCACAGCAATGTGGTTGCCTCTTTACTGCCCACTGGACAATTAGGGATGGCAATAAATGTTGCCTAGCCAGTGATGCCTTCATCCTGTGAATTAATAAAGGGGGGAAAACAATTTTGCTTCCAATTTCTAACTGCTCTCACTTTCACCTTGACTATCTCTAACTCCACCCTTCCTTTCCTCAACATCTCTGTTTCCATTTCAGGGGATAGACTGGTCACTAATATTTATAATAAAATCACCTATTCCCACAGCTACCTGGACTATACTTCCTCGCACCCTGCTTCCCGTAAAGACTATATCCCATTCTTTCAGTTCCTCATTGTCCATCGCATATGTTCCAATGAGGCCAACTTTGACAAGGGAGCCTCAGAAACGTCCACTGTCTCCCTCAACCAAGGATTCCCCAGTACCATTATCAACAGGGTCCTCAACCGGGTACAACTCATCTTCCACAGTTTCGCCCTTACCACCCCCTTCCTGTTCCCTCCTGTAACAGCGATAGGGTCCCCTTTGTTCTTTCCCACCATCATCCACATCCAGAAGATCATCAGCCACCATTTCTACCACCTGCAGTGAGATGCCACCACCAGACATGTAGTCCCCTCCCCTCCCTTGTCCATCTTCGACAGGGACCCTTCCCGCCAGGAAATGTTAGTCCACTCCTCCTTCACCCCCAACATCCATCCACAACACAAGGCACCTTCCCCTGTAACTGCCAAAGGTGTAACACCTGCCAATTTTCCTCCTCCCTCCTCAGTATCCAAGCGCCCAAACATACCTTCCAGATGTAGCTGCATTTTACCTGCACTACATTCAATCTATTCTACTGCATTCGTTGCTCACAATGTGATCTTCTCCACATTGGGGAACCAAAGCATAGACTGGGTGACTACTTCGCAGAACACCTACATTCTGCTTGCATAAAAGATCCTGAGCCTTCAGTTCCCTGCCACTTTAGCACACCACCCCATTCCCTGGCCAACATCTCTGGCACAGGCTTGCTGCAGTATTCCAATGAAGCCCTGCGCAAGTTGAAAGAACGATACCTCATTTTCCACTAGGGGACCCTGCGGCCCTCTGGACTCAATATTAAGTTCAATAATTTTAAGGCCTAAACTCTCCCATGTCATAGGCCCCTACCCCACACACCAGGCCTTTTTATTACATAGCCTGCCATTACTCACTACCTATTGTTAGTCACTAACAATCCCCATTAACAACTATTCACCCTCCTAGCCAGATCGTTATCCAACTGTTCAACTGTCCAACAGTTCTTCTCTGTCCTTGGGCTCCTTCCCCAACTATTGTTTACTCCTGACCTCCTTCCCCCACCCTCCCTTCTACATAAAAACCGATAATTTCCTAGCTGCCACCAGTTCTGAGGAAGGGTCACCGGACCCAAAATGTTAATGGATTTTTCCTCACAGATGCTGCCAGACCTGCTGTGCTTTTCCAGAAATTTTTGCTTTTGTCTATGAAAGTTGAAATTCCTGTTGCCGTGATGCTCAATGTTCCACATTGGTGGGTGAATGCAAGTATTGTAGCTGTACAGAAGTAGCTTGGCCATGGGTACAGCAAATTGAAGAGCATACGTCTTCGGTACTGTTACTAGAATGTTATCAGGTCCCATAATCCTTGAAGTATCCAGTGTGCCCAGCCACTTCATGATATTACATGAAGTGAATTGAGTGGGATGAAGACTGGCTTCTATGATGCTGAGGATCTCTGGACAAGGCTGAGAGAAACTATCCACTTGACACTTCTGGCTGAAGATTGGTGTAAATGTTTCTGCCTTTTCTTTTGCACTGATGTGCTGGGCTCCCCCTCCAGTGAGTTGTTTAGTCACCAAGCTCCATTCACACTGGATGATGCAGGACTACAGAACTTAGATATTATCCATTTGTAGCGGAATTTCTTAGTTCTGTCTATCATTTGCTGTTTGGCATGCAAGCAGTCCTGCTTTGTAGCTTCATGCATGCCTGGTGCTGATCTGATATGCCCTCCTGCACTCTTCATCGCACCAGATTTGATCCCATGGCTTTTCGGTAATGGTAGAGTGGGGGATATGCCAGACCATGAAGTTGCAGATTCTATTGGAGTATAATCCTACAGTTGCTGATGGCCAAACACTTAATGGGTGCTCAATCTTGAGTTGCTAGGTCTATTCAAAGCCTAATCCATTTAGCACAGTGATATTGCAAAACAACACAATGAAATCCCACCTCAATATAAAGTTGAGATTACCTGGTGTTCCCTACATGTGATTCCAGGCCCACACAATGTGGTTGACTTTCCACAGTTCCCTGGAATAGCCCAGCAAGCCACTCAGTTAAAAGACAATTAGGGATGCATAACAAATGTTGGCCTTGACAGTGGTATCCCTATCTGATGATAGAACAATTCTCCCCATGCATATCAAGTTCTTGGGAAGAAACAATACGATTCCCCAAGCAGCATATGAGAACTGCAACTGCTACAAACAAATTTATTCATGTTTGGACTTTCTCTGATGGTACACAGTTATGGCAGTCTCAGTTGAACAAACATATTGTGTAATTTTCAACACAGCACATAGCTCAAACAGGCTTTCAGAGAACGGTACAATGTCCCATCCAATTGCACATTGATCCTACTTATCCTTTTACTCAGTCCTGGATTACCAGGAACCAAACTGTAACACTGCATTGATTTGGAGCCCTTCCATCAGGAAGTCTACTCTCATCACATATTGGTTAAAAAAGAAGTGAAAGGAAGGCCCATCTATCTAGAGAAAAAGGTCCACAACTCATTCAATACTGCATCCAATTGTCTCCTACTTCAATGCCTCCTTTCTACCTCCATTTACCGGCCTGTTAGTCTAATCAATCTTTCTTGGCATTAGTCCTAAATTTGATTTTCAGAAATCTGAGGCTGCATCTCCTCGTGCTAATGAATTTTTTTTCAGACAATGCAATAAACTAGATGATAGAGTTACTAGACTTTAGTAGAAGAAGCAACTGAAAAATAAAGAAAACAGCACATGAACTTTTGAAGCTCAAAACAGAATGTGTTGGTTACTCACTGAATAAAAACTGAAAGAACTGCAGATGCTGTAAATCAGATACTAAAATAGAAGTTGCTGGAAAAGCTCAGTAGGTCTGGCAGCATCTGCGAAGAAAAAAATCAGAGTTAATGTTCAGTGCTAAACTAAACAGTTCAGTTCTGAGGAAGGGTCGCCGGACCTGAAATGTTAACTCTGATTTTTTTCTTCATAGATGCTACCAGACCTGCTGAGCTTTTTCAGCAACTTCTTTTTTTGGTTGTCAGTTCGTTACTCCTCTGTATTCCCCTGTACTTTCTCCTGTGGCATGGTACAAGAGGTGAAAATGTATAAATAACCATTTACTCGCGGCAGAAGAGTCCAACTGATGTACTGTGGTAATTGCCTTTGTAAAATAATCAGAACAAATCACAATGTTATACAAATAAACAAAACAAATCACAAAATTAAATTACATTTTCTGCCAATATAAAGTCACTGGTGTTGTTCAATAGTCTTGTGTCTGCAGATTCTTGCAGAGACTTTTCTTAAGGTCTTCAATTTAATACAAAGTGTTTGCTTGGTACAGCTGGTTTAACAGGGAGCTGACTGTTGTTTGGATTCACATCTCATCTTGTCACCACATAGATGATTTCGATCATTTGGTACTGCTTCAGGTGCTGAGCTTTTAGGTTGAAAGACTCACCTGGAATGATGTGGGAAATGTTAACAGAGTCTGCAGCCTCTTGCATTGGTACACTGTCACTCAAGTAGATGCAGAAATCTATCAAACTATTGTCAAGCCATCCTTCAATCAGTCTCCCAGAGCTGTGCAGGGTCACTGCATTACCACACTGAGTAAATTTGATTCATTTTTTAATCACATGAGATTTTCTTTTCATAGCCATTTTTAGGAATCATGTTTTGAATTCTATCTGTGTTTCCTGAAATACTAGAAATTTTGACTTTTACGAAGAATTATTTATGAGAGTCATTTTCCAATATCACGCACAGGAGAGGCAGACTAGGCAGCGGTGAACAGGCACACCCATATCATTGCAAATCTGCAAGTTAATAACAGCCTTCTTAGAGAGCTAAAAAATACTACAGTTTGCATTTTTATGTCACTTTATAGTTGAGATGTGAAGTTCATTTGTAAAGAAGTACATCAACCAAAAAAATTATAAGATCCTCTAATAGCTTTAAAGAAAAGAATGTTTTCTTTGGTCTGACTAACACCAGAAATTTACACAAACCTAAGGGAAAAAACTGAATTGAAATTCAATCTATTAAAACTGCCTGTGAACTCAAAAGCAAGGAAATATTTGGTCAAGCTAACAGATAAAAGACAGATGGACTGTTAGATATTTTTATGGTATTATAGAAGCTGATGGAGCAGACTTCCCAAGGATACAGATGGTGATGAAAAATTTAAAGCAGAACTGGGTAAATATTTGAACTAGTAGGTGATTAAATGTAGCTGTCTTTAGATTCTACTTGACAACCTGCAATTTTGCCCAACCCTGTGCTTTCCTATGTTCCCTCGCCAAATTAAATTTACTTTGACCACAGTCTGGTTACTTAGAAAAAATAAGACTTTGTTACCTTGGAAAGACAGGTTCGGAAGCATAAGAGCAATGCATGAATTGGCACACCGAGGTACAAGAGAGAAATAGACCAATAAGTCTAACCATCTGCATTGATGCTCATGCTATGAGTTTCTTTCCCTGGCATGGGCCTTGTTCAACTTTCAGCATATCTTTCTAACATCAGATTTGTTACCAAAACAACTTCCTGTATTAACCCACATTTTAAACTGAATAAACAATTCTATGATTCCACAAAAATAATAAATCTTCTATTTCCTTATTGATGTCTCAACAACTATCTTGTGCTTATCACCCTTAGGTTTATGTTCTCTGAGAAGTAGAAATCTTCTCTCTACGTCTATCCTATCTACTTATCAAATTCCAGTTAAAACCAATAAATTATTCACATTTGATATTCTATTGCAATCCAACAATTTGAAGACAAGTACAGATGTAACGATTTCCAAATAGAATTGCTGCAATCTCACATATTGTCAATTAATATATTCTTACATTCAAAATTTATCAAAATCTAACCAAGCCTCTTAGATATTCCATTGTAAGTAATCTTCCATGTACAATATATCCTTAAAATTTAAGAGCTTGTCTGGACTTCTCCACTGCCTCATTGCTCAGTTCTAAGAATATTTTGGAGCTGATCTTGCTCCTGGCAGGGAATGAAAATGCCAATGTCATTCCTTGCTTTCTCTTTGACAAAAATGCATTTCATATTAATGCGTCAACTTCATTTTTCTCTTGATTGTAACAATTTGCTTCACAACATAGCAGTTTTAAATCATATCCCAACAGCTTAAACTTGATTTCAGCCATCTTTCTTAAAAAATTGTTTAATCACAATCTTCACAAAAAAACCCTCCAATCTGAACCTGTTTGAAAGTGAATCTGAGTCACCAAATGTCACTTTTAGACAGTGATCACTGATACCAATGTTAGAGAACCTCCAAGCCTACTCGTACAGCATATGTTATCACTAGAATAGTCTGGTAAGAGACTGTTTATGGTATATATTAGAGCTGCAATCTATACTCTAAATAGCTGCAGCATGTGCAAAGGTGGCATGGTTGCTCAGTGGTTAGCACTGCTGCCCCACAGTGCCAGGGATCTGGGTTTGATTCCAGCTTTGGGTGACTCTATGTGTAGAGTTTGCATATTGTTCCCGTGTCTGCGTGGATTTCCTTCCACAGTCCAAATATGTGCAGGTTAGGTGGATTGGCCATGCTCAGTGACCCATAATGTCCAAGCTTGATGGATTCGCCATGGGCAATATAGGGATTCGGTGGTATGCTCCTTGGAAGGGTTAGTGTGGACAGAATGGCCTCCTTCCACACTGAAGGTATTCTATGATAGTGCTGGATGGCTCTTTTTTAATATTCATATCCCAATGGATATTTTCCTATCAATCTGTTCAGAGATGAAGCAGATGGGACTTGATCCCTGGACTCCTAATCCAGGAATAGGGTCCCTACCATTTCAACACATAAGTCCCAATACACCTCTGGAATAAAAAATGAAAGAACTGCAGATGCTGTAAATCAGGAGCAAAAACAGAAGTCGCTGGAAAAGCTCATCAGGTCTGGCAGCATCTGTGAAGAAAAGTCAGAGTTGCATTTCAGGTCCGGTGACCCTTCCTCAGAACACCTCTGGAACAATGGGACTTGACACGAAGGCTCCCTGGCTCTGATGTAGGAGACACTACCAATGTATCACAAGTGCCCAGACACATCTCAGTGCAAATAACTAGTCAATTCACATGAACAGTACTAATGAGATACTAAAATTCCTTTCCAGAATAATCTCTCTAGTTTTAAGATAACATCCCTATGCTCTAAACTCTGTTACTAGAGAAAATAGTTTCCCTGCACCAACTCTATCAAATCTAAAACACTTCTGTTAATTTACTCCTGAAATTTTATATTTGAAATTTGGAACTTATATAACCAGTTAACATTGCAAATTAGCTTGCCGAGACCTGGTATCATTCTGGTGAAATTGCCCTGTATGTGCTCCAAGATCAGTATATTCTCCCTTTGTCCTGAATTCATTGAAATATTCCAGATGTTGACCAACCCTTTGGATTCTAGCCCAAATTTCATTAACCTTTTATTTTACCTTTTGTGAATGTGTGCTAGCTTGTTGTTGAACAATTTGAATTTATCAACACCCATTTGGAACAATTGAATATTCTTGCCAGAATCATCCTTAATCAATTCCAAAAAAAAAGAGGGAGAAGTCCTTTCAAATTTGCAAATAATTTCCATTTATCTTTGAAAATTCAACAGGAATCCAGTTGCAAAACCAAAAAGCAAATGTGGAATGATGACAATATCAGATAACTACATATCACAACACAGCGCCCTGATATTGTTCACAAAATAGTCAATGCTGAGTTCAGCAAGTCCCAAAGAACAACAATGCTTAGAAAACACATTAACAAAACAAATGTTCTAATTAAATTGCATTCATTTGGGTTCTCATGCTGCTGTGGAAAATATTAATACTCTCTACGTAAGCAATCCGACCTCAATTTTAAGTAATCCTTCATTTGTCGCCATTACTGCAGAGATGCTTTTGCTATATTGATTTTGTATTTTAGTTATCAGTTAGAAAACAGACGGATAAGTGAGTGACTAGGATACAAGCACAACGTAGTTACATACCAGATCCCTGAACTGCTCCTAATCCATAATAGAATGTCTAACAAATTAGCAAAACCCCAAGTACATAACTTATTGGTTGAATGACTGCGGCATTTTCACTATTCATACCACATATTGGAAAAACATAAAACTAACAGACTGAACCCCTAGAAGAATTGTACTCCTAGTGGATATTTATAACACCACAGGTTTAATGTGCAGCTTAACCTATGTGCCAGCAATTGAAGATTGTCCATTAAAATTCAGAGATTGCTGCTTGGACTTGGTACGTTACAAAATCAGTTTATAGAGTCTAGCTTGTCAGGGTTGTTTATTCTGTATATATTTCCAGACTCATACAATGCTTACAGTGCAGATAGAGGCAATTTCCCCAGTATATCTGTGCTGACCCTCTGTAAGAGTAGTTCACTCAGAAACACTTACTTGTCTTTTCCCTGCAGACCTGCATGTTTTCTCATTTCAGTGAATGATCAAATTTCCATTTCGAATGTCTCAACTGATTCTGCCTCCACCATGCTTTTAGTCAGTGCTTTTCAGATCCTAACCACGCATTGTATTCATAAAAAAAAATCCTCATGTCACAATTGCTTATTTGCCCATTACCATAAATCTGTCCCCTCAGTTTAATGATCTTTCCATCAATGGAAATAATCTCTTCTGTTCTCCTTTATCTAGCTCCTCATGATTTTGAACAGCTTTATCAAATCTCCTCTCAAACTTCTCTTCACCAAAGAGAACAATTTCAATTCCTACAACCTTTCTACATAGCAGAAGTTCCTCATCCCTGGAACAATGTGTGTGTTTTCATTTCTGCACCTTCTCTAATGCTTTCACATCCTTCCTAAAATGTAGTGGACACAATACTCAGTACAATAGAGACTGAAGCTGTGTTTTGTACACATTTAACATTACTTATTTGTACTCAATGCCAATATTAATAAAGTCAAGGGTGCTATATACTTTAGTAATTGCTCTTAAACCTTCCTATCACCTTCAATAATTTATGCCCAGGTACACCTAGATTCCTTGCTTCGTGTCCCCCTTTAATATGGTGCCCTTTATTTTACATTGTCTCTACATTCTTCATACGAAAGTAAATATTTTTACATTTTTGCAGAATCTATTTCACCTGTCACCCGTCTGGCAATTCCACCAACCTGCCTGCACCCTTTAGAAATTCTACTCTATTTTTCAAACTCGTGATTCAGAATATTTCAATGTAACATATCATCCATAGATTTTGAAACTTGGCCTTGTACGTCAAGGTCTAGATCATCAATATATAATAAGAGAAGAGGTCCTAACATTATTCCCTACAAAACTTGTCTCTCAAAAAAGAGCTATTGATCACTAGTCTTTGTTTCCACTCACTCAGTCAATTTCGTTGGTGTCCCTTTTCTGCCCATGAATTTGAAACTTGCTCACAAGCCTGTTGACATTGGGGAATTCATGTACATCACATCAAATGCATTGTCCTCATCAAACAAACCATTGTTCCTTCATCAAATTACTCGAAGTTAGTTGAATATGATTTGCCTTTAAGAAATTTATGTTGGCTTTCCTTAATTTCTTCCATTTCCTCAAGTGACTATTAATTTTGTTCTAAATTGTTGTTTCTAAAAGCTTTCCCACAACCAAACTTAAGTTAACTGACCTCTAATTGTTGGGCTTATCTTGACACTATTTCATTTTGAACAGGACTGTAACATTTTGCTGTTCTTAAATCTTTTGGCACCACTGTTGAATCAGGAAGATTGGAAAATTTTGATATTTGCCTCTGCAAATAGCACTTTCAGTAACCTTGATTGTCCATCTGTGTGGATTTAAGTGCGGATACATTGTCCAGTATTTTATCTATTTTTTTCAATTTTAAATCCTTCCACAACTTCAACTACTTCCATTTTCAAATTACTTGGATAGCATCTTCTTTGTTGGTGATTTGTCATAAGCGCACTTATTCTGCTTCATCATAATAGCCATCCTTTTTGTCATCCAGGGAGCTTTGGATTTCCTTGTCCTTTCTGGATATTTGGCTGAATTCGAATCAATTGGTTGCACTTCTTAATCCCTGTGTTCATTTTTTCAAGGCATATAGTACTTCAAATGGAGAATCATTACTGTGAATCGTTGCTTCTTGGACTGGAGGGATTTGGTGGTCCCTACAGTTGAATACCAGAACAAGCATGTTTTTTGTTATATTTTGTAGTGACTAGGATTCAGGGTGGTACAGACACAAGAGTGAATTTGCAGAGGATATTAAAGAAAAACAAGCACTGAAAAAGATGGCAAGAGCCAACAACTGGTAAAGTGAGTGGACAGATGACAGATAAAGCTGAAAGTGGAAATGTTGATTTGATTTCAATTGATTTACTATTGTCACATAGGCCAAAGTACAGTGGAAAGGTTCTTTTGTGTGCAGTACAGGCAGATCATACCATAAAAAGTGCATTAGGGTAATAGGATAGAGTGAGGAAATACAATGCTACAGCTGCTGAGAAGGTGCACAAAGAGTGAGGTAAACATTACATTTGAGAGGTCCATTCAGAAGTCTAATAGCAGCAGGAAAGAATCTATTCTTGAGTCTGTTGGTATGTGTTTAAAAGGGTAAGATGTTACAGTTCGTGAGCAAAAAGAGAAACAAAACAGGCTAAATTTTATCACTTTATAGGGGGAGTAAGAGATGAAGAATTTGGAGTTGCCTGTCTTCAAATACTCGAGGGTAGCAAGAAAGCATTTTTTAAATATAATGGAGATAAGACCCCAGGCTTTATACAGAAAAGTGTAGAGTACAAAATTCAGGAATTATATTAAACTCAGGGAAAAACATGAGTTGAGCCCCAGTTGGTGCATTATCTTAAATTCTGGGCAGCATGCTTTAAGTAGAGAGATAATAGGTACTGCAGATGCTGGAGAATCTGAGATAACAAGGTGTGGAGCTGGATGAACACAGCAGGCCAAGCAGCATCATAGGAGCAGGAAGTAGGGTATTTGGAAAAGGGACAGAAGAGAGATTTTGATAAGGTTTCCAGGGATGAAGGATTACAGAATGCACACAGACTGCAAAGCAGAAGTTAGTTGTTCCCTTAAAGCAGTGAAGGTTTAGAGGAAAATTGTCATACATTTTTAAATCATGAACTATTTTGATAGAGTAAACTAAAGCAAAGCAATCTCCAACAGAGTCAACTTAATTGATAGCACTCTTGCCTCTTAATCACACGGTTCTGCGTTCAAGACCCCTCCAACATAAAACAATTAAAGACTGATACTCCACTGCAATAATGAGGAGTACAGCACTATCAGAGGTGCCAGTTTTAGGTGACACTTTAACTCAACACCATGCCTTCTCTCTCAGGTGAATGTTCAAGGATCCATGGCATTATTTGAAAAGGAGCGGGGAAATTAACCGTCGTGTTTGGTCAATATTAAGTCCTTAATCCACACACTGATAAAAGCAGATTATCTAGTCGTTTGTGGGAACTTGCAGTGTGCAAATTTGTATTTTTAATATTGTATTATAATTTACTAGATACAGCTCTCTGGCATAGTATCTAAGACCAATTTCTTTTATATGCTTCTCTCCACTGTTTTCCTCTGCTTTATCAGAGTAACATATCAGATGCATAATCGTCATCAGTTGCATACTGCATTCTGTTGTGGATGAAAGTGATTGCAGATCATATTGGACATCCAGCACTAAATAATTCAGAATGATATATTGTTGAAATATAGTTTTAAATTTAAGTGTAGCTTGGACACTAATTGAACAATGTTTTTTTATGGTACCTGTAGGATTATCCTTTAAGTTGACTGCAAACAATTCCCTCCATTAATAGGAATTTTACATTGATGCTGCCTTGCAGCATGACTTATCTTGCATCCATTTGCACATATTACTGTCAGGCAGCAGGGAGCCATTCATTTAGGTTTTAGACTGTCCATATTCCTTTGCTGAATAGTTCAGCCAGTGGGGCGTGGAGGGAGGGGAAACAATAATGGAATCATGAATTTATTAAATGCGACACAATCAAAATATTTTTCCTTATCTAATTGGTGGTATCCACAGGAAAATACACCATTCTAACACTATTAAATGTGATTTACAACTTTTTTTTATGAAGTACGTTTATAAGGGTCAAATTTGTGAACTGACTATGAAATGAAGGTTATTTGCAGAGAGGCCTTTTACAATCCACAATCAATAAAATCCATTTTTATTTAGCTTTGTTATCTTTTACGATTAGAGTGAGCTGTTCATTAGTTAGCCATGGAGAAACATTTGTCATTTCCTCAATATTTTTTTAAGAGCAGGTTTAAGCACATGCGTTAGAGCTGAATCAGCAACATATGACGACGACCTCGAATGGAGAGCAGGAATACTCCTTAGGGAGGTAACTGATATAGCAAAAGAATTGAGATGATCCATAATGGATCACTATGGGAGAGTGTATTTTTCACTTTGATATTTAATTTTAAAATGTGAATAATAATACTTAATGATCTTGGCATTCACAGTTTGCTGATGCCAGTGGATCCAACAGAAAACTAAAATATGAAAAAGGAATTTAAACTTTTATGCAAAAGTAAGCAGGATATTTATTCAAGTTAGTGCAGAAAGATGATTCCCAGTTTGTTGTCTGTAAATTTCAGAGAGTATGTAAATGAAAAAAAAGGATATAAACATGAAGCTCAGAACAGGAAAGCAATTAAAATATACGTGTACATTTTTTACTAAGGAGGTAGTGAATTTGTGAACCAGACTGTCCAGGGACACAGAACTGAATGATATTGAGAAATTTGAGAAGGAATTGGTTTTGCAGAAGATTCATATGATGAATGAAAGAAACAAAGTGATCCACTATATTTGTTGTACTCTGGGTTTAGATAGATGGGCCACAGTTACATCTGCATATGTTTCCAAGATGACTAGAAACTTCATGATTCAAAAAAAAAAAAAATTCTTGTCCCTTGTTTACGGAATCAACAGACACCAAATGTGAAAATCTTTTGGGCTTCACCAGTTTTGAAGCCCTAGAGTTTGTTTTTAAAAAAAGTAAACTATTTTCATTACTGAGAATAGCTCTTATTGCATATTTCAAAGTGTAACTGTTACAAATCATGACAACTAATGTCTAAAATGGATAAAATCTGAAAGAACTGTGGATGCTGTAAATCAGGAGCACCAGTTCTGAGGAAGGATCACCAGACCCGGAACGTTAACTCTGACTTTTTTCTTCACAGATGCTGCCAGACCTGCTGAGCTTTTCCAATGAGTTCTGTTTTTGTAATGACTAAAGTGGGTTTAGTTATCTAATACATCACAGTATGCACTTGCAACAACTGAGGACAGATCAAATGTTCTATTTAAAAGCAAATAGACAAAGAGGAAAAGAACACCAAGTGCCTGGCAGCTCATAAAACCCATCTTTATAAACCCATATCAAATGAACTGAAATCTAAAAAAGCTTTGTCACAGTTACAGTTCAATGTCACTATTGCAGAGCAAGCCAATTACATCATATATTGCACAGTAGCTCCTGGACAAAAATGTGAATAGGAAGGAAACAGAGGGATTCAAACCCTGTGACTGAAGACAGTTTTATTATGGAAGGGCAAAATATGGCAGTGCAGGCTTGGAGGGCCAAAGGGCCTATTCCTGTGCTATATTGTTCTTTGTTCTTTATTCTTATATTTCGAACTGCCAACAAACTTTCCATTTGGCTATCAGCTGCCGTTTAAAAACTAATAGTGGCATTGTTTAAATGTAAAGAGCAACGTCAAGTCCTATCACCCAGCTTCCAACACCTTTTAGTGAGAACGTTGAAGAATTGATGTGCAAGTCTGTAAATGTTCAAGAAGTTATTGCACAAATTGTGGTTACCAGGTTTGACTTATGAGTGACAGTGATAAAGTACAGAGGACAGACAATAAGTAAGAAACAATGATGAATAATCAAAGAGCTGTGGAAAAGAAAGATGTGTAGACATTAAAAATGCCAATTCAGTGAATGTTAATTTTAGTGCCTAATCAATTTAGCATGAGAAAGCAACTATTTAAAATATTCATTTCAACGACTTGTCAAGAATCTACAGAAAACTAAATAATTTATCAATTCTGGTTCTCTCTCTAATAGTTTTCATATAAACAGTAAATCCTCTTTCTAGGCCCCCACTCAGATTGAGATAAATCTACCATCTGCAACTAGTTTGTGTTGCAACTACGGACTCAAGAATTGCTTCTAACCTGATACTACTTTGTTTATTTTGTCCGAGAACAGATTCAATTTTTCGTTCCAGGAGAGATTTGATCCAGCATGCTTGCACAGCAACGCAGAACTTTGTTTCCAGCTGCTAACTGTGATGAGACCGCAAACCAGAACATTGCGCATGCACTTTGAGACCAACACAATGTAAAATTTATAAAGTAAGATTAATGCTGGACAATAATAATAGTATTAATGGCTTATTACCTTTATTTTAATGAAAATTCTACGTCGGCTCACGGGAGCATTATAAAGCAAAGTATGAAACAGCCATATAAAAGAGGCATTCGGTTTGATCACCAAAAGCTTAGTCAAAAAAAATCATTGAAGGGCGAGAGTGGTATGTGATGTGATAAAACTCATTAACAATTTGTGACTGGAGTAAGTTGGTGCCATTATCTTCTTTCCTTGACTGGGTGTAAGAATCTACTTAGTCCAGTCATAAAGGAAAGCCATTCATGAGTCTTAATGAGAAGAGGCTCTTGTCTTAAATGAGATGCAGTTTATTGTATGAAAAGAAGTAAGTGCTGTTGTGTCAGGGCAATAACGTCCTGGAGCAACCCTGCGATGATCTCACAAATCTGCACATCACTGAGTATAAATACCACGGCATAGGCAGAAATAAAACACACTAGATCTTGGAACTTTCCAAACACCAAAGTAGCAACAGATACTGGTGAGGAAATGTAGTTTTATTTAAGCGCATTGTTTTAGTTTAACACTATGTCAGCCCAAATTTTCAAATCCCACCATGGACTGGTCCCTCCATATCTCTGTAATTTCCTGCAATTTCTGGTTTCATCTTTCTTTATTATTCCAACCTCAAAATCAGCTCTCATGGTTAAGGATGCCATAAGCACTGAAACTTGGGAGTATATTCAGCACCAGAGCAGCCTACAACATGGAAGTGAACTCACAAACATGATAGATTAGTCCTTAACTACCGTAACTGTGAGATCAAAGCCTGATATATTATGATAAAAATTAAATACTGCTGTGCATGGTAACGTAGAATGTATACAGCCTGAGGACAGTCCTTAGAGTCATGGAGTCACACAGAACACAAACAGGCCCTTTGGTCCACCCTATCTATGCCAACTAACAAACACCAAACTATACCAATCCCTTTTACCTGCACTTGCTCTTTCACCTGCTCTGCTGTGACATTTTAAGTGAACATCCAAATGCTTCTTAAATGTTGCAAGAATACCTTCCTTCACTATTTTCTCAGGCAGCATGTTTCATATATCTACCACCCTCTGGGTCATTCTTTTTTTCTCAGGTCACCTCTAAACCACTTTCTTCCCACATACAACATGTGCCCTCTGTTCTTAGAGACATATGCGCCATGAGGAAGACCTTCTTATGATCCACTCTGCCTCTGCCTCTCATAATTTTGGGTCCCTCAATCAGATTCCACCCCTTTCCACCCTAGTCTACTGTGCTCCAAGAAGACAAACCCAGCCTATGTAGTGTCTTCTGAGATGTTTTAAACAAGGAAATACCCTGGTGAATCTCTTTGTACCCTATCCAGTGCAATCACATCTTTCCAATAGTGTGATGACCAGAAATGGGCACAATATTCCATCTGTGTCCCAATCAATGTTTTACTAGGTTGTAACAAGACTTCCCCGCTTCTGTATTCTATTCCTGGCTGATGAAGACAAGCATTATGCGTTCTTCTCCACCCTCTGTATCTGCACAGACACCTACAAGGAATTATAGACTGTATAACAAGGTCCCTTTGTTCCTCAGTACTCCCTAGGGACTTAGCATTCATTGCGTACATCTTCACTTATGAGACAACCCAAAATGCATCACCTTACACTTATTGGATTTGAATTCTACCTGCCAATGCTCTGCCCAAATTACCAGTTGATTGATATCAGATCGGAGCCTGAGACCATCTTCCTCAGTATCTACAACAACCCAAATTTTCATGTAATTTGCAAACTTACGAATCAAACCTTTACACTCACATCCAAGTTGTTAATGTACATAATAAACAGTGGAGTCCCAGCGCCATTCCTGCTGTACACCACTGGCCACAGGCTTCCAATCACAAAAACAACCCTCCACTATCATACTTTGTCTCCTGTTTGTAAGCAATTGAGACCTTTGGCAAGATCTCACATGGAAGGTTGGTCAAAAAGGTAAGAATCCATGGGATCCAAGGCAAGTTGGCAAACTGGATCCAAAATATAGTGTAGTAGGCTATATACCAAGTGCAGGTAAATGGGATCAGTATTGTTTCATGTTTGCTGCCTGGCATGGTAGGCCAAAGGGCCTGTTTCTATGTTGAATAACTCTATGCCTCTTTATATAATGACTTTGAAACTTAGAGAGTTATGGTCACTATTCCTAAATGCTCACTCACGGAAACTTCACAAAATTTCTTGACGCCATCAGGAGATTTACATCTTCTGCATTTTCGCAAATCATTTTTCCTATTACATTTCACCTCCCATTAGCAATTTATTGCGTAACCTACATAAATTTTAAATGATACATCTGTTCAGTCTAGTTTATCCTCAAAGTTCTGATATTAGAAATGCCATCAAGCTGTAAAGCTGGTCATTCATCATATACTCACTGTGATGCACTCATGTTTTAAACTTTTTCAGTGTTTTATGTTCTGTTTGTAGGATTCAGGGCTCAGAGTCACAGCATACTGTTGACCAGATGTAACATTTCATCATCCTGATCCATGTTGTCAGCTTAATGTTGTTTATTAGTCAAACATGTTGACATTTTGCACAAATCAAAATTGTAGCGACTTGTTCCCTTATCAAAAAAGAAGCTTCTGGAAGATATGGTGGGATTCTATTTTGTCGGAGAAGTCAAGGTGAACAGGGATCAGCTAAACCCAGGTGCAATCTCAGCTCTGGTCTATTGTCGTGCAATTAGCATTCGGAAGGAAACAATTTAATTTTCCAATTAATTCTATCAGTCTAGAAAAACATTAAAAATTAAAAGGTGCCTTTATGCATATTAAGGTGTATGCAGGATGATATGAATATAAATCACACAATATTAATGAGAACAGTGAAAAAGTCAAAACAAAGGACAAAAGGGAAGTCGAAAAAAGGATAGTAAGGGGCAACCATTTAATCTTTCACCTCAACTGCTGTTGAATGACAGTTTGATGAAGACTGTCCTTTCATAAGTTGTTCCTGGACTAGAAAAGTTGGACAGTGTTATTTCTCACAAGTAGTTGTGAAGGACGTTCCAACTTTATAATGGAGAATCATTTCGGCACAGTTAACAGGACTGAACTTTATATTAGATAACAAGCATGGGGCTGGATGAACACAGCAGGTCAAGCAGCATCACAGGAGCAGGAAAACTTGATGTTTCGGGCCTAAACCCTTCATCAGAAATGATTTCTGATGAAGTCATGAAGTCATTAACCAACCCAGTCTGCATACCACAGGGCAATTTAGCATGGCCAATGCACCTAATCTATACACCTTTGGACTATGGAAGGAAACTGGAGCATTCCATGGAAACCCATGCAGGCACAAGGAGAGCATGCAAACTCTATGCAGTCACCCAAGACTGGGGTTGAACCCAGGCCCATAATACCGTGAAGCAGTAATATTAAGCACTGATCCACCATGGCAAAAATCCATAACCAGAACTCAAGAAGTCTGGAATTCTCCTCAAAAACATCAGTTGACAAATTGATTAATTCAATTGTTAATTTTAAAATCAAATTTGTTATGCAAAGTTATTAAGAGATATAGGGCAAAACACAAATTAGCTGTGATCTTCTTGAATTACACAACAGGACTAAACAGCTCCAAGGACTAAATGATTGATTTCTGTTCCAATGATTTGGTGTGATTTGATTTGATTTATTATTATCACATGCACCTAGGTACAATGAAAAGTTTTGTTTTGCGTGCATTACTGGCAGATCATTCCATACAAAGTGTGTGAGTGTAATAGAACAGAGTGAAGAATACAATTTTATGGCTGCAGAGGAAGTGCACAAAGAACAAGATCAACATTAAAATGATCAGAGTTAAAGTAAAGTTGAATTGAAGGAAAGAATGATCATGTATTCAGACATAAGTCGACAGATGACACAACTATAAGTTTCTGCATCCTTGTTAATTGTCTGACAGGAATCTATAAAACATCTGTGCTTCCCAGTACGCAAGATTTGTCATAGATTATGATTGCAATCATTTATTACATTCAGTTGAACATCGACAGGATGCAGCTTGAGTTTGCCAATTCTGACTTGGCTAGAATTTGAACAAAGCAGAATGTAGAAATGTTTCTGCATAATTGATTATGCAGCAGGTGTAGTATCCAGGCCAATGCACTCTCTTTAATAGATTTGTCCTTGATGAGTGACCCTTTTATAGGATACATCCATCAGAGACCCAGGTGCTTGTGGAAAATTAAGCAAATGACTTGGCTTTGGTAACATTTCACTGGAGACTGTTTGGCTCATCCACTTCTTGGATTGAATGTCTTGGGAAGTGAGGAATCTTGGTGTGCTGTTCAAATTCCAGTTAAGTTTCCTCCCTCACACCTGCACAGTTACAAAGCTCAATTTCTCCCAACTCTGCAGCATTTCCCATCAAAACCCTGGCCATTAGCTTTATCAATCTGAATTCCGATATATCTGCCTTGTTTTGCAATTCTGAACTTCACACCCCACAAGTAGAACTCATTTAATCCACCAACTACACAAAGTCCTCTCCTCATCACTCTTGCTACAAGGAACTGCCTTCATAATTCTCATCTTCACTCTCAAATGCCTTCACAGGGTTTTACCCTTCATGTTCTTCTCCAGTGTTACAATCTCATAAACATCTTTCACACATTAGCGCTGTTCTCTACTCCCATTGCCATCTAGTTGAAGAAAATCCATTCAGTCACTACATCCTTTACCTCTAACGCCTCTTGAGCTATGTCTCCTGTCTGTCTTCAGTCCTCCACTCTAATCCTTCCATTCTATCTTCTTTTGCTCAGTGTTGACTGATAGTTTACTCCACCACTTCCAGTGCAGTTTTTTACTTTAATACAGATTTCTCCTCAAATGTATCAGAAACAATATTGTCAGGTATTTATGAAACTTGCTGATACTAACTCAAAGCTATTTAAAGTTATATCTAGATCAAAAGCAAATATGTCAAAACCCTTTCACACAGGAGGAAGCTGTTAGGCTCATCAAGCCCATCTCAACTCTTTGAAAGGGCTGTCCAAATTAATCATTACATCAGTTTATCTCTTTTAAAAACATGCAAATCGGTCTCTTCAAGAACATGTTTTCCTGTCTTTTAAAAGTTTATATTGAATCTGAACTAGATAGTAGATTCCAAAGCTTCCTCCACTTGTATGAAGAAATTTCTCCTTATTTTCTCATTAGTTTTGCTAATTATGTTTGGCTACCAACCCACTTACCTGAGGAAATAAAGTCTCCCTGCTTGCTTGATCCACACCCCTCAAAATTTTGAAGACACTTATCAAGTCTCCTTTTAACTTTTCTTTCCTGAAGGAGTATAATCCTAGTTTCTCCACCCTCTCAATTTCCTCCTCTCTGATATCATCCTGGTAAGTATCCTTTGCATCCTTTCTAAATCTTAGTTCAGAAGTCACACAACACCAGGTGATAGTCCAACAGGTTTATTTGAAACCACAAGCTTTCAGAGCATTGCCTCTTCGTAAGGTGAAATGAGAGGGAAGCACTCAGGCACGTAATTTATAGGCAGAGAAATCAAGGGCAGGGAGATCAAAAGATCATACGAGTACTGTGAGTTGAGTGTCAATAGGCCAAATAATAGGTCTCTGCAGGAATTCAAAAGTATTAGACAGTGTGAATAAAGTGGCAACAGCTGAATAACAGGCAAAGAGATGACCTATAATCTAATTAAATGAGACAGAGGGATAATTACAAAAAAAGGTGGTATTGGAGACAATCCAAATGATTGGAATAACATGATAGATATAAGAATCATATGCCCAGTTTCTAACCAAAGTAATAAGTAATCCAAAACTGCACAAGCTAATTAAGGTAGAGAGATCATAATGATTTATCAAGGTAATGGTGATAAAACAGGACAGTAACGAAGATTTTACAGGTACAGAACAGTGTGGTGGGGTTCCATGTAGCACGAAATGAACCCAAGATCATGGTTGAGGCGGTCTGCATGGGTACAGAACTTGGCTATCAGTTTCTGCTTGGTGATTCTGTGTTGTTGTGTATCTCAAAGGCTGTCCTGGAGGACAAAGATCGGAGGCTGAATGTCCTTGACTGCTGAACTGCTCCCCGACTGCGAGGGAACATTCCCGTCTGGCGAATCAGCGATTACTTATTACTTTAGTTAGACCCTCAGCATACAACTCTTATACCTATCATGCTATTCCAGCCATTTGGTTTGTCTCCAACACCACCTTATTTTTAATTTATTGTAATTATCTCTTTGCCTCTTTAAATCAGATTATAGGTCATCCGTTTGTTTCTCATTCATCTGTTGACACTTTACTCATGCCATCTGACACTCTTAATGACCTGCAAAGGCCTATTATTCAACCTGTCAACACTCCACTCATGCTATATGTCTGATCTTTTGATCTCTCGGCCCATTGATCTCTCTGCCTTTAAATTATGTGCCTGTGTGCTTCTCTCTCACTTCACGTGAAGGGCCAACACTTTGAAAACTTGTGATTTCAAATTAACCCTGATGGACTACAACCTGGTGTCATCTGACTTCTGACCTGTCCAACTCACTCCAATACTGGCACCTGCACATCATTTCTAAACCTTAGATGTTCTTCCCACAGTGTAAAGCTCTAGAATTATATATATATATATATAATATATATATAGTACACCAACTGAGGCCTATTATCCACAACTTGTGTAGCCCGTGACTTTGAAGTCTGTTAATGGCTGACTCGTTACTTGTTGCATTATCAAGTTAATGTCATCTCACAGTCAGAAATTGTATTCCCAGGCCCATGTTATTTATATATACACATATATGTATGTGTATATATTATATGTAGAGAGAGAGAGAGAGAGATGTAAACATATAGCAATGGTGGAAACTCTGACTCCCTGGTGATATATTACCATAAAATCCCTACAGTGTAGAAACAGGCCCTTCAGCCCAACAAGTCCACACTGACATGCAGAGCATCCCACCCAGACCTATCCCCCTCATCTACACATGCCTGAACACAACAGGCAATTTAGCATGGCCAATCCACCTAGCCTGCACAACTTTGGACTGTGGGAGAAAACCAAAGGAAACCCACACAGACGTGGGGAGAATGTGCAAACTCCATACAGACAGTCACCCAAGGGTGGAATCAAACCTGGGTCCCTGGTGCTGTGAGGCAGCAGTGCTAACCACTGAGCCACTGCACCACCCCTTTAATCAGGAAACCACTTGAACTCTTTAATCAGGAAAGTATCCATTCAATTGCTCCCTGACTCTGAATTTTTAGATAAATTTGTGTGCAAGTTACCTCAACCTTTAATGCCATGTATCTTTGTTTTCGAAAAATGTCTGTCGTACTTTTGAAAGTCCATATATGCAACACCTAGTTATGCCTCCTCTATCTATCCTTTCAATCAAAATAATTCAATCATGCTGTATAAATACAAATTCTCCCTTTCAGAAATTTGTGCTGGCTATCCCTTAAAAACGCATATTTCTCAAGGTGAAAATTAAAGGTTGTCCTTGACAATGCTCTTTAGAAATACACTCCACCAATGAGGATAAGCTGATGACCTGCAGTTGCCAAATTTACGCCTCTACTCTTTTTGAGCTAGTGTAGCATATGCAATCCTCTAGTTGTTCAGAAACACTTCCATGTACAAGGCCAATTGAAAACTCGTGTCAGAGTTTCTGTAACCTCTACCTTTGGTTCCCTTTTCAACCAACAACAGGTATTCTTACTGGACTGAATGACTTGTAAAACTTGACTACAACCAGCGTATTTAACACTTTATGTATGTGCTTTTTGCTTTAATTGTATCCAAAATCTTCTCCACTGCAACTCCACTAACTCCAACCTTTTTCTAGGGAAGACCCGAATGTTATTCAGGCTTGGGTTAATAAGACGGAAATTTACATTGAAGTTTAACAAGCTTGTAGATAATTTTCATCTCCAACAAGAGGAAATCTAACTACCTCCCCTTATATTCAATGGTACCACTATGACTGAAAATTGACCCCAGAATTGGTATCCAAATCACTACCATTGATCGTAACTGAAGTGCACCAGTCATGTTAAGCATTGTGGTGACAAAAGCAAATCAGAGGCTGGGAATTCTATGGTGGTAATCATGCCCTAACTTCCAAACTACAAGGGAAGTGTCAAGTAGGTTTCGGAATTCTCTCTATTTTGCTAGATAAAGACTGCTTGAAAAATACTCAAGGAATTTGACACCATCTTGGACAAAGCCGCTCACCTGATCAGCTCAACTTAAACATGTCCTTGCTCCAAACTGCTCACGATAGCCTCAATTGTATCACATACAAGGTGCACTCCATCAACTCAGAAACACTTCTTCAACAGTATAGTCCCAAGCTACCTGCAAACTCTACCACCCATTAGAGCAAGGGCTGCAGGTGCCTAAAGAACATAGGTTACCCTCCAAGCCACATGCTATCCTGAATTTGAACTATAATCACCTTTCCTTCACTGTCACTTTGTTGATAACCTGGTACTCCATTTCTAACGGTAGTATGGGTGTACCTACACCAGACAGAGCACAGAATTAAAGAAGATGGCTCACTGCTACCTTAAAGGCAATGAGGGTCGACAACAAATGCTGGTCTTGCCGGAAATGCCCAGAATCTGTGAGTAAGCACTCGTTGTGTCAGAGAAATATAGGCTTTTGTTTTACATAAAGAATGTTTCATTGTTCCTGCTCTTAATTCTTTTTTCCACAAGTCCAAGTAGGGACTTGTGTCCCTGTCGAGATTTTATGCAGAGATTCCATGGAATTCTGTCTTCCTTTGCCTTTGAAAGCACTTTGCAGCCTTTAGGACTTCGTGTTAAATGCCATAAATTCAGAAAACAATGTTTGGGTGGCATGGTGGCTCAGTGGTTAGCAGTGCTGCCTCATAGTGCCAGGGACCAGAGTTCAATTCCAGCTACAGCTGACTGTCTGTGTGGTGTTTGCATACTTTCACTGCATCTATGTGGGCTTCCTCCCACAGTCCAAAGATGTCTAAGGGAAGTCAATTAACCATGGGAAATGCAAGAATAGGGTAGGGGGGGAGGGGAGTCTGGGTGCATTAGGCATAGGAATTACAGAGATTGGGTGGGATACTCTTCAGAGAGTTGGTGCAGACTTGTTGGGCCAAATGGCCTGTTTCCACACTGTAGGGATTCTATGAAGCCTATGTTCAGAAAACAAAAGCCCCTTGCCAATAGTACAGTTTTACTTCCACATAGCTTTTAAATTTCCGGACAGATCGGTTCCTCTATCTCATTTTTATTTGGATCTCAATGTGCAGGTCCAGCCATGTACCAGCTTGTTTTTGTTTGTTCCTTAACTTTAACAGTTCTTTAAGGCCTCTAGAAAGATGTCCCTCTATAGAAATATTGTGAATATGCCATCCTTTCTTTCCCTCTCTATCCCCATGGCATATTGTGAAAAATGACACAATAACATGGAAACACATTATTCCGCAAATGCACAAGAGCGACTTCGGATCGGATTAAAAACTATTCTCACATTTTATATGTTGCAAGATAATTTTTGTTGACACGCATAATCCTCTGGCATGCAAACTCCCTCCTCAAATTGATTTTGACAGCATAATAAGTCAGATGATGCCACTGTATATGTTAATCTGCATCAAAAAAGCAAATGGGATCAAAGCAAACAGGAAAACAATTAAAAAAGCGCTTCGAAGGGCTGAGTCCCTGGTTGCCACATCAGACCAATGTTTCTTACTGAAGTGAAAGTCATCGATGATTGTCTCCAGCTCAATGATTTCTGATAGATTTGACACTGAATACGAACTTATTTTCTTAACATTTGTCGAAGTAAATTAAATTTGCTGCATGTCCAGCATAGTTGGAAAACATTATTTAGTCCCACATCCATTGGATGCCCTGCTCCTACCTGCTTGCGATGGTGCTAATCATAATATTCACAAAGGCAGTAAATCCAAGTAAATAAAGCCAGAACTCTCAGACTGCCTGCTATGGATCATAAACAAGCAGAGGCTCACTAAACTTAGCTCACCCTTAAATCCAATAGACACTTTCTCTTATGAATGACAGCAGGAGTGATTTTTCTCAGTATGGTGTTTTCATTTAGAATAGGTAAGTATTGATTGTATCAAAACTAACAGTCATAGACTCATACAGATGTACAGTATGGAAAAGACCGTTCAGTCCAGCTAGTCCATGCTGACCAGATATCCTTGATAAATCTAGTCCATTTGCCAACATTTGGCCCTTGTTCCTTTAAACCCTTCCTATTCATATACCCCTCCAGATGCATTTTAAACGTTGTCATTGTACCAGCCTCCACTACTTTCCTTAGCAGCTCATTCCATACACACACTATCTTCTGTGTGAAAATGTCACCCTTTAGGTTCCTTTTAAATCTTTCCCCTCGCATCTAAAACCTATGCCCTCTAGTTTTTGACTGCCTACCCCAGAGAATAAGCCTTGGCTATTTACCCTATTCATGCCCCTCATGATTTTATAAACTTCTAAAAGGTCACTCCTCTGCCTCCGATGCTCCAGGGAAAATAACTCCAGCCTATTCAGCCTCTCCCTGGAGCTCAAACCCTCCAAAACTCATAACATCATTGTAAATCTTTTCAGAACCCTTTCAAGTTTCACAACATTCTTCTTATAGCAGGGAGACCAGAATTAAACACAGTATTCCAAAAGTGGCCTAACCAATGTCCTATACAGCTGCAACATGATCTCCCAACTCCTATACTCAATGCAGTGACCAATAAAGGCAGGCATACCAAATGCCTTCTTCACTATCCTGTCTACCTGCAGCTCCACTTTCAAGGAACTATGAACCTGCACTCCAAGGTCTCTTTGCTCAGCAATACTCCCCAGGACCTTACCATTAAGTTTATAAGTCCTGCCCTTATTTGCCTTTCCAAAATCCAGCACCACACATTTATCTAAATTAAACTGCATCTGCCACTCCTTGGTCCATCGGCCCATCTGGACAAGATCCTGTTGTACTTGGAGGTAACTTTCTCTGTGGTCCACTATACCTCCAATTTTGGAGTCAGCTGCAATCTTACTAACCATACCTCCTGTGTTCACATCCAGCCATAGCCAGGGAAAACTTGAAACTGTGATTATAATTTTTTTAAAAAATCACTTATGAGATGTAAGCATCACCAGCTGGGCCAGCATTTACTCCCCAACCCTGGAAGCCCTTGAGGAGGTGGTCGTGAGCTGTCTCCTTGAAACCCTGTTGTCCATTTGCTGTAGGTAGACCCACAATGTCATAAGGGAGGACGTTCCAATATTTTGACGCAGTGACACTGAAGGGATGGCGATATATTTCCAAGTAGGCTGGTGAATTTGATAAATATTTGAAGAACTCATAGCAGGTTGCTGCAAGATAACTTAAAATACGTAGCTTAACTTTGGGGCTAAATAATGCATCAAAGTTTGTGGATCTTATGGCTTACACTGTACCAGTATCCAGTGAAAAGACTGGAATTGATCGAAAGGCCTCATTAAGTCTGGATGTCACATATCCCTTTCATACAGCTTTTTGTATCAGACTGACCAAGTAAATATTGGGAAGCATATATGTGGAATGTGACTGTGGATAATGTTGCCACACAATGGGCAGCAGGTGCATAAGAAAGAAGAAAGGTCTAGGTCTTTTGAGATCCTAACAATTTTTTGGGTATTCAGAAAAGAGAGATTTCTACTCAAGAATGCACTGCGCTTTTGGCAATACACAAGTGGAACTATAGAAGAGAGGTTTGATTCAGCTAGACAGTGGAATGGTTAGAGGATGAAGAGAACGAAGAAGAATTAACGTTCCAAAGTCACAGTGAAACAGATTTACAGTTGGTGCATTTTAGTGCAGTGGCCTGTTTGGAAATCTGATTATGGAGACGTGAACGAGAATTTTCAATTGAGCACAATGCAATGGGGTTGTGGTGAATGAAGTTGAGGAGAATAGTCCTTTTGGGCACATTGGACAGACAACTAGAATTGCTGACTAGAAGAGACAGAAATTGGTAACTCAAAGCAAAACGTTTTGAGTGACAGAGTTGAGCTGTCGTTTCATTCAAGATGGACTTCAAAGGATAAGGAGGCAGAGGTGGATTTGAGTAAGTACTTAGGAAGGCAATATATTAGAAAGGGAGAGTGAAGAATGCTGTAGTTAGAAGGGTAGGATTTCGGGGAAAATTTCCAGAAAGGAGCCAGGATTTGAAAAAGGAACGACATCTGAAGTGGGAGTCAATAAGTTCAAAGAAACGGCAGGTTTGAATGATACAAATAAAGAAAATGTTGCAGAAACTTAACAGGTCTGGCAGCACCTGAGGAGACAGAATCTGAATTAATGTTTTTGAATGCTTTAAAGGAGTTGGAATCTTTCTTTTAATAAAATTTTGACAGAGGTGGAGGTGGGGCAAAGAGATATAATGGTGTAGAGACCTAGTGAAAAAATTGTTAATGGTGGTGAGAGAAAGAGGTGTAAAATGAGTGCAAATTATGGTGAAAGGAAGAAAATGAGTCCTCTCTAAACAAAACACAAACAAGAGAAGGCCATATATGTGTGTTGCCTGTGCATGTGAATGTGTGTGTGAGGGGCAGGGGATTTTGGGGAGGGGGTAATTTAAGAAAAATGGAAAACAGACAACATGTGGCCAGGATCAGAAGTTGTGTAATTCAACTGTTGAATTGTGTGTTAACAATTCACAATCTGCAATGGATTGATCCGTCATAGATTATATCTAAGCTCTGCATAGCAACAGCCAGGGCCTTGACAAAGATGGACCTTGTCTTGGAGCTAAGAACATTTTCCCATTGATGTTCTGTGATGTCCAGAGCATCTGGCAGTTACACTGGCTGGGGGAAGGGACACATCAGTTTCCTGCCTCAAAGATCTAGAAAATTATGTAGGTAAAAGGATAAATTTACAGACTATATGGACAAAGCTGTTATGGCTTGGAGCCAGAGGAGAGCAGAGAGTATCCTATCTTCAACACCTTACCCATATCATACATGAGGCACTGTAACAACCATTTTTGGTGCAATATGAGATTTGCCATACTGTTCATGGAATCCACAGGGTGCCTCTGTGGGCACTAAGGTCTCTACCTATGGCATTTAATAGCAACATAGACTTCTCGCTGATCTGCAATGATCTAAATGGTTCTGGTCTCACAAGCTTTATTGCTCGGTTGGTTTGTGGAGGTTGTTCTGCAACAAAACCTGAAAAGATTTTTTTTTTCATTTTCTTCTGAAGTGAGAAATAATATTTCACAGTTAAGGACCCTCAACTTCCATTTTAATCTGCATGGGCCCTGGCTGTCTTTCCTGTCACTCAGCCATCCTTGGTGGAGTTCAAATTTCATTCACACCCTCCCAGCAAATTTGTTAATGGAGGATGAGAAAGTGCCAGAAAGGTAAGAAGCCTTATCTACAGTCGGAGCCATCATTTCACAGTCCCAGCTAAGACAACAAAAGCTAAACAAAAAAACTGGATGCTTCAGATCTGAAACAAAAACAACAATTGCTGGAAAAACTCAACAGATCTAACAGCAACTGTGAAGAGAAAGTTGAGTTACGGTTTCAGATCTGATGACCCTGTTCTGAGGGTCACTGGACCTGAAATGTTGACTGTGCTTTCTCTCTACAGATGCTGCCACACCTGTTGAGTTTCTGCAGGTTTGTTAAAGGAAATAAAAGGCTCCTTTGTAGAAAATAAATTTTGATACAACATTCCCCTAATTTGTCCTGGTCTACCAAATTACAATAAAGGATTCAACAAAGGTGACTTTATTTTTCCTTACCTGGCTTTCAAATATACAATGCCGGCTGTAGATATCACAGCTACCTTTTGGTGTCTTCATCTTCCATGCGTAGAAATGTGAGCTGTCGTTTGAAAACAATTCTTGAAATCTTCATTCTGTATCAGAATGAGAAACATCACAATGAATATCTGCTGTCATTTACAGGCTAAACCCTGCAGTCATAAAGGAGGAAGGAATCGAGACTAGGGTGGAGCAGGAGACGTGAAGGCAGGGAGTGTGGGGACAGAATCCGTGATGGTGGGAGTCGGGGCAGTGTGGGGATGAGAGGATCAGGGGTTTAGGAGTAGTAAAGCTGAGTACTCAAAGAGGGCACAGACATTGTGAAGGTGGGGAGTTGGGATGTATAATGTTGTGACTCTGTCAGTGATTGATCATTAGAGCAGTATCATTAATATAACACTGGAAACAATAGTGAGACTTTCATAAGAATATCATGTTCTATATGATCCCTCATGGCACGGAGATGTGTGCCTGATAGTTGATGAACATGTATGTCCCATAAAATCATGCCTAATGACTCCATTAAGGTTGCAGCAGACAGAAGCGAAAAATAGACGCAATGAGATCCACTCTATAACAGGAACAGTGTTTGAAGCATCTATTGCAGCCAGGTTAGCTGTCATTCCAGAAAATATCTTGCTGAGCGCCTGTTCCTGTCATGTTGAAGCTCCAGTAACTTTCCAGGCCATTGTAATCATCAGGACAGCTTATAGTTTGTGGGCATTTTGTGCAATTGTTTGCGCATCTCCCCTTTTGAAATCTTCCTAACCAACTCACCTTTCTCCATGGGATTACTAATCCTGGATTCCTGTCACTTGTTCATCATCTCAAACTACTTGTAAACAGCCTTCATCTCCTGTACAAGAGATTGATGATCTTTTCGCTGTTTTGGCTTCTGAAATCTGGATCTTTAAGATTGAAAGTGATTATTTCACCATTCTTAATTTAACAACTGGGACTCTGCTCCTATATCCTTATCACTCCTACGCATGACTTCATTCATTGTTGAAAAAGTTGCATTTATTTGGACTTTTAAATGACTCAAATGTCTCAAAGTTATTTCTAAAAATGTAGTCACTGCTGGGATGCTGGTAATATAGTAATTTGTTTCCAGTAAACTCTCACAAAGAGCAACATGATAAGAGCCAGAAAATCTGTTCTTGTTAGGTTAATTAAAGGGAAAAATATCATCCAGCCAAAAAGGATAACTCCTTGATATTTGTAAAAATGTCATGTTATTTTTACAACCACCTGGGAGAATGGATGGGTTTAACATCCCACTGAGGAGATGGTACATTTGGCAAAACAGCATTCCCTCCACTCTGCACTGGGCTTTCAAATATGGTTTTTGTGCTGATGTCCTGGAGTGGGTCTTGTGAATCAGATGCAAGGATGTTGCTGAAGCCTAGTGCTCCTTTTTATGCAGTCCCCATGTCTCACTATTTATTGTCTCCTAAGTAGCTGGCTTCACAAGGAAGCTACCACCCTAGACGTGTTGAGTGAAGAGAGATAATTGAGGCTGTACTCCAGGACGCAGATGGCAATATCCTAGTTAAAGAGCTCAGTTACGTGTTTGAGCTTTACCTTCAGGATAATCTTCCGTGAAAGTGCACACTCAGCAATTCTTTCTTTGATGATGAGTATCGCCAAGTCTGATACTTGAAGGAAGCACTTAAAACAGAGACGACCATGTTCCAGATATAATAAAGTGTGGAGATGGAGGAACACAGTAGGCTGGGCAGCATCAGAGGAACAGGAAAGCTGACTTTTCGGGTCAGGACCCTTGAGCATGTTCCAGCTGTCACCAGCCAACTCCACAATAGTTGGTGGAAATGGCCTAGTGGAATCATGCTAGATCATTAATCCAGAGATCCAGGCCATGTTCTGGGGTTTGAATTCTGCCATGGCTGATGGTGGAATTTAAATTCAGTATAAAAAGTCAGGAATTAAGAGTCTAATGATGACCATGAATCCATTGCCGATTGTCAGAAAAATCCATCTGGCTCACTAATGTCCTTTAGGGAAGGTAATTGCCATTCTTACCTGGTCTGGCCTACACGTGTCTCCAGGCCCACAACAATGTGGTTGACTATAAACTGCCTTCTGGGGAATTAAGGATGGAAAATAAATGCTGGCCTAGTCAGTGATGCCTACATCTTGTAAACGAATTAAAAAAAGTTAAACCACTCCAATCTTTTACTCATTCAAATGTTTGTTGGTCTGTCCACTTCCTCCCAACACATCAAGATTTACCAAGGAAGCACCCCCCTCCCCACTGAGATACATTTCTTTGATGACTGGTACATAGACAATGTGAGAAGCATCGACGTAGTGATAAAGATACTTCTCTCCCCAAGATGAGAATTTAATGCTTCTTGAAGGTGAATGTTCTTGACATGAAACAAAGAAGGAATTGAGTTGTTACAGATGCTCCCTTTTCAGACAGGACTTCTTGTCACCCAAGTGATTGATAAGAGAATGATAGATCCGAAGATGAGTGAACGCACTGTCTATAATGGGCGTCATGTACAAACATGAGTGCCTTAAGCACATTTAACTCTCTGTAAGAGATCACTGAATCTTTTCCTTAAATATGTGAAAGCTATTAGATGGTGCTCTGATTTTCATTCTCTTCTAGATAACTTTGGCTACCTTCTTAGGGGGTTCCTACTCAGTGATCTGTTACATCTGCCTTTAATTTCAGCAAGCAGTTTCTTTTTCTCTGTTATTATCAAAGAAAATACACCAAAGATGTCATAAATCTGAAAAGAAAAGCAGAAGGTATTGGAAATACTTGATAGGTCTGGCTACATCTGTGGAGATAGAAGCAGTGTTATGAAAAATCATTTTCAGAACTGAACATGTGTCATATTTGACTTGAAAGATTAATTTGGTTTCTGGGTATTTTAAGCATTTTGTTTTTACTTAGTGTTATTGCTTCTTTGAGATGTACAGTTAGCTCAACTCTTTACAAGGATTAAATTCTTGGATAATATAATTAAAAGCAAACCTGCAAATGTGAACAAAATCTGTAATGGGAGTGAATGGAATAGACTGCAACCAAAAACTGTTTTTTTTTGTAAAATAGTTATTCACATGATGTGTGTATTGCTGGTTAGATTGGCATGTACTACCTATTCCAAGTTGTCCAAAGGACAGTTAAAGGTTAATCACATTGCTGTGGATCTAAAGTAACATGTAGGCCTAATGATGTGAGGGTATCAGATTTCTGTCTCTAAAGGCATTAGTGAATCAGTTGGCTTTTAATGATAATTGAAAACGTTTAAATGGAGGCCATTAGACTAGCTTTTAATTCCAGGTTTTTTGAATTCAAATTTCACCATCTACATTCAATTCGTTGACTCAGTCAAAGGACAATATCGAAATTCACTAAAGTCACCCATTGGAGTATTTGACCATTTTCCACAACCAAGATATAAAAACTTACTTAACAAAATAAAGTGAATTCTCAAAAAAATCATCCAACCAGCACCCAGGCAGAAGCAATTAATTTGCTGAGTAAAGGTTGATTTCCACAGAGATGAATGCATGGTAATATTAGATAACAATAGGTTAAATCTTGTTAAAGTATAATGATGAATTCACATTGCACACTAGTGTTAATACTGGTGTTCAGAGATAGGCCAAGAGTTGTGAATGCCCAGAACTTGTTGCTTGAATTACACCACTTATCATTTTACACAAACTGTAAATCACGTTTAACCTCCTTAATATATTTAAGAGTTTGCTGGATTTGCACAATAATTGGTGAATAGACGCAGGAAGTAACAGGTTCATTGTTAATGCATTTACTCTAATTCTCTCTGTAAAACAGTTTTTCCGAGGTGATTTATGTGAGACCAGCTCAGAGAGGTTCTCCAACTTGGGTACAGCTTGACATCACCGTCTTTTCCATATGATTATCCAGTCAATGAAATTAAGCAACTTCACATATTGGTGCTCAAGGCTGGAATAACATTAATCACATATGGAGAAGAAATTTATTCAAAGCACAAACAACTTTCTCCCATAATACCAGAGTTAAGTGTTATGACCTTGTGTCCACACAGCCCTGAGGTAAGTGCTTGTGAATTGTCCTGAACATATCTTTATCCCTAACTATAAATCCATCGTGGTGCACTTTAGTGACATTGAAGGTGCATTGCTGTTGCTGACCTGGAAAACATCAATTGTTGTCACATTAACTCCTGTCAGATGACATGTTTGTTATGGTCTAATCCCTAACCTCTAACATTCATAAATAGTATTGGTATAATAGATCCTGGACAGATCTTGTTACCTTTCCTGAACACAGTTTTTGCGGTGTGCCAGCTGAAACCTCAGTAGGCAGGATGTAGAAAGTGAATTGAGAAAAAAGTAATTAGAAGAGGAGAATGAAGCAGCTCTCGTTCAGCTAAGGAAAACTTTTCTGCACTTGTTTAAAAACTAGGTGGAAAATCTCCCCATTTTGGGTAAGCTGCATAACAGTAACATTAACTGTCCTGGTTCCCAGCTGTCTTGAAGGCTGTTCACAGGCTTGGTCTATCCCCAGCTCTCACCAGCCTGCATCTCAAACTACACTCCAAGCCTCAAATACCTCCCTCCTTGGCTCAGGATTTGGCAAATTAGCTAGTTCTGTGTTTTAGTTGGTAGCACCCTTTCCGAACTGAACTTCGAAATAACACTTTATGCCTGAACCTTCTGTTTCTACAAGCATTGTGAGAAATGGTATGTGCATTTGATTTCCCAGAGGGAGCAGTACAGAAACATAGAGGATTCTGGGTAATCCAAGATGGAGTATAGGAAAAAAGTTGTGGGTGTAAAAACTGTCCCTTTTTGAGGTATTTTCAAAATTGGAGCTGATTTCCTCAAACTTTTGGAGCAGTATTTATTGTTTTAAACGCTGTTGTACTTTGGAAAAATGAGAACAAACCAACTGTACTCAAAAAAAAGAGGAAGACAGAGGAAGCAGATATCACATGGGAGGTAAAACAAACTGAACAGTGAACCTGCGCAGCTGACTGCCTCTGCTGTTTGGTTTAAGTTACCTCTGGACATGGAAGTTCATTCCCAGAAAAATAAAGAAACAGTTAAATTCACAGCCGACCTTGGAGAAACCAGTGTGAGGAGCTCAGACCAGGGGAGCATTTTTTAAAGTGTAACCTCATTTTGTAAATCTACAATAATGAGTAGAGTGGCTTCGTTTTGGTTATATATTTGACTGAGGTCTGCTCTTAATTAAACTTTAAAAATATAAAAAGATAGATACTAAGTTACTCTAGAGAAGTATTGTTAGAACAGTAAGACTGTGCTACTTTCTGTGTCTGTAGATTATGCAGGTGCAAAAATTTAGTAGAATGATGTGCTCTTCCGGTCAGATGTGTGAAGTTAGGGAGAATTTCAATGTTCTTGATGATTATGTCTGTAGGAAATGTGTTTGGTTGTGAGTCCTATTGGATTGCATGAATTAATTGGAGTGGAAGTTAGAGGCAATGAGAAACTTTCAGGAGCTAAGGGATAATGGATAGTAGTTTCAAGAAGGGAGGAAAAACCACAGATACAGTCAGGTAGGTGTGTGACCTTCAGGAAAGGTAGGAATCTCTTGTGGCTATTTCTATCTCAGACAAATATGCTACTTTGGAAAAGGTAGTGGGTGATGGACTCTCAGGGAAATGTAGCACCAACAGCCAAGTTTCTGGTACTGACACTGGCTCTAATGTAATAAAGGATACGCCAGGTTCCAAGTGATAAATTGTGATAGGGGACTGTCTAGTCAGAGGCACAGACAGACATTTCTGTGGCTGACAATAAGACATCAGAATGTGTTGCCTCTCTGGTGCCAGGATCAAGGATGTCTTAGAGAATGTGCAGAATATTCTGAAAGGGGAGAGGGACCAGAAGGAGGTTATTAGATACATTAAAAATAACGCCATAGGAAGAGAAGAGGATGAGATTCTGAGGAGAGAATACAGGAAATTAAACGAGAATTTAAAACATAGGCTCTTGGAGGTTGGTAACAGCTGGATTACTCCCAGTACCATGGGACAATGAGAGTAGGAATAGGAGGATACAGCAGATGAATGAGTGGCTGAGGACCCTGTGCCGGGGAGAAGGATTCACATTTTCAGATCATTGGAATCTCTTCTGGGGTAAGAGTGACCCGTATAAGAAGTATGGATTGTACCTGAATTAGAAGGGGGCTAATATACTGCTGGGAAGATTTGCTGCAGCTGCTCAGGAGGATTTAAACTAGTGAAGGGGTTGGGAGATAGTGAGAAAAGAGATCAGTCTGAGACTGGTGCAGTAGGGAGAAGGAGCAAGACAAACAGTCAGGGCAGGCAGAAATAAAGCAGAGAACAAGGTTGGACTGATAACTAAGCTGCACTTATTTTAATGTGAGAGACCCGACAAGAAAGGCATGTGAACTGAAGGCATGGTTGGGACTGCTATACTGTAGCAAACACAGAAACTTGGTTCAGGAATGGGTAGGACCAGCAGCTTATTATTCCAGGGTATAGATGTAATAGGAAAGATAGAAAGTGGTAGGTGCAAAAGAGGAGGGGAGTGGTGTTTTTGATGATTAGGGATAGCATTATAGCTGTACTTTGGAGGATATTCCTCGGAGTACATCCGGGCAAGTTATTTGGGTGGAACTGAGAAATAAGAAAGGGATGATCACCTTATTAGGATTGTTATAGACCCCCAATAGTCGGCTGGAAATTGAGAAGCAAATAGTGTCATAGTCTCATAGAGCTGTACGCATGAAAACAGACCCTTCGGTCCAACTCGTCCCTGCTGACCAGATATCCTAAATTAATCTTATCCCATTTGCCCGAAATTGTCCCATATCCCTCTGAACCCTTCCTATTTATATAACCATCCAGATGCATTTTAAATGTTGTAATTGTACCAGCCTCCACCACTTCCTCTAGCAGCTCATTCCATACATGCACCACCCTCTGCATGAAAAAGTTGCCCCTTAGGACCCTTTGAAATCTCTTCCCTCTCACCTTAAACCTATGATCTCCAGTTTTGGACCCCACCTTGGGGAAAAGACCTTGTCTGTTACCCTGTTCAAGCCCCTCATGATTTTATAAACGTTTATAAGGTCTCCCCTCAGCCTCCGTTGCTAAAGTGAAAATAGCCGCAGCCTATTCAGCCTCTCGCTATAGCTCAAGCCCTCCAAACCTGTCAATATCCTCGTAAATCTTTTCTGAACTCTTTCCAGTTTCACAGCTTCCTTCCTATAGCAGGGAGACCAGAATTGCACGCAGTACTCCAAAAGTGGCCTAACCAATGTCTTTGTAAGGAGATCTCAGTTATCTGTGGATAATAGGGTGGTTATGGTAGAGGATTTTAACTTTCTAAACATAGACTGGAACTGCCATAGTGTTAAGGGCTTGGATAAAGTGGAATTTAAGTATGTACAAGAAAATTTTCTGATTCAGTATGTGGATGTACCCACTAGAGAAGGTACAAAACTTGACCTACTCCTGGAAAAAAAGATAGGGCTGAGGTGTCAGTGGGGGAGCACTTTGGGTCCAGCAACCATAATTCTGTTAGTTTCAATGTAGTGATGGAAGTGGATAAACTGGATCCAAAAGTTAAAGTTTTAAATTGGAGGAAGACCAGTTTTGATGGTATGGTATTTGGCAAGAACTTTCAAAAGCTGATTGGGGGCGGATATTTGCAGGTAAAAGGACAGCTGGGAAGTGGGAAGCCTTCAAAAATAAGATAACCAGAATCCAAAGAAGTATTTTCCTGTTTGGGTGAAGGGCAAGGCGGGTAGGTGTGGGAAATGCTAGATTATGAGAGAAATTGAGGTATTGGTCAAGAAAAGGAAGGAAGCATATGCCAGGTATAGACAGCAGAGATCAAGTAAATCTCTAGAAGAGTATAAGAGCAGTAGGAGTATACTTCAGAGGGAGATCAAGAGGGCAAAAAGGAGACATGATCTAGCTTTGGCAAACAGGGTTAAGGAGAATCCAAAGGGATTTGACAAATACATTAAGGACAGTAGGGTAACTAGGGAGAGAATAGGGCCTATTAAGGATCAACAAGATCATCTATGCATGGAACTGCAGGAGACGGGAGAGATACTAAATGAGTATTTTGCATCAGTATTTACTATGGAAAAGGATTTTGAAGCTAGAGAACATAGAGAAATAAATAGTGACATCTTGAAAAATGCCTATTTTACAGAAGAGGAGGTGCTAGATGTCTTAAAACACATAAAGCTGGATAAATCCCCATGACCTGATCAGGTGTATCCTAGAACTCTGTGGGAAGTGAGGGAAGAGATTGCTGGGCCCCTTGCTGAGATACTTGTATCATCGATAGGTGAGGTGCCGGAAAACTGGACGTTGGCTAACATGGTGCCACTATTTAAGGAAAGTGGTAAGGAAAAACCAGGGAACTATAGGCCAGTGAGCCCGACATTGGTGGTGGGCAAGCTGTTGGAGGGAATCCTGAGGGACAGGATTTACATATATTTGGAAAATCAAGGAATGATTAGGGATAGTCAACATGGCTTTGTGTGTGGGAAATTGTGCCTCACTAACCGAATGGAGTATTTTTTTGAAGAAGTACAGAAGAAGATTGATGAAGCCAGAGCAGTGGATGTGATCTGAATGGACTTAAGAAAGGTGTTCGACAAGGTTCCGCATGGTAGACTGGTTAGCAAGGTTAGATGACATGGAAAACAGGGAGCACTAGGTATTTGGATACAGAACTGGCTTGAAGGTAGGAGACAGAGGGTGGTGGTGGAGGGTTGCTTTTCAGACTGATAGCCATTGACCAGCAGTGTGCCACAATGATCGGTGCTGGGTCCACTGCTTTTTGACATTTATGTAAATGATTTGGAAGTGAACATGGGTGGTATGGTTAGTAAGTTTATAGATAGCACCAAAATTGATGATGTAGTGACAGACAAGAAGTTTACCTCAGAGTACACTGGGACATTGAACAGAAGGGGCAGTAGGCCGAGGAGTGGCAGATGGAGTTCAATTTAGATAAATGCGAGGTGCTGCATTTTGGAAAGGCAAATCAAGGCAAGGCTTTAGAGCAGCATGGTGGCTCAATGGTGACCACGGCTGCCTCAGAGTACCAGGGTCCCAGGTTCAATTCCTGCCTTGGGTGACTGTCTGTGTGGAGATTGCATATTCTGCCCATGTCTGTGTGGGTTTCCTTGCCCAGTCCAAAGCTGTGCAGGGTAGGTGGATTGGCCATGCTAAATTGCCTGTAGGCCCCAGGGATGTTGAGGTTAGGTGGGTTAGACATGGGAACTGGAGGAATGGGTCTGGGTGGGATGCTCTTCAGAGTAGCAGTGTGGACCTGTTGGGCTGAATGGCCTGTTTCCACACTGTAGGGATTCTATGATATGATTCTTTTATCTAAAGAGGGTTGGAATAAAAAAGCAGCGATGTGCTTCTGAGACTTTATCAAGCTCTAGTTCGGCCCCATTTAGAATACTGTGTCCAATTTTGGGCCCCGCACCTCAGGAAGGACATACTGGCACTGGAGCGTGTCCAGCGGAGATTCACACGGATGATCCCTGGAATGGTAGGCCTAACATACGATGAACGGCTGAGGATCCTGGGATTGTATTCAGTAGAGTTTAGAAGGTTAAAGGGAGATCTAATAGAAACTTACAAGATAATGCATGGCTTAGAAAGGGTGGACACTGGGAAGTTGTTTCCATTAGGTGGGGATACTAGAACCCGTGGGCACAGCCTTAGAATTAGAGGGGGTCAATTTAGAACGGAAATGAGGAGACATTTCTTCAGCCAGACAGTGGTGGGCCTGTGGAATTCTTGCCACGGAGCGCAGTGGAGGCCGAGACGTTGAATGTCTTCAAGGCAGAGATTGATAAATTCTTGATCTCGCAAGGAATCAAGGGCCACAGGGAGAGTGCGGGTAAGTGGAGTTGAAATGCCCATCAGCCATGATTAAATGGCAGAGTGGACTCAATGGGCCGAATGGCCTTACTTCCACTCCTATGTCTTATGGTCTTATGGTCTTAAGGCAAGACTTATACACTTCATGGTAAAGTCCTGGGGAGTGTTGCGGAACATAGAGACCATGAAAGTAGAATTGCAGGTTACTGAAGAAGGCGTTCACTATGCTTGCCTTTAGTGGTCAGTGCATTGAGTATGGGAGTTGGGAGGTCATGTTACGGCTGTATAAAACATTGGTTAGGCCACTTTTGGAACACTGCATTCAATTATGATCTCTCTGCTGTAGGAAGGATGTTGTGAAACTTGAAAGGGTTCAGAAAAGATCTACAAGGATATTGCCAGGTTTAGAGGGTTTGAGCTATTGCGAACGGCTCAATAGGCTGGGGCTATTTTCCCTAGAATGTTGGAGGCTGAGCATGACTTTACAGAGGTTTATAAAATCATGAGGGGCATAGATAAGGTAAATAGACAAGATCATTTCCCAGGGTTGGGGAATCCAAAACTAGAGGGCCTAAGTTTGAGGTGAGAGGGGAAAGGTTTAAAAGGGACCGAAGATGCAACTTTTTCACGTAGAAGAGTGATGCATGTATGAATGAGCTACCAGAAGAAGTAGTGGAGGCTGGTAGGATTGTAACGTTTAAAAGGCATCTAGATGGGTTTATGAATAGGAAGGGTTTAGAAGGATATGAGCTAAATGCTGGCAAATGGGACTAGATTAATTTAGGATATCTGGTCGGCATGGAGGAGTTAGACTGAAGAGTAAATTTCCATTCTGTACAGCTCTATGACTTTATAAATTTCAGTAATGTTACCATGCTTTCTGAGGGCAAAGAATAATAATGCACTCCCACCTGTCATTCATACCTGCAAACCTCGTCCACGCTAAAACTCTATTCCCTAAATCCTGAGACCACCCCCAGTACTTGCTGTTTTCTGATGCTGAATTGTACCGTTGACAATCTTTGCCTTCAGTTCAATCCTGAGCTCAACTTCTCAGCAAGGCTGCCTGCTCGCATGTCTATAGTATCATCAGTCTCTCTCAGTTCATTCGTTGCTGAATACTTGAGCCTTGCCTTTGTTATTTTTAATTATTTCAACACTTTCTTTCCTGACATCCTACCTTACCATCTCCATTCACATGAACTGATCTAAAACTGAATATAAACCAGAAGAGCTGCAGACGCTGTAAATCAGAAACAAAAACAAACTGCTGGAAAATCTCAGCAGGTCTGTCAGCATCTGTGGAGAGAAATCCGAGTTAATATTTCATGTTGAGTGACCCTTCCTCAGAACTATCTTATCCAAACCTAGCTGTCCGGATACAGAAAAACAAACGTTGGCACTCACTGCTCGGTTAGTGAGGTACAGAAAAGAAGTCAAATTTCATAAATATACAAACTTTTATTCATAGAGTACATATTATGTACATCTGCACCAATTACGATATTTTCAAATCAGTCTGTTCAGAGATGTCATTACAATCCTCTGAATAAAGTGGGGCTTGAACTTGGATCTCCCTGGCTCAAAGGTGGGGACACTACCACTGCACTTCAAGAGACCTAAAGATCACAGACCTTTCTTTCCTTTCTTTTCATATCCAGAACTGTTGTCACACACTGCAAAATCACTTTTTCACCTGTTAACAACTAAATTACCCATCATTTTCAATTAATCAAATTAATTGCAATGCCCAGCAAAGTCAGTACAACCAGAGTCTTTTTCTTTTAACTTTTGCTGTCTGTCTGGAAGTCTTCCTATGCATATGTCAGTTGAATCACCAATTAATGTACAGCACTGAAATACAGTTAAGAACCTATTAACAATTAACATTCAGATATACTGATTCACACATCACCCTTGTGTGCATTGATAAAACATCATCTCTGGATTCAGCAATACCTTGATTTTAAAATTCTCATCATAGTTTTTAAGTGCCTCAATGACCTCAACTTGGACCTCCTCCGAACAACTGAAATCTCTGTTCTTATACAATTCAGACCTCTAGGGCATTGCTGGTTTTCATCACTCTACTATTGATGGCTGTGCCTTCAGCTGCCTAGGCCATAAATTCTGGAATTCCTCACTTAATCTGTCTCTGGTTAATCTTTCTCTCAGCATTTTTCTCATCTGCCAAAAAGTTTATCAAGATTTTGGTCACTTCTAGTAATAACTCTTAATGTAACTTGCCATCACAATTTGCATGATGACACTTTCCTGAAACAGCATGCGTTGAAACACTGTGTGATGATTTACTATGTTAAGAGAACCATATAATTACATACTCAGGGAGGCAATGGCCTTGCGATATTGTGGCTAGACTAGTAATCCAGAGAGCCAGGTAATGTTCTGGGGACCCAACTGTAGGCTGTTGTGGTGCAGTGTGCAGGGGAGTGTGTGCCCTGAGGTGATATCGGTAAGGTAGACCCAGTGACAAAAGATGGTGCCTGAAGGTTAGTGAATTCTTTGTTGTTTGGGTCTGGTACTGGTGGAGGCGAAGCAGTGTTGGAAGGACATCATGGCATCTTCAACGAGATGGACCATGGAGAGAGACTCCGACATTGATGGGTGAATTGGCCCAGTGGCGAAAGATGGCTCTTGAGGATCAGCAAATTCCATGTCAGTTGGGTCTGGCATAGATGGTGGCCAGGCAGTGGTGGCTCTGAGCCAGCTTAGCACTTGGATGGACTTCTTTCTATGCTATATCTCTTCATTTTTGTCTTATTCTTAAACTATCAAAATGGTGCTATATTGTGGTGATGAATGAAAACTTTTCATTGTGTCTTACTGTATTTCTGAGTGTAAAATGCGTGTGAACAACAAAATAATTTATTCTCTCGATTCGTTCATTCAGTTCTGGCCCAGAAGATCTTTCTTCATGTCTTATCTGTACTGGAGATGTGTTGTAACATATCTAAACAGGATAATCAGGAATAACTACAAATACAAGCTTCTGCTATTGTCTTTATATGCTATAGATATAATCCCAGCAGGCAGCATTTTCAATCACATGACCTGGAACAGAAACAGAAGTTGCTGGAAAAGCTCAGCAGGTCTGGCAGCGTCTGTGAAGAAAAAATCAGAGTTAAAGTTTATCAGAACTGACATGGACTTCCTAGATATGACCTGGACTTCCCTGTCTGTACTTAACTTGGCAAAGTTTACCTATAAATCACACTTAACTAATATGGACATGTTCACCTTTGAACAATCTTTCAAATTAATTATTTTAAACATTCAAATGTTTCACTTCAAAGTATATTAGCTATCAACTGTCTCAATGTTTAGCTTTACTTGAACAATCTAGTTTTAATTGTGCAGAAACAAAGGAAGGAGAGAAGATTGTTTGATCTGATCTTTAGGCTTTGTGTCAGATGTTTCCTGGACCCATCATCCAAACAGCTCCCAACTGACAGCTCATGTGGACGATTGAGACAAAATACAAATAGACACTATCACTGGCTTAATATTGCTTGAGAGTCATTAACTCAACACTGAAGCACAAAAAGATTCAAAAGCAATGTTCAAAAGTGCCAATAACTTAACTAAGCACTTATTAGGAAGCAAAAAGGAAGCCTGTAGATTATCCAAAGATTAAATAATTCAATCATCTCATTGTTTCAGCAGAGCCCTCGAGTCAAGGGCAGGTTTGAAAAGAATTATAATTTACAGAAGTGAATTGCAATCTATTTGTCACTTCTCTTACTATTTGCATCATTTTGTCTAAGTATTTTGGTTTACCAATGGACTTTGTACATATTGTATATGGTTTAGCAGCAAGTGTGAAGTTAAACAAAATGCATGCAAACAACTAGGAAAAAAATATATCTAATTACTCATGTCAGCAGCTAAAGTGAAATGGCAAAAGTAAATGAAGCAGTTTGAGAGGAAAAGGAATATTTATGTTTTGTGTTTGCTCGGTCGGTTTTGATCATAGAATTTTGTCTGCAAATGACCTACCTAAATGACTTAACATTCGTAATTTCAAATACTGCCTGGAATCTATTTTTCATTAATGGAGAAAAGAGAGAGAACTTGGAACAAAACTATTTGAGTGCAGATTAAAGTAATCTATTTCAGAGATCATGAATGTGAGCAGTTTCCAGTAGCTGAATGTGGAAAAAAGGTTTATTAAATGTGTTAACTGCACATTCAGCACAATAGGACACTACAAGCAGGATTTTTCTTTAGGTCAGTAAGTGGAAGATGGTACCATTGCTAGCTCCTGAACCTTTCCCGCGAGGAACAGTCATTAGTCCTGGGTTTCATTTATTTGAAGTTGGGTTTGGGCAGCCAGTACATGTGTACTGAAATATTACTCAAATGTAGGCCTGGTTTAATCAAAGCATGGTAGCCATTACTGTGGCTACCATTTCATTATTGTTGTGTTTAGTTTGGAAGAGAGTAGAAGGATTAAATTCAGGAGATCCCGAGATCTGGAACTGTGGCAGGTAGGTCCCTTAATTTGTTGATACAGACCCGATAGTCTGCCTCAGTATTGTGAAGGAAAGAGGGAGGTCTACTCTCTGGATAGGAGCAGGAGGAGACCACCTACTCAGGCTAACCATCAACACAGTTAGCAGAAGGCACATGGTGCTTAGAAAGTGGAAGCTGCTTTGGAAATGTTTAATGAATTGATGCACTCTGGAAAAGAGAATGAAACATCAGAGCAGGCCTCCAGCAGCTGAGTAACCTGAAGTTGCATCCTAGTCTAGAACATTGGAGCCATGTGCTCAAAGTGTATGCTGCATCTTAACAATGGCTTAACGTCATAATGCAACTGAGGACCAGCCATCTACTGAACCATGTAACTTCTATGAATAGGAGCATCAGGCGTTGGCCGTTGAAGAGAGCAGTGGCTACTGCAGGTGAAATGGTTTACGGTGGCAAAGAGATGGCTCAGATGGGTATAAGGGTCATATATGGTGAAGGAGTCCCAATCATAGCATCTCTACAATGTGGAGTCCACACTGTCCCTCCAAACAGCATTTCACCCAGGCCCACATGCCTACCCTATCGCTGTAAGCCTGCATTCCCTATGGCTAATCCACCTGTCTTGCACATCCCTGGACACAATGGACAATTTAGCATGGCCAATCCACCATACCCTGCACATTACTGGAGCACCCAGAAGAAATCCATGTAGACACAGAGAGAATGTGCAATACCCACACATGCAGTTGCCTGAGGCTGGAATTGAACCAGGATCCCTGGTGCTAGGAGGTAACAGTGCTAACCATTGAGCCACCATGCCACACTCAGTAGGATTACCAAATATGCAGTACATAAATTAAAATGCATTTCAACTTTGTTTGCAATTCTCTGCACATTTCTTGCAGGAGCATGCTTTCAGAACCAAGAACAAATTCTCTCATTCTCAAGACACAGTTAATGGCAAAATCAGGCTCTGTTTCTGAATAATATGGCACTGTTGCATGAGATATTTGCATCACATGTACATTTTTTAGGACACACTGATGCTACAAAACCTTTACTTCAATCTGTTTTAGGATATATCCCAAGAGACAGTGAATGAAATTGGCAGCCCAAGGGATGTCAGCATCTTACACAAAATGTGTCACCTGTCTGTATGCCATCTGACTGCAATTTTCAGTTGCGTGTTTTTGAAGAGGTGTTTTCTGCTCAGCTTCAAGAATTTCGTAGCCTTGGAATTTGAATCTACATTTGAAAGTATACTGGAATATTTCAACAGAGATTCATATCCTGGAGAGGAGAATAAGAATTACCAGAGGACGCAGATTTAAGATGATTAGCAGAAGGATTAGATGCAATTCTGGTCAAGTTGACTATCAGGACAAATCCCTCAACTTATTCAAAAAGAATGTGGATATGGGCCCAAAGTACTGGAACCTGAAAGGGTGCAGAGCTGATACTGGAAAGTGGGCTTAGAATAGGCAGCTAGTTTGTTCAGCTAGTGCATACATGAGGAGCTAGATTGCCTCTTTCTGTGCTGTATTTTTTCAATGGTTCTAAGGAGCATTTTTAGATTAGCAGCTCATTGAGTTGATACCTGGAATGGGTCATTTCCAAATTGCAATCACTACATGCCCTCTGTGTGACCTTGCAGTATTCTTCCTTTATTGTGGTATTAGGAAATTGAGGAATGTCACTTCTATACAGTAAGTAACTACCTATTAATAAATACTAACATTTTCTGAAGAATTCAAGCTTTTAGTTTTATATTCAAAACATGTTTTTTTTTAAAAATGTAATTATTCAGATCAACAAGCCAGTCAAAGATTTGTCTGATTCCAGAACAGCTTTCATTATAGACAGCTTGCTAATATTAGGTTTGAATACAAGTCAAATAAAGACGATATATTGTGTCAAAAAAAGATAATATTTAACCCTCACTCTAAACACCACATTTTTTAAAACTTTTCTGAATTTTTGAATGTGGACTGAAATGTGAAAAGGACTGTTTTAAAACCAAATAATTTGGAAGGAATTGCTATACTTTTAAAATATAAGTTGATGAAACTAGAGGGGAGGCTGTTTGTAAACAGACCGGCACAAGGAGTCGCATGCAAAGTGAGATTTGGCCAGCAGCAGGTTTCTGATTGCTTTGTGGGGTTATGGGGTTTGTGGGGGTTGAGGGTGGTTGTTGGTTTATTTCAGTTGGCTGGATGGTCAATTTGCAAAGCAGTGTGATGCCAAGTGTAGGTTCAATCCCCACACCTACTGAGATTACCATGACCTCTCTCCTTCACCCCTCAATTGAGGTATGGTGGCCCTCAGGTTAAATCACTACTAGTTGTCTCTCTCTAATAAGAGAGCAGCCCTATGGTCTGGTAAGACAATGGCAATTTGACTTGACTTGTGCAGTTACAGCCGGTTGTGGATGCCAAAGGCCATCAGCCTGATAACAACTATCTGCGTAGGCCCTGGGTAGCTGAATGGCTTGTGGCTGTGAACGATACTGACAGAGCCATTTGGACTGCTGAGAGGGCCAATGTTATGTTGTTTCTCCAGTACAAGATCTAACACCTGAAGAAGGCCGCTTTATTTTCTCCAATCAGTTTCTGCAAAGATGTTCATTTTAACCAGTAGGTCAGAGATTTCATAATCTATCAACTTGTTGCTCTGTACCTCCAGGGAAGAATTGAGAGAACCTAAAGGAGAAGATCTGAAAACTGAAGGAGTTGGGAAGCAAAAAGAACGCTCCACCAAACCTGAGGATTAGTTCTATCGAACCTCAGATTTTCCCTGCATTTATTTTTCCCTCAATCCATAAAACCAAGATTCTTTTGTCTCTCCGGATGTGTATAAATGGGGGTTAGAATTGTAAATAGTACAGTTATAAGTTGGTAGTTCATAGCTATTTATCTGTGATTATAATTGATTTATTTTAATAAATTATAGTTCTTGTCAGGTACAGAAATCTGATCAGTGTTTTAGATTAACCTGGGTGTATCTAAGAGGTATTTCTGGGATTTTGTGTACTTTGATAACATTTTTAACTTTTGAGACTTTGGGAATAGAGGAGTCTGATTTCCAATTGACCACCTACTGAGGTGTGATAGCACCAAGCAATGAAAACATACTGAGAATGCTACACAACATTTTCTTCAATCAGTTTCCTGCAGTTACTTACTTGAACTGGAGGTTGTGTTGATAACCTGCTCATTTGCCTTCAACACAATAGCAAGCACAACAGAAAGCTGAATAGTTTAAGGTGTTTGCACCGCAAGGTAGAAATAATTTTAGATAATCAAAGTTCCCTCAATACCTGCGTTGGCAAAATAAAACAAATTTTAACTAGGCCACCTAAAACCCAGATCAGTGAAATCCTACAGTGTGGAAACAGGCCATTCAGCCAAACAAGTCCACACTGTCCCTCCCACCCAGACTCATTCCCTCACACCTGCATTTCCTTTATCTAACCCAAACATCCCTGGGCCCTATAAGCATGGCCAATTCAGTTAACCTGCACATCTTTGGACTGTGGGAGGAAACCAGAGCCCCCAGAAGAAACCCACACAGGCATAGGGAGAATGTGCAAGCTCTACACAGGGAGAGTTGCCTAAGGGTGGAATTGAATCCAGGTCCCTAGCACTGTGAGGGAGCAGTGCTAACCACTGAGCCACCATGCCACCCAGTGGGGTCCATAGCTATTTTTAATCAACCTATTCAGAGATGCTAGAACACACCTCTGTAGCAGGTAGGAATTGAACCTGGGGGCCTCCTAGCTCAGAAATAGGAACATTACCACTTTACCACCAAAAGCTCTGTACTAGATTGAAGACCATGATGGCTTTACTGATCTCAGCTGGAATGATATTGGCAACCCACAGTTAGTTTGAGCAACCATAAGCTGCGGAAGGTAGGAAAGAGAAAAGGTTAGGGTGGAAAGGAAGGATGGGCGGAGGGAGAGAGAAGGAAAGGGAAAGAAGGAAATATGACACTATTCTTGACTGTAGAACATTCCAAAGAACTTTTCAACAATGAAATATTGTTGATTCAAGCTTCCTGTGTTAAAAATCTTTATATGTTGATATATATCAGGTTTGACTGTAGAACATCTTTAATTGATGAGCCTGACAACATCAAATTCATGTGAGTATTCTTCACAGATACATGTCATACATAAATTTGGTAAAATTAATCAGCCTGCTCAATTGTGTACGTGAAAAAATGTTGGACTTCTAATCCACATGTGTCTTTACATGATTGGAAGCCATTGGTTTGTGAGAGATAAGGGATCAAATGTGACAAATGAAATAGATGAAAAAATAATTAAGAATTGCCTGATTTAATGTTAAGAGTTAATGGTATGTAAAGCAATCCAGAAAAAGAACCACCAATGCATGTGATAATTTAACTTCTTGTAAAGATCATTGAACCGAAGCTATCTGGTGCCTCAGCTATATTCAAAACTGAACAGCGACAAGTAAAACTTTGGCCTCAGACTAAATTGAACACAATATGCTTTCATGATAAATAAAAAGTCATAGTTTAAAGTAACACGGGAATTTGTCTTTTACAAAGACTTTATATAACCAAAGATCAGTTCAATCTATCTGCTATTTCAATATAAAAGAGTCATTTTGTCAGTTAACAGCAGTCATAATCACTTTTTTTTTGACCATGTTGGTATCACATTTCTTCCCAAGATCTGGAGATCTCCTCAAATTTTTTTTTGCAGTTCAACAACTTCCTCAGATATCCTGTCTTAAAAATATTCTTTCAATTTCTGGTTTGCTTTGTACTGTGTATTTGTTGAACAGTATTGAGTGGCAAGTTTTATTCTCATAAAACATAGAACATAGAACAGTACAGCACAGTACAGGCTCTTCAGCCCACGATGTTGTGACAACCTATTATCCCACTCTAAGATCAAACTACCCTGCATACCTTACATTTTACTATCATCCATGTACCTATCCAAGAGTCGCTTAAATGTCCCTTATGTATCTGACTCTCCACTCCTATGTCTTATGGTCTTATGGACTCCACTACCACTGCTGGCAGCGCATTCCACGCACCCACCACTCTCTGTGTAAAGATCCTACCTCTGATATGTCCCCTATACCTTCCTCCAATCACCTTAAAATTATGCCCCCTCATAATAGTCATTTCTGCCCTGGGAAAAAGTCTCTGGGTATCCACTCTGTCTAAGCTTCTCATCATCTTATACACCTCTCATCCTTCTTTGCTCCAATGAAAAGAGCCCTAGTTCCCTCAACCTTTCCTCATTAGACCTGCCTTCTAGTCCAGGCAACATCCTGGTAAATCTCCTCTGCAGCCTCTCTACAGCTTCCACATCCTTCCTATAATGAGGCGACCAGAACTGCACACAATTTTCCAAGTGTGGTCTGACCAAGATTTTATAGAGCTGCAGCATAACCTCCCGGCTCTTAAACTCAATTCCCCTGCCAATGAAAGCCAACACACCATACGCCTTATTTACAACCCTATCAACTTGGGTAGCAACTTTGAGAGATCAATGGATGTGGACCCCAAGATCGCTCTGTTCCTCCACACTGCCGAGAATCCTGCCATTAACGCTGTATTCTGCATTCAAATTTGACCTTCCAAAATGAATCACTTCACATTTTTCATATTCTTTAAGAAATAATTTCCAATAAGATTAGGCATGTGATAAGATGTATAAGCATCCTTTTCCCAACAGTTTCTTTAAATATTGCCCTCAGGAAACCTCACTTTGCTGAACAATGATGTGATTAATCCAGATGTCAAATTTTGGGTTTGATATGAGTCCAGATCTGTGGGAATTCTGCCTGCCTGCCTGACTGCTTGTCCAATTTCATTTCAAGCTGTCTCTGTTCCCATAATAATTCACGTGCTGACAATGATCATACTTTGCAAAGTTTCAATTTTTTAAAAAAAAAGTTAAAACTGCTGTGGATGAAAGATTTTGTTTTAAGCTAAAGCTCTCACAACAACCCTCTCAGATGCTCTATTTATGCAATTCTTACTCAAAGTTTCAGTATGAAATTTAAGATAATTGCCAAAAGGACCAGAAGGGAGATAAGGCAAATTTATTGCAACAACTTAGAATGCACTGCCTGAAAAAGTGATGGAAATATTCAGTAGGGAATTTGATAAATATGTGGAAAGTATAGCAGTGGCACAAGGAATGAGCAGTGCAATGGGAGCCATTCAAAAGTTTACTTTTCAAAGTATCAGCACATACATGATGGGCTGAAAGGTCACTTGTTTTGGGTGAGTCTATGGTAAAAACATGGACTTTCTTATTTATATTATCTGTGGGAGGATTTGGTGATGAATTTTAGTACAGGGCGACTAACTGAAATTGACCAGAATAACCATCTGTCTGTTTTGTTGACAACACAAATAACTTCAATAATGAGAACCAAGCCTGAAAAGCAAGTAGCCAACACTTCAGAGTAGAAATTATTGAAAGACATGAGGTATAATTTTATATCAATTCAGCCTTAACTAATAGAATTGAGAAGGTCATTTTCATTTCAGTTTAATTACTGTCACATCATTAAAAGTACCTCAACCAAAACAGCTCTTGCTGAAAGCAAAGGAAACCGTTAAGCTTGACATGATCCATCTCTGAAATAAGTCTACCATATTGATAAGACAATGATTAAGGCATTATCTAGTCTCAATACAATCTCAGATTTAAATCCTTGTGTGGACAATAAATCAGATGGTCAATAAACCTGACGAAGTTCAAGGTGCAATGTCCATCAATTGTCTTCAGGTACTGGCAACTTCACAATTCATTCTGATAGATTCTCAGATAATCCTATCATGTGCTTAATTAACCGTTATGAATGTGAGAGGTATCTTGGCTAATCTGAGTGAAGTTTGAATGTATCCACAGTCAAGATGTGGTCAGGTGAAGGATTCATTCAACAGATTTCTGATCCCTAATCTCCCTATGATAATTCAATCTCACTTAATCTTTAAAAGGCACATCTAGCCCTCAGAGATATCAAGAACTACAGATGCTGGAGTCAGAGACAACACCCGAAACATAGACATTCCTGCTTCTCTGACGCTGCTTGACCTGCTGTGTCCCTCCAGTTTCACATCATCTAGCCCTCTCACTCAAACATTAGCAAAAATGACAGATGCAGGAAACCTGATGAAAAAGAAATGGAAAATGCTCTGCAGGTCAGGCAACGTTTGTAGGGAGAAAATGATTTTCCATCATCGTGTGGGGCTTGTCTCCATCAATGTGATATGTTAATGCTTGTGTTACTTTCCCTAAGAAATAGAGACAATGTGATATTGAAAGATTCAGCAGATGTATATTCCAGCTCCTAACAACATACTACAGTCACAAGCACTTATGTGTCTGGACTCATACTACGCCATTCAGTTATAAACAGTAGCAGGCTTCCATCAGTGTTTCATGATTCAAATACCCCGAGGAAAGATGACATCTGGGATCTTCATACATTCAGGTTACACGCTAGGATCCAGTAATATCATGGGCATGTCCCATGGCAGACAGTGAAATCTGAATTAACTTAATAAATCTGGATTTTAAAAAAATGATAACCTTGAAAGCATTGCCAATTGTCATATATAGCTCATCTGGTTCACTGATTAAGTTAGCGAAGGAATGTCTGTCATTTTTATCTGGTCTGGATGACACGTCCGGGGGATAAAGAACCAGACAGCACAGATTTAAAGGTTTTTGCGAAAGAAGCTCATGTGAGATTTGCACAGTGTGGATTTAGGGTCTGGAATGCATTGCCTAGTAATGTTCTTTAAAATATTCACAGAATGAGAGTGTTGCTGGCTAGGCCAGCATTTATTATCCATTCCTAATTGCCCAGAGGGTAGTTAAGAGTCACCCACGTCACTTGGGTTTGGAGTGACATGTACGCCAGTCTAGGAAAGGATGGCAGTCTTTTTCACTGTAAAAGACATTAGTGAACCAGATGGGTTTTTTCCCCTCAATTGATAATGAATTTATGGCTATCATTTGACTCTGTAATTTCAGACATTTACTGAACTCAAATTTCACCATCTGCAAAGCAGGATTTGAACCTGGGTTCTCCAGAACATTACTCTGGGTCTCTGGAATAACAGTCCAGCTAATAATACCACTAGGCCATTACCTCCTTGCATTGTGCTGGAGGTAGTTCAATTGAGGCATTCAAGAGGGTATTGGATGATTATTTCAATAGAAAAAAAATGTGCAGGGTTACTAAAAAAACTGCAAGAGATTGGCAGTAAAGTAAAAGGTTCAGCGTGTTAGTGTAGACACAATAGAAAAATGGCTTCCTTCTTCACTGAGACAATATTCAACATGGTGCTCAGTTATGAGTGGTGCACCACAAGGATCTGTTCTGGGTCCTCTTCTATTTGTGATTCTTATAAATGATTTGGATGAAGGCGTAAAAGGGTGGATGAGCAAGTTCACGGACGATAAGAAGGTGGGTCACGTTGTGGACAGTGCAGAGGGCTGTTCAAGGTTACAAAGGGACATTGATAGAATGCAGGGCTGGGCTGAGAAGTGGCAGATGGAGTTTAACCCTGAAAAGTGTGAGGTGATTCATTTTGGAAGGACAAACTTGAAAGCAGATTACAGGCTTAACGGAAAGATTCTTGACAGTGTGGAGGAGCAGAGGGATTTTGGGGTTCATATTCAGAGTTCCCTGAAAGCTGCCACCCAGGTGGATAGAGTTGTTAAGAGGCATATGGTGTGTTAGCTTTCATTCATAGAGGGATTGAGTTCAAGAGCCGTGAAGTTATGCTTTAGCTGTACAAAAGCCTGGTTCAGCCACATCTGGAGTATTGTGTCCAGTTCTGGTCACCTCATTACAGGAAAGACGTGGAAGTGTTGGAAAAGGTGCAGAGGAGATTTACCAGGATGTTGCCTGAAATGGAGGGAAGGTCTTACGATAAAGGGTTGAGAGAGCTCGGGCTTTTCTCTTTAGAACAACGAAGGATGAGAGGTGACTTGATAGAATTGTACAAAATGATCGAGGTATAGATAGAGTAGACAGCCAGAGACTTTTCCTAGGGTGGAGGTAGCTTTTACGAGGGGACATAGTTTTAAAGTGAAAGGAGGTAGATATCAGGGAGACGTTAGAGGTAGGTTCTTTACTCAGAGAGTGGTAGGGGCGTGGAATGCATTGCCGGAGAGGGTAATGGAGTCGGCCTCATTAGGCACATTCAAGCGGCAATTAGATAGGCATATGGATGATAGTATAAGGTAGCGGTGGAGGTTAGATAGACCTTAGGTTTCGGGTAAAAGTTCGGCACGACATCATGGGCCGAAGCGCTTGTACTGTGCTGCACTGTTCTATGTTCGATGTTCTAATTCTGTGAGAATATGGTTGATTCTTAACTGCCCTCAGAAATAGCCTAGCAAGCCACCCAGTTCAAGGATGATTAGGGTGATGGGCAGTAAATATTGCTAGTATAAAGTATTGCTAGTGATGCCTATATTCCATGGAAAGAGTAAAGGAACAAGAAAGATACATTGATTACAAACTGGAATACAACAAATAGAAAGAAACAGAATAAATAGGTTGATGTTTCACTGCAGAGGGAGGAATCCAACTCTGTTGAGAATATAATCAAGGTCATGATTTTTACATGGGTGAGGCATTAACTGGTATTGTAATGTGTTCCCTGTCCTGTTGTGGGCAGTGGAATGGGAACTAAGATATTTGAGATGAAGTATGAGACTGATATAGACTCCTGTGGCAGCCTTTACTGAGACTGATGGTCGTCCTGAAAGAGAGATTTACGGTTTGTGCCAAAGTTTTCTACTGTACCAAACAAAGGAAAGTAATATGAGTCAGGCAAGCTGGGGCTCTGACACCCATGGCAGGACCCCTCATCCTGGAGGCTGACTAGCAGAGACCATCGGTTGAAACAAAAGAGATCCGGAGCAGAAATTTACACAGAATGCTGAGTATGGGGGAGCGGGGGTGGGGTGGGGATCCGGTGGGAAAGGTGCTGGTGGATGGTTCAATCCTCCCTGAGAAGAAACATTAGCAGCAAGCCGGCAAACACAAAACAAATGCCAGTTCTGAAGCCACAAGGTGTCATGGCTGATCTTTCTTGTAAACTTAACTCCATTTACCTGCCCACTCATCTTAATCCTTAATTCGTTTACTGTTCAAAAATCGATCTATCTTTGCCTTGAAAACATTTAACGAGGCAGCCTCAACTGCTTCATTGGGCAGGGAATTCCACAGATATAGGAGGCTCAGCTCTGCTCTCCTCCTGATGTCCGGCATGCCAGTACAGGGTGAGAGTATCACACAGGGTGACCACCATCACACCTCCCCCCCCAACCCCTTTGGCTTTCTTGGCCCTTCTGACTGAGGGACCTTGTGTAAAGCTGGACCCAAGAAATGTTAATTGGTGGTTTGGTTGTGACAGTTCTTATGACCATTCATACCTATTGTTTATTTGGCTGCATTTCCCTATCACCTGCCACACCTCTGCCATCACCACTGCTGCCACCCTCATCTCAAGGAGATAGCAGCTTCGTTACATTTGTCATGGCTGTTTTATTGTTAAATGCTTCCTCATGAATGGAAAGATACACTTGGCCTAATCCACTGAAGATAAGGGATACAAACTGAATCAAAATTCTCTGTCACAGCATAGCGACAGCAGCGTCTGGAGATACCTCCGCCAGGCACCTCCAGGAAGAGGATAATTGCTACATACATCTCAGCCATTAGTTGAAAAGAGCAAGCAGAGTTGGCTTCACCACATCCCGACTTCATAAAGATGGCATTGTGTCAGAACGGCTGAGGCGCAGAATTGACAGTGTTACAAGGAGCAATACATGTAATAACAAGGTGTAGAGCTGGATGAACACAGCAAGCCAAGCAACATCAGAGGAGCAGGAAAGCTGACGTTTCGGGCCTAGA
>JAHRHZ010000035.1:10812520-10874338 GCA_024137785.1 Ginglymostoma cirratum | reverse complement strand
CTCCCCCATTTCTGATGAAGGGTTTAGGCCCGAAACGTCAAGTTTTCCTGCTCCTATGATGCTGCTTGACCTGCTGTGTTCATCCAGCTCCATGCTTGTTATCATAGTGACACTGTGTCAGTTTTCACTAGAATCTAACAATTAGTAACAACAACATTAGTGTTGAGGTCGTCTGATATCAATGATGAAGTCACTTCTCAGTATCATACCAATGACACAGAACTTGGAGTAACTCATTGTATTTGCATCCAGGGTGTTAAAGTAAACAAAATCATGCTCCAGTCAGATAAAGAAACAGTGCATGGTCATTGTCTTTGCTTGTATGCATTTTAATTAATACCAGTTTAACCATAACTGAAAGAGATACAGTTACAATAGATTGCAACGGCAAACCACTTCGGAACATCTTCCTCAAGCTGCTTCTGACTATCCACTTCAAGCTCTCTGCAAGGAATATTACTTTGATTGTAAAGCTGTTACTTAGCTGTGACATACAAGTCGGGGAAACAGAAGAATATGGTTGTCACACTGTTGAGAACAACACTCTTAATGCAGAAGGATGAAAATGACAAGATGGATTGTGAAATTTACCATATTCAAAGAGAAGCATTGACTACGATACTGACTTCTGAGAATTAGACCAGCTGATGTCAATGTCTACCAGTGAGATTGCTGGATGCCTGAAAGCACTCTTCAAACCTTATAGCTTTCCCCACGTTGTGATGAGTGACAACACACCACAATTCATAAGTGTAAAAATTAGTCACTTCATTAAGGATTGGGAAATTCAACACTATATATCATATCCACACTGCCCTCTTCTTGATAAAAAGGTTGAGGGGACAATGAAGATTACCAAAGGGATCATGAAGAAGTCAATCAAATCCAGCACAAGGAAATCCTTGAATGGAGAAAAACACCTACTGAAGGCATGAAAAGTTATCTAATTCAAAGAATAATACCACATGACACACAAAATATTCTTCCAAACATAAAAAAAATTGTTAACGCCATCTTAAGTAACAGATTCCCATGACAAAATCAAGATGAAACAAAACTCAAAGCTCACTTTTGTAAAAGTACCAGACTGACCACTGGAGTGCTAATCAGAGTGCAAACGTTCAACACTGTTAACAAGAGTCAGCCCACATGGCAACCTGGGACCTGTATTAAGTAATTGTGACCTCAATCACATACAATGAACAAAAATGATTCAATACATCCTTGCAACTGTAAACATCTATGCACTATAATACAAGACCTGTTTCCACTGCAGGCAACTACTCAGGAAGATGAAATCATACCACAAACACAGAGTACAGAAAGATTGTCAGTTCCAGAAGTCCATTATTCCCTAGTAATGGAAATGGATCAGTAATGATAGTTCCCATGGTAGCAGCAGTCACCACAGGAACAATATTGTCCTGAGAAGGAACATCTGTCTAGGAATGAACTGGTACCAGATAAACAGGGAATGTAAAGATTATGTATGCAATGCATGAGCAGAGACTGATAAAACTGGAACTGACTAGAGTTAATACATAGCTCTAATAATGAATTAAAACTCTCATTGTGACTACATATATTGAGTAACCTAGGGAATTTGTACCTACAAAGGATAGTCCATGCATTTTTAATTTTTTTATGAAATGTGGATTTTTGGGGAAATGCAACTGCGCTTAACATTCTGGCTGACTTGCCATAGCCACGTGGCATTTATCTCTGCTGCAAATGCCTTTGTGTTTTATCTGTGACAGACATTATGTATTGCATTTGAAACACTGCTGGATATAAAGAATTCCATGCCATGATGTTTTCAAAGAAAAGCAGGGATGTTATCTCCAGACTCCTGACTAATAGTTTCCCTCCGTCAACACACAAAAACAAATTATTTGATCTTTATGACATTGCTGTCTGTGAGAGTTTGTTGAAAATAATAAGCTGGTACATTTACTATAGTACATCAGTGACTATATTTCACAAAGTACTTATTAGCTAGAAAGCACTTTGAGATATTCAGTTCTTGAAAAACACCTTATTGTGAAATTTGTATCAACGAAGCATGCAGTGATAGGAAAACAACAAATAGACTAAGGTTTTTCTTACTGGAGTATCGGATGCTGAGGAGTGACCTTGTACAGGTTTATAAAATCATGAGAGTCACAGATAGGGTGAATAGGTCATAGTTTTTTTCCCAGAGTAGGGGAGTCCAAATCTAGGGGACTTGGATTAATGGTGAGAGGGGAAAGATTTAAAAGCGAACTGAGGGGCAACTTTTGCTTGTCAAGAGTGGTGCACGTATGGAACCAGCTGCCAGAGGAGGTGGTGGAGGTGGGTACAATTACATTTAAAAGGCATCTGGGTGGGTACATGAATAGAAAGGTATATAGGCCAAATGCTGGCAAATGGGACTAAATCGATTTAGATATCTGGTCGGTGTGGATGAGTTGGACCAAAGGGTCTGTTTCCGTGCTATATCACTCTATAATTCTATGATCTAAAGATGCAGGAATTCTAGACACTGGTCTTCATTGAACTTTGGACTTAGGGGTTTGTAATTCCTGAACATTTGCGTGGGGACCAGCAGCATATAAATTATGTGTCGCTTCCTCAGAGAAATCATTTCAGCGTGCAACTCAGAGGACAGTAAAGGTGTAACCATGTTCCATCTTGAAGACAAGCTGCTCTGAATCACATGAAGCTAACATGAAGTTTCCAAAAGAGAATACTGCAAATATATACTCAATGATCTGCCTATGATTTTCCAAAGTTTCCTAGATTCTGAAATGGACTCTCAAGTTAATGTTAACCCTTTGCTGCTGCAGAAGAAACATTAACTGTGTTTTTATGTCTGGAAATACCCCCACCCATGCAATTCTGCCCAATGCCTCAGTAATGCAATGCAAGCTCAAAGTGAGTTCATGAGATTCATACAGGTTTAAACAGCTGCCATCACGGATGTGGATCTCCCTGATCAAAGAAGCATGCATGTTCTCACAACAGTCCAGCAATCTGTCCTCCAGAGGTCTGAAGTTGAGGAATGTAAGATAAATTGACACAGGATGAACGCATCAGGCTTTCAGCAAAACTATGTATTTGGCATGGTCACACATCAAGTGCACATTGATAGATTGCTAGCTCTTGCAATTACTGGGCCTTTTCTCACTGTCCTGGAGACCTGCAGAGCCACGTGAGTGTACTGAATGATGCTTGCAGCATCAGAAATCCCACAATCCTGGTGAAACAACGTGATTTCTGAATTCTGCTTATCTCTGCTGAGAGAGAAGGTGAGAATTTAATCAACTCCAGATCCTACCCCTTGTACTGATGGACAACGTATTGTAAGGCTGAGCTAAAAAGATTCTTGATTAGGAGAGGAATCAAGAGTTACAGGGAAACGACAGGGACCTGGGTTCAATTCCACCCTCAGTCTGTGTGGAGTTTGCACATTCTCCCCGTCCTGCGTGGGTTTCTTCCGGGTCCTCCAGTTTCCTCCCACAGTCCAAAGATGTGCAGGTTAGGTGAACTGGCCGGGCTAAATTGCTCGTAGTGTTCAGAGATGTGTGGGTTACAGGGGGATGGGTCTGGTTGGGATGATCTGAGGCTTGGTGTGGGCTCGTGGGGCCGAACAGCCTGTTTCCACACTGTAGGGATTCTGTGATTCCATGGTCTTTCAGTGGGTAGAGCCTACCTTTTCTGGAGACCTGTCCTTCCCCTCTCTCTTCACAGACCTTCCCTCCCAACGGCCTCCACTCGATCATTCACATTACAGACTCATCGGCTCTGCAAATGCTGCTTTCTGTACCTCCATCACCATATCTTCCCTGAATTTAAGCACCAGCTCTTCAAAGGAAGGGAGGCCAATGCATCAATAAACTCAGACAAAGCAGATTAAGTCAAAACTGTCAAGATAAGTCCTAAAAAAAAAGCCACCTTGAAATTGCATTATTTTGTTGTGGTGTTTTGGAGGCTGTTTAGGGGAAAGGATGCTACTGAGCATTTTGTCACCTGGGAGTGATCAACAGAACCACTGTTTGAAAGAATGCTTTATTTAGGCTTTTATTACCACTTTTCATGGTATCAGGCAGCCTTAACAACGTGATATATTCAAATTTATTTATTAAAGCAAAGTACACTACAAAATAATCTTACCTTTACAATGCTTACAATTGCAAGTGACATGGATTTTGTGGACTTGTCCAAGGATCAGTCCGAAACATGTGATCAATCTCAATCTGCATCAGATGAATTCTGAGCTAACTAACTATCCTCTGATAAAAGCTTCCTTATATTCTTTTTACGTACCTACAAGGCTATGCATTCAAACTTTGACATTAGCAAATGATGAAGTTGACCACTGGCAAACATTACAAAGGTGTAATCTACCACAGCTGGTTTGATCAATTGCTCCTTAAAACTTGCTCGCTTCTCCTCATAAAGAGGCTTATCGTGTGGTTTTTACAAATGTCACCCTCAGCCTTAGCTTACTCACACTGTTTCCATCTTTATGATATTTACGCATCACAATTGTGTAATCAAGCACTTTCTATTAACTGTTTAAATAGTCCACATTATACCTAATTCGCTGTGCCTGTTTAAAACAAGATTCCGACCTTTCAGAATTGCAGTGACAATTCAATCCCTTAGTGCTGAGTCACAACACTTCATCAAACGTACGTATATTCCTGCAGAAACAGAAGCACATTAAAACCAGTGACCTTGCTAATCAGTTGGTCAACATCAGACTTCACATGTTTTGTTCATTTCATTTGGGAAACTCAGCAATTTTATATTGGTATCGACAATACGGAGAAAATTCTGAAAATTAATGTCAAACTAGCAGGAGCGGCTTTTTGATACTATGGTAATCTTGTTGCTTCCAGACCACGTATGGCATGCCCACACAAATACACTCACTAACTTAATGAGGAAAGGTGCAGGAATGCCCAAAGTGGGGAGGCAATCTCATTGGTATCATTGCTGGTCTTTAGTCCAGAGACTCAGATAATGTTCTGGGGACATGAGTTCGAATCCCACCAAGGTAGATGGTTAAACTTGAATTTTAAAAAAAAAGTCTGAAATTAGGGGTCTAATGATGACCATGAATCCATTGTTGATTGTTGCAAAAACCCATCTGGTTCGCTAATGTCCTTTGGGGAAGGAAACTGCCATCCTTACCTGGTCTGGACTACATGTGACTCCAGACCCACAGCAATTGGTTCACTCTAACTGCCCTCTGGGCAATTAGGGGTGGGCAATAAATGCTGCCTAGCCAGCAACGGCCTCAACCCATGAATGAATTAAAAAAGGTGCAGGCAGCATTATCGTCTTGCAATGAGGCATCTGGAACTTTGGGGCCAGTGGTGCTACTGAGCCCAATTTATCTCCTTAGTATTTGAATTAGATTTAATCTCACGTGTACTCAAGTTACAAAAGAGCAGGAGTACGGTGAAAACGGACAATGTTGCCACCACATGGCACCATCTTATGTACAAAGTATCGCGGTACATATCGTAGGTACAAAAGAAAGAGAAAATAAAGGAAAATGTTACACTACTTTATAGATATACATAGTATAAGTTAGAAAAGTAAGAAATAAAGCCAAAAAGACAGATATTACAGTTTTTCTATAAGGCCTTCCACATTGTCTGACCAGGTTCCACTGGTTCCCAACCAGTAGCTACCTTTGCTCTGGGCCTGCTGGCCATCCCCACTCTGCTCTGGGATTCCGACCAGCTCTGCCCTGACCCACTGGCAGAAGAGGAAAGAGACAGAAAATAAAGAAAGAGAAAACCCAAGAGAGAGGGAAAAAAGGAGGGAAAAAAAGGAAAGAAAATGGCGAAGTGGACAAGGTCTGACTGGAATTCCATCTTGTATCTATCCTAAATAGTATCATAAATACTAAAGAGCAATGCAAGAGGATTTTAGAATGCTGTCAGCTAAAAGAAGCAACAAAACAATAGATAATAAAACAGGTGAATTTCTAAAAAAAAATTCACTGTCAATATTGACTAAATGAAGGATAACAAGAATTTTTTGATTCTTTATTCTACTGCTAATGCATGGAAGGCTGTTCCTAAATGCTGTGATACAAATAATATACCGTGGAGTTATAAAGTGCTCAAGACAGCACAAAACTTGTTTTCTGGAGAAAATGGGCGTCCATTTTCCTTTGCAAAGTACATTAACATGCACAGAGAGCAATCAATTCATTTTCAGCAAAGATTCAAATAATCTCTTCAGTCAAATTTAGTCAGCTGGAAGATAAAATAAATGAATATGTGCAAATTAACAGATTATAGGGGTACATGGGCCAACCAGAATTAGCAAACTCCATAGAAAGATAAAAGGGCAATCTGTTGAGGGAATTTACATCTAAAATCATTACCGACGGTGTTAACATTAATGATGCTATATTGTGGTAAAACCATTTAGTTTAAAAGGAATATTTAATTGAAAATAGTCAATAGACAATTGGTTCATTCCCAAATGATGTCCCTTTTGGTCTTCTCCTCTTACTGAATTTAGGAACACATGCAGGCCATTCAGCCCTTGAGCCTGCTCTGCAAATGTCTTTGAAATCATAAGATTGTTTTCAGCGCTGCTTCAGTGCACTTCTGAATCATTCCCATATAATATCCAGTGTGTATGAGGCCTGATTTACTTTTACAATCAGATGTTTATTCATCCTCTGGACAACACATTTTAGGATTGAGCAAAGTCACCATCATCCGAAATACTGGACAAGACCCTGGACTTTCCAATATTTAAAATACTGGATAAAATCCTGGGCTGAGGCTGCCAACACACAACAGAGTCAGAATGATTTCTGTCTGGGACCATTGTTCAGCCTGGACGTCCATTTTACACCTCCACGCTAAGAGAACAATCAACCAAACCTAAGACTCTAGAGTGAATAAACATCAAAAGAACTGTGGATGCTGTAAATCAGAAACAACAATGGAGATTTCGGGAAAAGGTCTGCAGGTTGGCAACGTCTGTGGAGAGAAAGCAGAGTAAACGTTTCGGGTTGAATGGCCCTTCCTCAGAACTGAGGAAGTTCTGAGGAAGCACTGCTCGACTTTAGACCTTAACTAACATTTACACCTCAGGCTACCCAGCACAGACGGTATTGTGCCTACAGAGATACCAAACATTCAACTTCAATCGAAATCCATTCACAAAGATACTGGGCATTTGATTTCAATCAAAATCCATTCACACATAGTCTTGACTATTGGGAAGCCAATTGACTTCATAAAGGAACGTCAGTAACACAATGGCAAGCACAGATTTGGCGTGAAGACAAAGGGCCCACAGTTAGTAGAACTGCAGGCCAAGATCTCACCTGAGGGAGCTTAACCAGAGAGCATTCCAAAGGCAGCGATCCCTGGAAGCGTTCCATAGAGGAACGATCCAAGGACCCAACAGGACTTCACAAGCTTCAAAATCTCCCGTCTCCCAACCGCATCCCAAAACCAGCCCAGCTCATCCCCGCCTCCCTAACCTGTCCTTCCTCCCACCTATCCCCTCCTCCCACCTCAAGCCCTACCCCCATCTCCTACCTACGAGCCTCATCCCGGCCCCTTGTCCTGTCCATCCTCCCTGGACTGACCTATCCCCTCCCTAACTCCCTACCTACACTAACCTTTATTGGCTCCATCCCCACCTCTTTGACCTGTCTGTCTCCTCTCCACCTATCTTCTCCTTTATCCATCTTCTATCTGCCTCCTCCTCTCTCCCTATTTATTTCAGAATCCCTTTCCCCTACCCCATTTCTGAAGAAGGGTCTAGGCCCGAAACGTCAGCCTTCCTGCTCCTCTGATGCTGCTTGGCCTGCTGTGTTCATCCAGCTCTACACCTTGTTATCTCAGCTAATTCCACCGGCTATTTGCAAGAGCTATCTCCAGAAGGGGGATCCTGACAGCAATTCCTAGAACTACCAACACAGGCCTGTTCTGATCGAAGGAAGCCAATAGCAACTGACTACGACCAGCAGGACCCTAAGAATCGATAAAATCCTAAAACCACTGACCCGACCAACAGCACAAGGCCTCAGACACATCCTGAAGTGAAAACCAGGCCTGCAAAACCACTGGAAAGGAAGGAAAACCAAGTACTTATGAGATAGATCCACTACACGTCCTAACACATCAGCGGACCCAACCCAGACCGAGGACCTACGCAGCCCAAAGTCTTCACCCAGGCACCAGGTATGGCAAGTGGGGACAGCCAGCTGTACTTCAAAATCGCATTTTCCTTACTGGGGAGCTTAAAGAGACCCCAAAATTTCTGACATAGCTAGCAGGGAGAGGAAGGCAGATGGTGACAGTGCATGGGAAGCCAAGGGTAGTAAGTCTGATTAAAATTTCCGTGATTAAAACTCTGTTTAGATTCTCATCGTGTTTAATTACTGTCCTCTGTATAACTAACAGTGTCAATTTCACAGTTTAGAATTTTTACCTGTATTTCTTACTTACCTGTATTATACTTCCCCTTCGTACTTGAATGATCACAGAGATTCTTTTGTCCCTGAAACACCTGTCTACTGCCTTCTGCATTTCACATTCCCTACATAAGTCCACTGACAGAACCAGGGTTCTGGGGGTAATTTGAACCACCTAAAAATCAGCAAAACACTAAATGCAAACCAGAACCTTTATATAGAGTCATAAGCTCATAGAACTATACAGCGTGGAAACAGTCCCCTCAGTCCAATTCATCCAGCTGACCAGATATCCGAAACAAAACTAGTCCCATTTGCCAGCATTTGGCCCATAACGCTCAAAACCCTTCCTATTCATATATCCAGCCAGATGCATTTAAATATTGTAATTGTACCAGCCTCCACCCCTTCATCTGGCAGCTCATTCCACACAGTCACAACCCTGCATGTGAAAACTTTGACCCTTAGGCCCCTTTTAAATCTATCCCCTCTCACCTTAAATATATGCCCTCTAGTTTTGGATATCCCACCCCGGGGAAACAACCTTGTCTGTTTATCCTATCCATGATTTTATAAACCTCTCCCAGGTCAGTTGTAAGCCTCTGATGCTCCAGGGAAAATAGCCCGAGCCTATTTGGCTTCTCCCTATAGCTCATACCCTCCAACTCTGGCAACATCCTTGTAGATCTTTTCTGAACCCTTTCAAGTTTCACAACAACCTTTTTATAGCAGGTAGACCAGGACTGCATGCAGTATTCCAAAAGTGGCCGAATCAATGTCCTGTACCGCTGCAACATGACCTGTCAACTCCTTTATTCAATGCACTGACCAATAAAGGCAAGCGTTCCAAATGCCATCTTCACTGTCTTATCTACCTGTGACTCTACTTTCAAGGGACTATGAATTTTCAATCCAAGGTCTCTTTGTTCAGCAACACTCCCCAGAACCTTATCATTAAGTGTCTAAGTCCTGTCCTGACTTGCCTTTTCAAAATGCGGCACCTCACATTTATCTAAATTAAACTTCATCTGCCACTCCTCGGCCCATTGACTCATCTGATCAAGATCCTGTTGTACTCTGAGGTAACCTGCTTCACTGTCTACTACACATCCAATTCTAGTGTCATCTGCAAATCTATTAACCATACCTCCTGTGTTCACATCCAAATCAGTTATATACGTTACAAAAAACAGTGGACCCAGCTCCAATCCTTGTGGCACACTGCTGGCCATGGGCCTCCAGACTGAATACCAACCCTCCACTACCACCTCTGTCTCCTCTCTTTGCGCCAGTTCTGTATCCAAATATCTAGTTCTCTCTCTACTCAGTATGATTTAACCTTGCTGACAAGTCTACCATGAGGAACCTTGTCAAATGCCTTACTGAAGTTCATATGGATCATGTCCACTGCTTTGACCTCATCAGTTCTCTTTGCTACTTCTTCAAAAAACTGAATCAAGTTAGTAAGATAGGATTTCACACACACAAAGCCATGTTGACTATCCCAAATCAGTCCTTGCTTTTCCAAATACATGTAAATTCTGTCCCTCAGGACTCCCTCCAACAACTTGCCCACCATTGATGTCAGGCTCACCGGTCTATAGTTCCCTGGCTTATAGTTCCTGGTCTATAGTTCCTTACCACCTTTCTTAAATCGTGGCACGATGTTAGGCAAAGTCCAGTCTTCCAGCACCTCATCAGTGGCGATTGATGACACAAATCTCTATCAGGATTCACCAGACCCATTGAAGATAATGTTCATGATTTTGTGTAGTTTTTAAGGCATTGACAATATACAGAAAAGGTGTAGAAATTTGGTAGGAAAGAAAATTCTTGTGTGCACATAACTTTTGTTTTCCAGTAATGAGCCAAAACAAAAACCTATCTTCATAATCCTGTATTTTCCTCAGTTCAGTTAATAAACTACTCTTTCTCTTTCAAAGTGTAATGGTCTATGCATCAACTAATCTTTGCAATAGGCAATTTCATATTATATAATTCTTTGCCATAAGGAGTTTCTCTTATCATCCCTCTTCACCCTCGTATTGATCATTTTGAAGTAATGATACCACTTCAGTGACAACTCATCCAGTGAATTCAAGGTTAGAAACTTTGATCTTGGAACGGCTTTGCTGAAAAGACAAAACGCTGGACTTTCCTTTGACATTGATACCACTTACGTAAGGGGTAATGAGTGAAGATGCCTGAATTTCTTCCAGTGGCCAGAGAGGGAGGTGACATGGGTCCTTGTTTCCTTAGTCTTGACGAGACTGCAGATACAAAACAGGTCCTAATTTCTAGTTCTCCCTGTTCCCATATCAAAAACTTCACAATGAAATTTTTGCTTAATTTCTTTGCTCCCAATGAAAACAAATTTCAATATCTGAAGTCTCTTTGAGAAGCAGTGTTGCCCTCACTTCTTATAGGAATGGTGCATTTTATTCTGTTAAAAAAAATTGCAACATCCAATGCAACTAATAAGTGGATCATTAATTTTTGAACTAAAAAAGCACATGTGCCAAGTAGCTCGTAATTTTTGGGAAGATTTTGCTCTATTAACACCAAGGATCATTTTTTTGTGCGCATGAATGATCGCCTATTTATATTTAATTAACTTATTTTTCTAATCAATCTGTTCAGAGATGTTATTACACACTTCTGGAGCAGATGGGACTTGAACCTGGGCGTTTTGGTCCAGAGATAAGACCACTAGCACTGCACCACAAGGGGGCTGGCAAGCATCTCATATTTTCAGGAACACAAGCACTTTAGAAGTCTAGATTCAATCGAGCCAGGCAGGAGTCGAACCTGTAATCTTCCAATCCAAAATTAGATGTGTTGTCCATTGCACTACTCGTTCTACTCAATTGCCACCTATTTAATTTCAATTCAAAGTAATTTCACACATGAGCTATTGAATTACCTCATTGAAGCAAGCTATTATTGCCAAGTTAATGACAAAACAATTTATCGGGGACCTGAAATCAACAAACTTTTGACTACGGGGTTGAAACTGTGAGGCAGATACCTTGCTCTTGATTTCTTCAGGTTGCAAACTCTTGCCACCTCCCAACATGTTTGCAGAGGTCATGTTACGAAGGATGAAAGAGAGTTGGCATGAATTTCTCAAATCTGGAGCGACTTCTGGTGGAATGAAGTTTTACTTTGGTGTAGTCTGCTTTTCACTCTCCCGTAATGCTGCACTTATTTCATTGATCCAGAGTTCGGGCTTAGCCCGACCTCAGAGCAAGATACAATAATGTCTCTGGACTCTCATTCCACTTGGGGTTAACATTCCATAGAGTAAAGATCAAGCATAGTGCCAAATTTAAGCAAAACAAAGTGCTGGAGAAACTCTGCACATCTGGCAGCATCTGTGGAGGAAGAAACAGTATGGCTCTTCCTTGAAACTGCTAAACTTGATTTAAAAAGTGCTCGGTAGGAATGCCTTCCCAGCATCTTTCCATTTTAATTGGTCTGATCTCACTTTAAATGTTCACAAAGCAGGGGCTCTACTCACCTGCACTTTGGAAAAAGCTTGCATTTTGAAACGTTGAGGGAGAGCTCAGCACACATATGCATCCATTAATCCACATAGCTCTCTGCTGGGCAGGATAATTAAGGGTTCAAGTCAGGCAGACGCCAAGTAATGTGAAAAGGGCACTGAATAGCTGAAATCTGAACTCTACTTACCAGTCTCAGGGTAGTAGCTGTAATGTAAATATGCTACTCACTGACAGGCTGCAGAAAAAAAAAACGCAGAAAGAAAGGTTATTTTCCAGAAACTTCTTCCTTCAATCCTGGAACGCATCAAAGACTTTAGCCCACTCACTGCTTAGAAATGGTCATCAAGCCACAGGTTTGTTAAGCCACAAGGAGACACGGAGATGAATTACATTGTGTCTGAATTCTATTACCAGTGGATGAATTAATTTTCAATTAGTGAAATTTCAGCCCCTTACTCCCACTTCCAAAATGGCGGCTGGAACGTTTGCAGATAAGAAAGATGACACATCTTTTTCTCTTTTAAAACGCACCTCAGAAATCTAGACCAACTTAATTACGACAGAAATTTAATTTGACTATCAGTAGTAACGGAGATTGGGGAGAAAGAATAAAGGAAAATCGCACAGGAAGCAAAGATCAAATATTTTCACTTAAAACCACAGCTTAAGTTTATATTTTAGTTTTATCGGGTTCATTTTGCTATATTAAAGCTTTATGTGCAGTTTGAGTAGATTTTTTTTTAACAGCATTGTAACTTCAGCACCAGTGTGCGTTACCTGAAAGCAAACAAATCCAGTCGGTTTAGAAGATATAACATTTTCATGGAATTGCTTGTCCACGTTGAGAAAACAAAATGGGGTTATAAAATTGAATTATTCTTGTGCAACTGCTTACTTTGTTGAGATTAATTAATATTCATTATGGGCCATCCAATTTTCAAAGCCACCATTTACATTATGTGCTAAATAGCCCTAACACAGCACTGACAATTGTTTGCAGCAGTGAATCGACCCTTTATATGTACTGCACAGGCCATTTATTTCACCATTTCACAATCTACTTTTGGAAATAGAACTTTCCCCTGTAGTCCAGTAAACACAGTGAGTTAAGTCGGGTTTTGGCACTTTGTGGCACAATGTAGTCATGACACAATGATATCAATGAATGGTTTTGGGTAAGCAGCACGATTGCTAGCCCATCCAACTGGACTGAATACACTCTTTGTATGGCACAGGCTCAACAATTTTCCAATACTCAGACACGGTCATCAGAATAAAACAATGATCGGAAATAATCTGCAACACAGAAGTCACGCTGAAATTCGAGCTAACACCATGGAATATGCAAGTGCCTTGCAATTCAGTAAATATCTTAGAACACAAGACCATAAGATACAAGAGCAGAATTAGGCCATTTGACCATAAGACCATGAGACCATAAGACATAGGAGCAGAAATTAGGCCATTCGGCCCATCATGTCTGCTCCGCCATTCCATCATGGCTGATGAGTTCCTCAATCCCATTCTCCTGCATTCTCCCCGTAACACTTGATCCACTTGAAAACCTATCTATCTCAGTCTTGAATAAACTCAATGACCTGGCCTCCATAGCCTTCTGAGGCAGTGAATTCCATAGATTCACCACGCTCTGGCTGAAGAAGTTTCTCTGTATCTCCATTTTAAAAGGTCTTCCCTTTGCTCTAAGGCTGTGCCCTCGGGTCCTAGACTCTCCTACCAATGGAAGCATCTTCCCAACATCCACTTTGTCCAGGCCATTCAGTATTCTGAAGGTTTCAATTAGATACCCCCTCATCCTTCTAACCTCGAATGAGTATAGTCCCAGAGTCCTCAAACATTCCTCATATGTTAAGCTTTTCATTCCTGGGACCATTCTCGTGAACCTCCTCTGAACCCGCTCCAGGGCCAGTACATCCTTCCTGAGATATGGGGCCCAAAGCTGCACACAACACTCCAAATGTGGCCTGACCAGAGCCTTATAAGGCCTCAGTAGTACATCCCTGCTTTTATATTCAAGCCCTCTCAAAATAAATGCCAGCATTGCATTTGCCTTCCTGAATATTGACTACTTCAGAGAATCCTGGACTAGAACTCCCAAGTCTCTTTGCACTTCAGGCTTCTGAATTTTCTCCCCATTTAGAAAATAGTCCAAGCTTTTATTCTTCTTACCAAAGTGCATGACCTCACACTTTCCCACGTTGTACTCCATCTGCCACTTTTTTGCCAATTCTCTAATCTGTCCAAATCCTTCTGCAGCCTCGCCACCTCCTCAATACTACCTGTGCTTCTACCTATCTTTGTATCATATGCAAACTTAGCCAGAATGCCCACAGTTCTTTCACCTAGATCATTAATGTACAAAGTGAAAAGTTGTGGTCCCAACACTGACCCTTGCGGAACACCACTTGTCACCAGCTGCTATCCTGAGAAAGACCCCTCTATCCCCACTCTCTGCTTTCTGCCAGACAGCCAATCTTCTATCCATGCTAGCACCTTGCCACGAACACTGTGGATCCTTATCTTACACAGCAGCCTCCTCTGTGGCACCTTATCAAATGCCTTCTTGAAGTCCAGGCAGATAACATACATTGGCTCTCCATGGTCTACCCTGCTCATTACCTCCTCAAAGAATTCTAGCAGATTTGTCAGGCATGACCGCCCCTTGATGAAACCATTCTGACTTTGTCGTACTTTACCATACACTTCTAAGTATTCAGAAATCTCATCCTTTGCAATGGACTCCAAAATCTTACCCATGAAATCAAGTCCACTCTGCCATTTGATCATGGATGATATGTTTCTCAACCCCACTCTCCTGTCTTCACTCCATAATCTTTGATCCCCTTACTTGTCAAAAACCTGTCTATTTCTGTTCCCACTAGCCAGGCTAAGAATCAGCATGATATTGGAGACAAAGGGATATCATTGCGATCAGTAATACTTGACAGGGCAGTGATTTTATTCTCCTCCCCAACCCCCCCACCCCCATCTCAATCAGCATTTCATTTTTGTGGGAGTGACTTGGCTCACTCAGTTACTCTCTTTCCTCTGAGTCAGAATGTTGACAGTTTCAGGCTTCTTCAGAAATCAAACACTAAAGGTCAGTGAAATTCTGAAATGTCAGAGGTGCTGTTTTGAGTGATGTATGAAACTGCTGCAGCCCACTCTGCCAATCTGATTGGATGTAACGGATAGCGTGAAACTATTTGATGAGGAATCCTCAACCAAGATCATCAAAAATGGATTAGCTGGTTTTCTGTCTCATCTGCTGCTTGTGGTACCATGCAAAAGGTGCAATTAAATGGCTCTGCGTGCTTCAAAATATCTTGCAACTGTGACAAGATATGATCCAAGTTCCTCTATTTTTCTGTCACACTGCTGCCCTCTAAGGACCGGTTTTTGAAATGGGGGACAGGTCCACAGGCAGATTGGGAACGTCAGACATGTGAGTGTGCACAAACAAATCTCGAGCATATGCAAACCTTTCTGACCAAATCTAAAGAGGACACAATGGAAACGGGCCCACGTATTGCCAATTTGATTCTATCAGAGATGGTTACGCAATGGAAGCTGGTGTAGAGAAATAGTATGCTATTTATCTCTCCCAAGCTGTTTTAATTGAGGACTCATTGCGTGGTATTCAGCTGCTGTTTTGCATAATTGAATCTGCAAGCCTGTTTGTGCATTGCAGACGTTAATCTGTTTGTGCTTGTTTATGCATAGCACAATAAGACGTCATTAAATCACAGACTGGCAACTCACAAAACCAGACAATCAAATGTCAGTGCTAGGCTCCAATTTGAATCCAGTGCATTTTGAAATTCGTTGAGGAAGATGCTGTTCACCATTTGACCTTTTCCTTTGCAGTAATATAATTTATCAACATTTAAATCTGCCATTCAGAACTGTCAGAGTGAAGCACTCCCCACCCTTGCTTAATCGTTTGTTAAAATCGGCTGTTGGATGAACTTTCTTCTAACTTCCTCCCTTCCCAATGCCTGACAGCCCCCAAACACACCCCTGCAGCTCTTACACCATCAGTCTTTCACTGTTTTATGACCCACTGTCTCATTTTCCCATCCTTGTAAAGTGCCCCATCTACTGGTTTTGGTGAGAACTGATCAAATGTGCATAAAAAGCCACAGACATACTCATTTAAAAATCAACTAGATCCGGATTCAAAGTTAAAACTACTTGGATGGAGCTCAGCTCAAGGCTGAAAATCCAAATCATATCCAATGATGGGCAACAAGAAAGCAAATGTGAACACAGTCAAATGATTAAGCACACCGCTACTCTCGGTCCTTTGAAAGGACACTAAGATCCAGAACTTATATTATAGGATACAGACATACTCAACTTTCAGTTTCTTTCTTTGTTGTTTCAGTGGAATTTCACCAAAGATCCTCAGACTGCTTCTTCCAACAAATGACCACTTCCATCCAGAAGGACAAGGGAACACTACCACTTTCAAGTTCTCCTCCAAGCCACTCACCATCCTGACATGGAAATATATCGCTGTTCCTTCACTGTCGCTGGGTCAAAATCCTGGAATTCCCTCCGTAATGGCATTGTGGGTCAACCTACAGCAGGTGGACTGCAGTGGTTCAAGAAGGCAGCTCACCACCACCTTCTCAAGGGCAACTAGGGATGGACAATAAATGCTGGCCAGCCAGCGATGCCCACATCCAACAAATGAGTAAAACCAAGCTGGCTATCTTGCTTTTAAAGGTTAACACGTTCTCAGGATAGTGGGGAGAGGAATTTTAAATAAGAGGCTCACCGATTTGAAGAAAAGGTCAGTGATTGCAGAATGATTTTGTGACTCGAAAACTCTTCCTTTTGTGTTCCAAAGGGTTCTTTACTAAGTCCCTTGCTGTTCATGTTACATATAAATTATTTTGTCTTAAATGTAGGGGTGTAAGATGAAAATGTTTACAAATCAAATGGGAATTGGCTATGTGGTTGAAAGTGAGAAAGACTGCAGCAAACTGTAGTAAAATATGGACGAGCCAGTTAAACGAAGGAATGGTAAACGGAATCCAGACTGGAGAAAGGTGAGGTAATGCAATTGGGCTGAGCAAGCAAGGTAGGGGAATACAAAATAAGTGTTAAAAATCAGAGAAGTATAGGAGTCCTTAAACTGCAAGTCCATAGGTAATTGAAGATAATGGTTTGGGATAAGGATGACCGCAGAAAGAAATTCCGCTACAATGGTCCAATCTGTATTTGGTTTGGTTTGTCCCAGTCCCTTTGGTACTGATTCAGTGGTAATGCTTTTTGCTCTACTCTGTCTGTAATCTGGGCATTGGAAAGGTAGTGTTACTCATTATTTACATTATATACATTGCCTTAGCCGAGAACTGTATCTCTCAAAATACATAGCATTGCTTCTCTCGCAGTCTTCTTTGCAGACACAATTGCTTAATTCCATCATTAGTTTCATCACTGACTGGTGAACATTAATCACCTTACTCCACAGGCAGATAAGTTAGTTGAGATGATTGACGGAATACTTTTCTTGAATGACGAAAGCATGGGATATAAGAACAAGAATGTGATGGTGGCATTCTTGTTTAATATGCTAGATAGGACGCAGCTAGACATTATGTTTCAGTTCTGATTGTAGCAATCCAGGAAGAGTCTACCCGCAGTGAAGAGGCACAGAGGAAGTTTATGAGGATGCGGTCCATATTGGAATATTTTGGATCAGAGGGAAGGCTGCGGTTTCTTTATTTGGAACAGAAAAGATTTAATTGGATTTTAGAATCTTATGAAAAGTCTAGATGGAATGAATAGGAAGGACTCATTCCCTTTTGCAGAGATGCCAATAACCAGCATGGGGTGGGGGGGAGCGGGTGGGGGGGAGGGGGATGGCGGATAAATTTAAAGTGTTTGGTAAAAGGATTAGCGGAGAGCTAAAGAGAATATTTTTAACTCAAAGTTAAGTGATGGCAGTAAAGAAAACTTTCTTTCAAGGAATAATTGAGGCAGAAACCCTCTTCACATTTAAAAAGCACTTGGATGTGCACCTTAAGTTCTGTAACCGATGGGGTTACATAATAAAAGCCGGAAAGTGAGATTCTGCTGAATATTTATTTATTGGCTGACACAGAAATGATGCGCAAGTGCTCTCCTTCAACATCAAGTTCTATGATTCTATGAATGTGTTCAAACATCCAGATCCCATAACGAAACTCAAGGGCCCAAATATCCTCAATAGAAATCATAGAGACACAGAATGATTCAGCACAGAAACAGAGCCTTCGGCCCAACTCACCTGTGCTGACCAGATATCCTAAATTGATATAATCCCATTTGCCAGCATTTGGCCCATCTCACTCTAAACTCTTCCTATTCATGTCCTCATCCATGTGCCTTTTAAATGTTATAATTGTACCCACATCTGCCACCTCCTCTGGCAGCAAGTTCCATTCACGCATCATCCTCTGCATGAAAACGTTGTCCCTCAAGACCCTTTTAACTCTTTTGCCTCTCACCTTAACTCTATGGTCTCTAGTTTTGAACTCCTCTATCCTGGGAAAAAGACCTGGCTATTCATCCTATCCGTGCCCCTCATGATTTTTTAAACCTCTATAAGGTCATCCTCAGCCTCTTATTTTATCTCCCAAAATCATGATGTTGGGTTTGGTTGAAGGTCACTCTGGTCAGAGATAATGTAGTATCTCTTAGAATCTACCCAGTGACATAATTTATCCTATTTAACTGTTAGGTTCACCCATTTGGGTATAGCTTATTTAGTGTCGAATTCATATCAATTTCTTCAATAGATATGTGCGTTACCTTTTCAATCAGGGATTGCTCAGTGAGGTGAAGAATCTGTTTGTAACGAATGACTAATCTTTAGGATCAGCCAAATGTCTAATGATTGATGCATTCATTTTCATTCTGTGGCTAAGAATCCAGTTCTTTAGCCGACAGGCCATCAACTAAGGCTATTTAAAAATATTAATTAGGCCAATGTGTGCTATTACTCTGACTATGCTAACAGTGAACTCTTTAATGGGTACTTTGAAAGCAGCCTGACTGGCTGTACATCATCCTACTAACAGGTTCAATTTATGCGTTTAATGAAGAATTGTCTCAAAACTTCTCAATCAAATGCTATGGTTTTTAGTGAGCCTCAATTATGTTCAACTTGACGAAAGGTAAGCAATCAAACTTTTCATATCTTTAAAGTACACTCTCAAACAGGGACAGAAACCAACATAAGCAGGAACTCGCAATGGCAGCAAATGTCCTGCTCAGACTTGAGCAGATGAGCTGACCCGAGATTTGCAATTTGCAGGCACGGTAGCAGAAAATCACAGGAAGACATGCACAATAAAACAGATGATTAGGAAGTAACTGGAGTGAAACAGAAATAAGGAACACGGCAAAACAAAGAAAAATAAAAATGGGCATGATTGAACTGGATAAAATAACTAAGAGTCAGAAAGGGAGCAGAATAAAAGAGACAATATACTAAAATTTTGTTTGCTATAGGTACTGTGAAGCATAAGGAAATAACTAATTTTAGTTCCAAATGAGGGCATTGGCCCTCACTAATCGCATCCATTAATATAGATAACTCCAATTTCTTTCATCTGATTAGTTCACCAGTTTCATGTTCTCATTGGAAAACCAAGATGAAAGGTCGGAAACAAAATAACATCAGGATAACAAATATTCAATCTGTACACCCGTTGCTGGCAGAGCATTCATATTTCCCACCTCGTAAAATAGACATTTTCCTCTCTATTCAAACTTGTATGGGGTGTGACCTGCAGAGGAATTCAGAGGGAATCGCACCTTGATAAACTTGAAAGCCTTATCATTCTAGATAGTGAACATAATGGCCTTGTGAGGTTCTGTGAAGACAACTCGTCAACTAACCACAGTGTACCCTGCAGATAGAGCACACTGAAGTCATGGTGGCAGAGGGGCTGGAGGCTTAAGTCAGTGGATGAGATACCAACCTTTCCTTGAGTATCTGTGGAGCTTCCCCATAGTGGGGAATATCCCAACATGCTGTACTTAACTCTGTTAGCAACATCTTCCAGCCCTTTGTCAATGATTGCAATAAGCTAATGGTGATGATGGGGTTTTGGAGAGTCAGGGAAGTGGGTGGAATTGGCTGAGTTGAATTTGTACTCTTTCTGAAAACTAGATTGACCTGAACAGTTTTCCATATTTATGTAAGTGATTATTATAGTTATGTTGACTTAGCTTAACTAGCACTTTGGCTAATCACAAACAACAGATCCTTAACACTATGGCCATAGCCTTAATTACAACCAAAAAAGTCAGATGTGTTGTGGGGTCATGTGCAGTACACTGCTATTTCTGAAGATGGGGACTTGTGTAGGCAAACAAGAATAATTGTCAGTCAGTAATTCTGGCTGAAGATGCTTGTAAATGTTTTAGCCATGTCTATTGTATTCACATGATGAGATACACTATCATTGAAGATTGAGTTTTACATAGAGCATCTTCCTCCATTGGCTATTTAATTACCCACTTCCATTCATCACTGGAAGTGTCAGGCTTGCAGAGTTTGATCTGATCTACAGTTCTATGACATAGCTTCATTCAAAGCTTGATCATTTTTGTGGTTTGTATATAACTGTAATAGCTTGTTGTTATTTATGAATTGTGTTGAAATAGGGACAGATGAAGTTGAAAGGAGCCTAGAATGTTTATATGTATTTCTGAAAAAGGGTCCCGGCCTGAAATGTCAATTTTCCTACTCCTCTGATGCTGCCTGGCCTGCTGTGTTCATCCAGCTCCACACTGTGTTATCCCTAATTCCAGCATCAGCAGTTCTGGTTACCTCTGATGTTTATATGTATAATGCTCAGTATGTTTAACCAATGCAGAGAAACAAATAATAAATCCAATTTTGCTTTGTACTAAATTATAGGACTTGGTCATCATTAGCCAGGACAGTATTTACTGCCCCAACTAAACCCTCCAAAACCTTAGACATCTCTAACTATCTTTGAGAAGTTGGTAGAGAGCTGTTTTATTGAACCACTGAAATCCATGTGATGTAGATGGACTGATAGGGCTGATAAGGAGGAAGTTCCAGGATTTTGAGTCAGTGAGAGGGAAGGTACAATGAGGCAGTTCCAAATTGGGATGATACATGGCTTCGAGGTGAACTTACAAGAGGTGGCATTGCCATCTATCTCATGCCTTTGTCCAGTTGCGGGTTTGGAAAGAACTTTTAAAGTCTTTGTGAGTTATTGCAGTGCAACTCCAGCTGGCCCACATGATTGACACTATGCGTTGATGTGGTGGGAGTGAATGCTGAAGGTATTAGATGGGTTGTCAATCAAGTGGTCTGCATGTCCTGAATGGTGTTAAGCATCTTGAATGTTGTTGGAACTGCAAACATCTAGCAAAGTAGAAAGATTTCCAAAATAGTCCTGACTTGTGCCTTGTAGATGGTGGGCATGCTTTGATGAGTCAGGTGTTGTATTCCTCACTGCAGAATTCACAATCTCCAACCTGCTCCTGGGGCCACGGTATTATATGGCTTGTCCAGTTCAGGTTCTGGTCAATCGTAACCCCTGGCATGTTGATAATGGAGGATTCACTGATAGCAATGGCATTTTTATGTCAAGGACCAATGATTGGATTCTCTCTTGATGGTCATTGCCTGGCACTTGCATTATGAATATTATTGCCACCCATCAGCCCACACCTGAATGTTGTGCAGGATGGCTTCGGACTTATGGAGTCACGAATATTACTGAACACTTTGTAATCATTAGACCGCATCCCATTTCTAAGCTTATAATGGAGAGAAAGTCATTGATGAAGATGAAGATGCAGCTGAAGATGGTTGGGCTGGGAACATTACCCTAAGGAATCCCTGTGGTTAAGATAGTTGAACCATACAACCAAAACTATGGGGTACGAATTACAGAAATTCATTATCAAAATACCTGATACTTTGTTCAGAATATACTTCATATACAGTGTTGAGTTCTGGTCACCAATACAAAAGGGATACATATGGGTATCAGATACAGTGCAGAGATGAGCTGTATAACTGATATTCAGTAAGAAATACCAGAGGTTTGAGTTATTAGCGGAATTTAGCTTCTCACCTTTTGTGAAAGGTATCCTTTCTGTACAAAAGAGTAAACTGTGTGAGTAAGTCAGAAGCATAGATAAGCAAGACATGACAGCAGTAGAACAAACACTAATCCCAATCAGTAAAGTGAGGGCCAAGAATGATGTACAAATTTTCTTCACACATTGCAGAATGAGCACTTGATTACAGTGGCAGAGGGAAAATCCTTCCAGCCATTTAAAAGCCAGTTGGATGCTGCAATACAGGAGGAAGTAGAGTGATTCTTCCTGAAAGCAATAAGATGGGATGACCAGTCTGTCTCATCAGTAATTCTCCTGTCAGCTTGTGCCATATAGCATATAACTATGATGTAAAGTCAGGTTGAAAAATTGCTTAAGGCATTAATTGGATTCCCTAGACGCTTTTGTCAGTGGAAGCAGCATCAGCCTTAATGCTTCAGATAGCAGATGCTTGTATTTCTTTCAAAATACTAAAGAACATTGGCATAGACTGAGTTCTCAGCAAGATTAGAAATGTGTTGTCTCCTGTAAGCAGACACCTCTCCTGAGTGAGTGTGGATATGTACTTTATTATTCCCAACATTTGACTGTGACTGGTAGCCAGACAACAGAATGGCAAGCTGTGAATTGTGCAGTGGCTAGCCTCACTTCCAATGCAACAGCACCAAATGTAAATGGGCCCAAGGGTTGGTGACATTGTTTGGGCCCTACTTTGAGTGCTCTGTCTCTGCACCAGTGTAAATATTCACTGAACAGAATTGCCAGACCTGATTTTAATAGCAGTGGTATTTCCAAACCAGTGGGAAGGGAGAGGGTTGGGGGGAAGGGGAGGGGGGGTAGAATTTCAACTATATACTGTGAAATATTAGTCGTACAACAAATTTATGTATAGTCCATTGGACTATTTGACAGTCTTAACTCCAAGACGGGTAGGAAACACTCTGGAATAAGCTGTGGATGCAGGTCAGGAGCCAGAAACTAAGAATACTGGTTGTAGATTCAGTTTCCCATAGAAATGGGTAAGTTGGAGTATATGCAATCTCAATGATGTTCCAATCCCTGTTTGGTAAAATAAAGCTTCAGGGGCTGACATCCATCACCAATCATCCTTTGTTCACAAATGCATAGCCTTTGACAATAACACTACCTCTCACTGAGTTAGGCATTCAGGGTCACTATATCCCTGGCATTTATCCTTTTACGTCAGCCAGGGCTCCCTGATTGGAGCATATTAACAGCCCCAATCAGGCAACTGATATTCCATGCGGTCCAGATACAATCGTTGCAGTTGGGATCTAACTCTCCATCAGGGCGTGGAGCATTTGGATGGGTGTGGTGTTTCCATGATAAGGAAGGAGTTTCTTGACCCTCTAGCACTGCCGTAAAGGCGGATTGCGGCGCCTAATGCTCCATGGAGCTGCTGAGTATCCCGAAGCCTGTAAAACCTAACTGGCCAAGACTAAACTTGTATCAGAAATTAGATGTAAGCCTCTCTACCTCATAACAGTAACTAATCAGACATCCTATTTCCTGAGTGCCTTGTCTTACCTCAAGAAAGCAGGAAATGGGTTGGTGAAGGTCAATTTTGAGATTTGTAACATTCGGATAGAATCCCTACAATGTGGAAACAGGCCCTTCTGCCCATCAAGTTCATACCGAATCTCAAAGCATTCCACCCAGACCCATTCCCCTGTAACCCACTTAATCTACACATCCCTTACCACTATGGGCAATTGAGCATGGCCAATCCACCCAGCCTGCACTTTTTTGGACTGTGGGAGGAAACCCACACAGAACATCCAAACTCCACATAAACATTTGCCCAAGCGTGGAATTGAACCCAGGTTGCTGCCACCATGAGGCAGCAGTGCTAACCACTGAGCCACCATGCCACACCAAATTTTATGCTTCACCAGACCCTAACACGACCATTTTGGGTATTCAGATTTCCACCTTATTTTCACTGAAACTGCAGGCAAGTTGACAACAACTACAAGTAGAATTATGCACCTGGCATATTAAATAAATTGGCCACCTTTGGATTAAAGTATGGAGGCAGTAAACACTGGACAAAGGGTCTAGGCCCGAAACGTCAAGCTTTCCTGCTCCTATGATGCTGCTTGGCCTGCTGTGTTCATCCAGCTCCACACCTTGTTATCAATGGACAAAGACTATATCCTTTATAATTTACCATTGTGATTTGTTGCAGGTTTATGTGGTATTGTTATTGTGGAAACTTGAATTTTAAAGTGGAGTTCAATGAGCTGTATTTCTGGGAAGGTTATTTTTTCAAAAATGTCAGAAACTCATTTTGTTTTCATACTGGATCAAAACAGTGACTCCAAAAAGGATGCAACTTAAGTTGAATGACCAGCAAGACACTTAATGAGATAATTGTTGAAGATTTTATGAATTTAAACTTTCACAATCTACAGTAAAAGAAGTCAGAGGCCAGAAGCAAGCTCAGTTGAGAAGAAAAGATTCTTACCAGCAGATGCACTGTTTGGCAGGCTTGAAGTAGCCAAAGTCAGAGAAAATTCAGTGAGTAAGTGTGTCTGTACATCTCAGGAAGAGATGGAGAGAATCACATCTGGTAAACATCCAGAAGCTCACCAAAAAGACATGCTTGTGATCTCATCAGTAGAGTAAGAATAATTAACTTGAAAATAGGAAAAAAATAACTCATTAGGCTTCGGTGTGTGTAAAAGATATTGGTTAAGAAAAGACTGAATTTTTCTTTTTGCTGATTGTGATAAATTATCTTCTTGACTATTGTCTGTTTTGAAATTGTCTTTTGGACATATCCATTATTTATTTCCTTTTGTTAAATAAGACCATGTTCTTTTGTTAAAAGAACATTGACAACCTCGTGTGAATATGTTCCAAGGCTGACCACCATGGTAAACAAATTGAAAATCAAATATTTATTCACTATATCAAGCCAGATTGGTCCATTAATACCATCAGCTGGGATCATAACAAATTGGGGACTCTTGGTATGATAGGAATCCATTGAAATTAAAAATGATCATCAAGTCTTTAAAAAAAACTGGTATGTGGAGGTACTGGATATTAAAAAAAACAGTAGTGTTATAGTGAAATATATTACACAGATGTGCATTACACAGATTGGACTTTCAGAATGTTTTTGACTGAGACTTTTCTGACAGTAGAAAGTATGACAGTGAATTATTTAAAATCCTTGTTTAAGGCTACACTGAAATGATTAGAAAATAAATTGAATGTAGAAGTGAAGGCAGGATTTTATAAGGATGTAATGTTTAAAAAATAATTACTCACCATTTAGAAAAGAAAGAGAAATTTGAACTTCATGTATTACAACTTGAATGAGCTAAAATTCAATTAGAAATGAAAACAAAAAAAAAACTCAATTCAAAGGAAAATGGCAGAGAAAGAAAGATGACAAGAGAGGAGAAGGAAAACAAAAACAAAGAACAATAGAAAGTTTAGAGAAAAAAAAAGAAGAGAACTGGAAATAAAAAAGCTTGGACTGACAAGTGAGGAGAAATAACAACAAAGGTAAATCAAAAGAGGATGGGAAAAATGAAAGGGAAATGGATTTAAAAGAACTTGAATCCCAAAGAAAGAGAGAGAGAGCGTGTCAGACAACATGACTTGGCCAGAGGAGAGGTTAGAGTAAAGTCATAAAGAAGACACAGTAGCTAAGAGGATGATTCTGATTCTAATGAGGGATCTAATTCAACCAGGAGTATTGGTTTATTGTCTAGATTTATAAAAGATGTAGTGGAAAGTTATTTCTCCTCATTTGAAAAGATAGCTGGGAAGCTGAGGTAGCCAAAATATGCCTGAACTTTCATGTTAGAGGGTGTTTTGATAGGTACAAGTATGAATCTATACAAGGCTTTGTCAGAAGAACAATCTGCAGACTAGGAAGCTAGTAAGACGTAATGACTCAGTGCTTACGATGTTTTCCCTGAATCTTATCAATTAAAATTTAGGATGAAAGGAATGAAACCTAATCATACAATTGAAGAATTAGCAAGGAATACATCCACCAAGAAATGAGAGAAAAAACAAATTGAGGATGTGAGGAAAATCATCATGTGGAAAAATGCCAATACATTTCACTGATGGGTCCCTGGGGACTGTTACAGAACAAAGAGATCTAGGGGTATAGGTTCATAGCTCTTTGAAAATGGAGTCACATGTAGACAGGGCCTTGAAGGAGGCTTTCGGCAATTCAGCTTTCATCTGTTAGAGCATTAAGTATAGGAGATGGGATGTCTTGTTGCAGCTGTACAAGATGTTAGCAAGGCCACATTCGGAGTACTGCGTGCAGTTCACATCACCCTATTATAGAAAAGATATTATTAAACTAGAAAGAATGCAGAAAAGATTTACTAGGATGCTAACTAGAGTGGAAAGTTTGTTTTATCTGGAGAAGTCAGATAGGCTGGGACTCTTTTTTCCTGGAGCATGAGAAACTAAGGGGTGACCCCATATAGAGGTATATAAAGTCATGAGAGGCATAGGTAAGGTAGATAGTGGACAGCTTTTCTGCATGGTAGGGGCATCAAAAACTAGAGGACATAAGTTTAAGGTGATAGAGGAGAGATACAAAGAGGGGCAATTTTTCACATAGTGAGTGTCTGGAATGTGGTTCCAGATGTCATAGTGAAGGCAGGTCCAATTTTGTCATTTAAGAAACATTTAGACAGGTACATGGATGGGATAGATACCAAATGCCGGCAAATGGGACTAGCTTAAGTTGTGAAAATTGGGCAGCATGGGCAAGTTGGGCCGAACAGCCTGTTTTCGTGCTGTAGACCTCTATGACTGTATATGTTGGTAGACTAAAAGAATTACTTAGATGAGCAACAAGTTTATAGTTTTGAGAAGCAGTTGACCAGGCAGATACCTATGATATTTCTTACAACCAGTTACATGTGGGGAAATGATTATATGGGAATTAACAAAGAAACTGAACAACACAAATTCTGGGGAGGGAAAAGGCACTAATCTAGGGAATGAGCAGATGTTTTTGTTTAGCCAAATCTGGAAAGAATTTTTACAACATGAATGAAATGTTTGATCAGTAACAATGAACAAAATAGTTATTAAATTTGGCTGAAGTCAATTTACCAAAGCAATAGTGACTGTTTGGGGGCCACACGAGTAGCACCTGGAGAACCTAAAAAAAAGGCTATTTTCACTTTGCCTGTACCTAAGGCAAAATGAAAAATTTTGCAGTGTATTGACATAATTAGATTTTATTGAAAATGCATCCAAACTTTCAGCAGAGTAGAGGCTCATTTGACAAGTTTATTAAAGAAAAATAAGGAAGTTGACTGGAGAAAGGAATGTCAAATTACCTTAGACAAATTGAGAGCTTTGCCGAGTACTGAAAAAGAAAATGATCAGACAGTCCTTCTGTAACATTGACCTAATCCAATATGTGTCAGAGAGAAGGGAACCCCTGGAACATGAATGGAAAATTCTTCTTAACTAATATTCTGGTTTTTTTATGACTTATAGAATAAATATTAAAGGGCTTTAGCTTGTTTTCAGTTTAGAATAATCAAGGGTTGGCTTTTGGTTTAGAACACTCAGATTGAAAACTTTTAGGATGTTCTGAGGAGAGCTTACTGGAATTGGAAGCAAGTATAGTTTCTGTCCCAAGAAAGGAAGCTGTTCAGAGCAGTTAAAAGAACATATTTTGTCAGGAGAAAAGTTCCATTTGTGCAACTTCCAGATGAGAGTATTGGGTTAGGAAAAAAAATTAGAAGCTCAGAAGATCTAACCTCTTAGTTTAATGAGCATCCATGTAAAGAGGCCTCACAGTTTACAAGCCAGAAACTTGAGAGAGTCAGTTAAGGTAAATTTAAAGATTTGTTATAATGGTGTAATTTCTCTGGATTTAAATCGTTGTAAAATGATGGTGTGGGTGAAGAGCTGGAACTTCTTTTTTTGCTGTATGCTTTATGATATTTTTCGAACTATGTTCTATGTCTTGATACCTTGTTTTTCTTTTTTTTTCGCTATTTCATCTGTTGCATAATAAAATTCTGTTCTGTTGTTAAAGGAAGTCTGCAACCTTGTGTGAGTATGGTTCTATGAATGGCCAACACATGAATTAAAATGAAAATAAAAAAGAAATCTACAAAGTCAGGTTTCATTCCAGGGTCTGACTTGCCTAATACTACCATCTGCTAGGACCATAACACAATTTAAACTAACTATTGATGCCAGTGATGTTGGCATTGGTGCAGAGTAATTACAGGTGGAGGAGAAAATAATTTAATGCTCACTTGGTTATTTTTCAACAAACTAAATTCATGCCAACAGATGTGTTCAAAGATGGGAAAAGAAACACTGAGACGACTGTTGACTATACATTTTGAAGTTCATATATATTCACCAACTCTGCAGTGTTTGTTATTTATACAGAACAAATCATTCTTTTTAAATAGCTGAGATTTTATAATATAAATCTGAGACTGACTGATTGGAGTTTAATGTTACAAACATATGATTTGAAAATCAGTAATGTTGCAGGAAAAGATAATATTACAGCAGATGCTTTATCAAGATCAAAAATGTCACGATCAATGTGGACTAGTATAGAATGTCATAGGTATGAAAATCACTTTCTATTAATGTAGCATAGAGTCATACAGCGTGGACACAGAAACTTTTGTCTAATCAGTCCATGCCGACTATAATCCTAAACTAAACTGGTCCCACCTGTCTGTGCTTGGCCCATATCCTTCCAAACATTTCTTATTCATGTACGTATCTAAATGCCTTTTCAACTTCGTAACTGAATCTGTGTCCACCACTTTCTCTGGAAATTCATTCTACACACTAATCACAATGTGTAAAAATAAAATTGTCCCCATGTTTTTTTTTAAATCTTTCTCTCTCCCCTCGCCTTAAAAATATACCCCTTAGTTTTGAAATTCACCACCCTAGGGAAAAGACACCTGCCATTTACCTTATCTACACCTTCATGATTTTATAAAATTCTATAAGGTCACCTCTCAAACTCCTACACTATTTCCAGCCTGTCAGCCTCTCCTTGTAACTCAAACCCTCCATTCCTGGCAACATCCTGGTAAATACCTCCTGAACCTTCTCCAGCTTAATAATATTAATGTGAATACATTATTGCTGCCAAAGTAAAATACAATTTGCAATGAAAAAATTTCAACAGAAAATGAAAATACCTCTTTAAGATACTTTTTCATTTTTATGGGGTTCAAGGCATGATGTAGGTTTGTCGAATATTATTATTGCATGGAACCTTGGATTATGAAGTAGTGCTGAATGAGGTTTTGATATTAATTCTTGGAAGGTGACATTTTTTGAAAAGGTCAGAAATTCATTGTATTTTAGCACTGATTCAAAATAGCCTTTCTAAGAAAACATTCAATCTAATTTAAATGACTAGCAATCCGTCTGATGAGATAATTGTTCAACTGTTTACTAATGTCAGCTCTCATAATCCTCACAGAGATCAGAGGCCAGAGATCAGAAACAGGTTCAGATTAGCAGAAGACATCTATACCTTTAGATGTGCTGTTTAGCAGCCTCAAATTCATCAAACACGGAGAAAATTCAGCAAGATAATTTTTTTATATTATGGAGAAAGATGGAGAAACGCACATATGGTGAATGTACAGAAAATTGCTAAAAGGAATTGCTTGGTTTCTCAGAAGGGTAAGAGATCTGAAAGTGAAAATTGGAGTAATATTGCACTGGGCTTGACTGTCTGTATAGGACATTGTTGGGAAAATGGTCAAATAATTTTCTTGCTAGTTATTTTAATTTTCTTCCAAATTATCTTTTATTTTTCTTTCATGTAGTAAACAAATAATACTTTGTCAAAGGAATATTGACAGCGTCATGTTATGTGGTCAATCACTGATTACCATGGCAACCAAACTGCAAAAATAAAACTTATGATCGATCAAGCTAAGTTTCAGCCTGGAATCTCACCCATCCAATATTACCATCAATTAGGATCATAATAATGAAAAATGCTGACTGTGTAGATCATTACCAGATATGTTAAATGGTGAGGAAGGTGAGACTGATGTGAGGTATTCCTTCAATTTCAATTTCTCAGAGTACAACTGGATCGGGAGCTGAAGATGTCTCATCCAAAGTGTTGGACAGCTATAACATGAAAGTTTTGAAGTTAAATTCAGAATGTATTCTATTTAGTTCCAGTATTATATTCTTGATATATTTGTTGGTTTAAACATAATACTCACAGATTATCTTCTGTTAATAATATTTTGTAACTCATTTGTTCAGTATTAGATAGGTTCTACTCAGGTTTTGAAGAATTCTAGTTCTTCATTATATTCTTTGAACCTTTCGTGGACCATTATTTTCCTTCTTACGATGTTGGATGAACCATTGCCCACATAATTTATTCCCGTCTTGGGAAATATCAAAATTTTCTTTCTATCTTCCTTTTTCTAGAACTCACCTTCACTGCAATGTAAATCTTCTTTGCAACCCGTGAACAAAACAAAACAGCATGATTTATTTCATCTCTATGCACCTTTCAATCCAAAACCTAATTATGTAATCCTCCAGCATAATTACTTGTTTTATATTAACTGCCAGTGACACATTTTTCCTCTAGGAACATTTGTCTGCGTCCTTTTTATCGTCATTTTTCATCAAGATACAAACTCCATTTCATTTAAGTCTCATGATGTATCTACCGTGCACTTCTTGCCCATCAAACTTAAAAAGAATGATTGATGCAAAGTTCTCTCTCATACTTTAAAGCAAGGTATAAAGAAACAAAAAGAGCCCTTTGGATTCGACAGAAAATGCTACGACAACAGAAAGTACAGGAAGCAAAAATTCTACAATCTTTTAATTAAGCTTGCAAAAGACTGAGCTTAATCTCTTGCCTAGGTAGTGATTAACCTTGAAATGAACTCATTCAGTGTTTACCTAGCAACAATCAGATTTTATAGTTTTAAATGCACATAGTTTCTCCTGAGAAGAATAACAGACTGGTATAACAGTGGTGGAGATAACAGAGAATAAATGACAGGACAGAGGCAGAGATTGTGTTGTATACTGATGAGCCACACAGCAGAGATAGTCATCTCTAGAGATGATTGACAGAAAAAGTGAAAGTTAACATTAGTATTGATATGTAAGTCTTTCAGGACCCCAGAGAAAACTGGCGATGATGTCCCAGAGCTGCATATCACTGGACATAGAAAGTGACAATATGGGTGAAGTTAGAACACACTGGAGACTAGGAGTAGAAGGAATACTGGAAGATAAGAAACTCTGGAAGAATCATTGCCAACACATGGACATAAACAAACAAAGACGATAGCTTATCTTTACCAAATAAAAGTATAAATCAGAGCTTGGTATATATATGAATACCTTATACAGTAGTATTTAGTATGAGAGTGTAATACGCAGTGTTACTGCAAAATCTAAGATTGAAGCCAGTTCTTGACCTTGTCTTTTCCTTGACCAGCCTGTGTTGAACCCAGAGTCATAGTTGGCATCAATCCACATGATAAAAAATGTCTATTTGTTCCACTCAGCTTTTTGATATTACTACCTTAAACAATATGAGAAAGGCCATTGCATATTATGGAGCAATTTTACTTCCTGCAATAGGAGATTCAGTAATGGGGAAGAGTTAATGGATGCCATTTGCTCAGATTTATTGGGTTGGAATTTGCTCAGAGATACATGTGTTCAGGGCCTGATGCAAATACCCGATTAGAAAGTGTAACAGTGTTTCATATGTACTTGAAAAATATTTATATTTCCTCAATCATTTCGACCTATAACTTACAGCTTGTGCACAGACATGTCTTAATACAACTCCAGCTCCAGAAAGGATCATACACACTAAATTTCTGCAATAATGCTGGGGACGAATGGAGGCCAAAGTTGTAGGTGCAGAGGAAACAAATGTCGTTTTTGATGCTGAATTTTGATTATTTTTAAAGTCAAAATTAAACATCAAAACATAACTTACTTTAAATACGAAAAAGTTATTGTGTCTTCTTAAATTATGTTACTCTTCTTGGACATTAGTGATAACTTGGAACTATCATTTCCATGCTCAAAGATGAAAGATCTGCTTCAGGTCCTGTCAGCATAAGCTAACTTTGTCCTAAGTTTTACAACCTAGTTTAGAATAATGAGATTAACACATAGAAATGATGGTCAGGAATAGACCGTTTGGCCCTTCCAGCCTCGTCCACCATTCAACACGATCATGGCTGATCCTTCACCTTAATGCCATATTTTCGTTTTTGTCCCTTATTCTTGACATCTTTAAAATATAAAAATTTCACAACTCAGTGTAATTTGCTGTCAGCAAAATAGCTACACAATTGACCATTACTTCAGGCATAACCTCCCAATTCACTCCAATAAGAAATTCGACCTCACAGTGTATTCATCATTTTCGGTACTTAGAATTTAATAAGTAGAAAGATATGGTATAATTCTTTCATAGCAAGCCTGTTGGACACACTGTTCTGCTTTTCCTCCCACTTACAAATTTATCACTTGTGACATTTCTCTTTGAACAACCATCAGCATAACATTTTGGAATCCTCAACCACTACACCTACAACAAAAACAAAATTCAAAATTACGTAGGATTTCATTAGCGTAGATTGGGAGGACAGCAGTTTCCATCAACTTGAGTGTCAATAACTGAAGGACATAGTTATAAGACAAATGGCAAAAATGATAAGGATTGATGAGGGAAAAAAATCATCGTGGTAAGTTATGGTAACCTGGATACAGGTAGCAGAAGCAGATTGTTAGTACTTTTAAAAATGAAGTTGGAAGGGTTATGAGGAAAAAACAAATGTTGGGAATGCTGAGAAAACTTGATCAAAGAGCCACAGGAGGATGATGGGCTAACTGGCCTATTCTGTAAGAGACTTGGATTCTATGATGCTGGAAATACCAGTATAATTGAATCTTTGTAGACTGAAGTCAATCAATTCTATTAAGTAACAGTATCTAAGGATATAGAACTCAGGAGATTAAATAAAGCTGCAATATATAAGTTAAAGGCTGAATTCTGTTCTTGAATTCAATCAGGCTACAGTCCAATGGATATATTGAGCACGGAACAGCTGATCTTAAACTGAGCTGAAAGACAGCAGAATGAGAGCTTTAATCATATACATTTCTCAGCGATCTGTTACACTGCTGCAAGCCTGCAAAGAAGCTTCTAATAATTTTGACAAAACTTCAGAATACCCCTTTGGTACACAGGTTGAGAAAGTGTGCAGCATGAATTTATCAAAACGTTGCCTGAACTCCCACAGGATTCATTAGAAGCAGATATTACAAAACAAGGATTTTTGTATTTAAAAGAATAAGAGGTGTGCTGTTTGAATTTTTCATGATGCTAAAGGGAGCAGATAGGGTTGATAGAGACAAACTATGTGTTGGTCGGGGAGTTCAGGAATAAGGGAAAAGGGCTAAAATGTAGAGTTGGGCCTCTCAGAAGTGAAGTTTGAAAGCTCAAAATAAAAATCATCTTGGAATTGAAACCATTCTCTCTCCACAGATATTACCAGACCTGCTGAATTTCCCAGTGCTTTCTATTTTAATATTTTCTTTCGTATGTACGGTATGAAACGCTGCACAATGTGATAAATATTTGAAACTCTCTTCTGCAAATGATTATTGATACCAAATTGATTGCACAGAGTTTAATTCACTGAAAATATTTAAGAGATATGGGCAGAAACACGCTTAAATGTTAGGTCACCTATCAGTCATGAATTCATTTACAGGTGAAACCGGCTCAAGAGGGCAAATGGTGTTGCCCATTGGCTAAGGAAACACAGAATTGAAACAGAAGTTGCTGGAAAAACTCAGCAGGTCTGGCAGCATCTGTGAAGCGCAATCAAAGTTAGCGTTTCGGGTCCGGTGACCCTTCCTCAGAACTGCCAGTTAACTTTGATTTCTCTTCATAGATGTTGCTAGAGCTGTTGAGCTTTCCCAGCAACTCCCATTTTCGTTTCTGATTTACAGCATCCGCAGTTCTTTCGGTTTTTATCGAGTCACAAAATTGGATGGGCGATGTACAAAGATTCCCATTGTAACGAGAAGTTACACAGACTGAATACCTCAAGTCTTTTGTGAAGACGACCAGAAAGATTACACAAAGTTATGGAAAGTGCAATTATGCACTAAGTGCAAGTCAGCTTCACATGAGATTCAAAATAGAAACACTGGGTTGACATTTATGTTTTCTTTTTGCTACGTCTGAGTTGTGTCGTGTTTTTTGGAGGGTCTGACGCATTCGATTTATACCCCATCTCATGTGCCCTTGGAATGACTTACCACTCAGAAGATATCACTAAAAGAAGGTTATCCCTTGCATCTGCACCAGATTTAAAAGCCTGCAGTACGCCCGAGCAAGCACTCTCAGTTTTTAACAGCCCTGCATGGGGAGGGTTCAGCAAGTCCTACTATATGAGGTGGTGCCAACATGGGACATCCTCTGCCCACAGAATCAACTGCGGAGGCCATGACACTGAACCATGCTAGGCTGACCTGGGTTAAAACTGTCCCAACTATCTGCAGGAATGCCCAGTGTTGTAAGAGGAGGGTCTTTGTCTATCTAGGACAATGTCAAGCCAAGCCCTGACTCCAGAACAATGATGTAGGTACAGCATTACAATACAGTAGAACGCAGACTAAATTGAAGTGAAACAAAATTCCATCAGTAGTTGCTCCAAACTTGGGAACCTCATGCCAACTTTCTTTAATCTCTTCAGTCATGGATTCTATAGACAAGTTGACAGGCCATGAGACCTTACAACGTGAACAAGTCAGGGCAAGCTATTTGCATTGCAATTTCACCCGTCAATGATGTAGTTGAACATTTGTTGTTTTCTGGTCCTTAATAAGTTGTTTTGTCATTAACTTGGTATTAATAGTGTGCTCCAATGAGGTAATTCAACTGTTCACATATGAAATTGCGTTGAATTGAAATTAATTAGGAGACCATTCACTCCCCACTTATTCATATGAATAAAAGCATTGACCCTTGGTGTTAATGGAGCCAAATGTTTGTGAAAAAATCACTGACTATTTGCCAAATGTGCCTTTGTAGTCCAAAAATTAATGATCCACTTATTTATAGGATGCTGCATTTTTCTTTAACTGAAAAAAATGCATCATTTTTATAAGTAAGTACCGGCAATGCAGCTGCTCAGAGAGACGTCAAATACTGGAATTGTTTTCACTGAGGACAGAAAAAAGAACTTAAGCAAAAATGTTTTGCATCTGTAGTCAGTGCAGGCTGGGCAAGGCCATTGGTAACAGTGATGTTGCTGGGGATGCAAATGGAAGCTGTTGAATTCTGGTACATGGTGCATTTTGTTCATGTCCTTAATTGTGCCAAAATGCTATAAGCTGACTTAATTCCTGCTCAATTCTTCCCTGAAAAAATACACAGGGGTTATTAGCAAATTAAGCAATTTGGAATGCTGGCCTCTCTAGTGACACTGAGTCCTATGAAAGAAAACTGTAAAACAAAATTCTTGCCGAAGGTTGGTTTGCCAATTATTCTGGCTCAGGACGACGACCTCCATAATTTATCTTACATCCTGTCCACTCCATCGGGTGTGGCTATTAAATGATCTCATTTGAAATACTGTGAAGAGGCAGGAGGTGAACAAGAACAACAATTTTTCATCCCACAAAGGAATTTGGACTTGACGAAGGAACTGAGGGCATTATTGCTAGGTTTGCAGATGACACAAAGATAGGTGGAGAAACAGGTAATAAAACAAGGGCCTGAGAAGTACTTGGACAGACTAGGAGAGTGGGCAAAATGTGTGAGTTATACACTTTGGTAGGAAGAATAGAAGTGTAGACCATTTTCTAAATGGGGAAAACCTTCAGAAACTGAAGTACAAAGGAACTTGGGAGTCCTTGTTCAGGATTCTCTTCAGGTACATGCAGGTTCAGTTAGGAAGGCAAATGCAAATCTAGCATTCATTTCACGAAGGCTAGAAAACAAGAGCAGAGATATATGCTGAGGCTGTGTTGGCCTCTGGTTAGACAGCATTTGGAATATTGTAAGTAGTTTTGGGCCCCAATATCTAAAGAAAAATGTACTAGTGTTAGAGGGAGTGCAGAGAAGGTTTATGAGAATGATCTCGGAGATGAAGGACTTGTCAAATGAGGAGTGCTTGAGGACGCTGGGTCTGTATGCGATGGAACTTAGAAGAATGAGGGGGTATCTGATTAAAATTTACAGTGTACTGAGAGCCCTGGATAGGGTGGATGTGGATGAGATGTTTCCACTAGTAGGAGAGACTGGTGCCTGAGAAAACCTTATGGTGAAGAGATTACCCTTTAGAACTGAAATGAGGAGGAATTTCTGCAGCCAGAGGGTGATTAATCCATGGAATTCATCACCGCAGAGAGCTGTGATGGTCAAGTCATTGAGTGCATTTAAGACAGAGATAGATAGGTTCTTGTTTAGAAAGGCGATCGAGGGTTATGAGAAGAAGGCAGGAAAATGGGGCTGAGAAACATATCAGCCATGATTGAATCACAGAGCAGACCTGATGGGCTGAATGGCCTAATTCTGGTCTTATATCTTCTGGTCTAAAAACCAATCAGTTATCAAGCTCACTGAAAGGACACTGAGGATTACTGTCCATTATACAACAGAACTGTGAATGCAGGCAATTATTAGCTGGGGTAGACCTTCTGCTTCTATTGTCTGTTCTTAAATAAAGGTTGAACAGTCATCAAAGTCAAAACAAATTTTTACATTTACCAAAGAAAGCTTTGCAAAAGAAGGCAAATTATTGTGATCAGATAAGCATGTTTGAGAGTCTCGTGTATCTTCTGCAGCATACACTTTGCCTTCCTTTGGATCTAAAGGGTCGTCAATTTCAGTTATCATCATGATCATTCACTCTTCTAGAATTAGAGACAATCCTTCATAGATTAGCCATGGGGAAGAATTGTTTTGAGCAGCATTGTGTGTGTTTGAACAATTGTGCAGTGACTTACTTTCATGTCATTTATAGCTTTATTTTGATTTAGATACAGCTTTGTTGCTAAATTCAAAAACTGGGTGGGAGATGTAAAAGGTTCAAAGGGGTTAAATTAGTAGCAATGACCTGAAGCTGGGGAAAATGTCAACAGATTTATTTCTAGATCCATTTCACCCATCTTCAAATACATGTCCACCAAAATGATATAAACTTTACTTTCAGAGTTTTTTTATATTGTTCACCATTGTGTGAATAAAAAAGAAATGATTTTACTTTCTTTCACTTTTCAGTAAGTGAGCACAAGTGAGATTGTTAACGAGTTTTGGTAACTTAAGGTTGAATCAAGTTCATTGATTAGGGTCTGGAAAGCTGTGTATTAAATATTAAAGGAAACAATATTCTGCATGTTGGCAAAAATCAAGAAATGTAATGAAATTGAAGACATTTTATGAGCATTTCAGCACTGCATTGTACAGCAAATGCATTTCCTGATGACAGGGTATTGAGCTGTTCTGGGAGAAACTAAAGTGAACTATAATGTTGACTATACATTGAACTATAATTGCTGGGGAGGCAATGGTCTAGTAGCATTAGCACTGGACTGTTAATCAGAAACCCAAGTAATGCTCTGGGGACCTGGGCTCGAATCCTGGCTGTGGAAATTGAATTCACTGAAAAAAAAGTCTGGAATTAAGAGTCTAATGATGAACATGAAGCCATTGTTGGAAAAACCCTTTTGGTTCACTAATGTCCTTCAGGGAAGGAAACTGCCATCCTTATCTGTTCTGGTCTGGTCTATATGTGACTCTAAACCCACAGCAATATAGTTGACTCATAACTGCCCTCTGAGCAAATAGTGATGGGCAATAAATGCTGGCCTAGCCAGTGACGCCCTCATCCTGTGAATGAATGAATAAAAAGCAAAATCATTTCACTTTCTCGGAGAAACATGATCTATGGTCATGTTGGAGCATTACCAATGTCTCCGCCATAAGCTTGAGCTCAGAGATTTTACTGGCCTTTAACACTTTTATCTGACTGCTATAAATGTCTCTGTGGCACTGTAACTTTTCCAAATCCACAAGGTCCAATAAGAATGCTCCAAACGATATATTCGGGAAGTGTGAATGCTATTTGCCACTAAGCAGCCCAATTCTGAATGTTGTTCAGCTCTTGCTACAGTTGGACAGAGACTTCTTCAGTATCAGAGGAGTCATGGATTGTATTAAAAATTGTGGGGTGGCACGGTGGCACAACAGTTAACACTGCTGCCACACTGTTTCCTCCGGGTGCTCCAGTTTCCTCCCACAGTCCAAAGATGTGCAGGCTAGGTGGATTGGCCATGCCAAATTGCCCATAGTGTCCAGGGACGTGTGGTTAATAAGGGGATGGGTCTGGTTGGGATGCTCTGAGGGTTGGTGTGGACTTGTTGGGCCAAAGGGCCTGTTTCCACACTGTAGAGATTCTATGATTGCATAATCATTAGTGATTGTGGGGAGGTCGTTGATGAAGCAACCAAAGATTGTTGCAGCTTGGACAATACTCTAAGGAACTCCTGCAGAGATGTTCTGGAGCTGAGATGACCAACCTCCAACAATCACAATCATCGTCCTTTATGCCAGGTATGACAACAACCTGTGGAAATGTTCTCCTGATTTTCCATTCATTATAGCTTTGTAGAGGCATCACAGAGCTCCTTTTATTCATTGTATGCACAATGAAAATCAATCAGTTTAGAAAACAACAGTTGTTCCATCACTTTGTGTGGCAAATAATCAAAAGTTCTACTGTTCACTGGGTGATTTGACTTCAATGTTCTAGCTCTGATGTAAAGATTATGTCCCACTTTATTGAGTGCCCAACAAAGCAGTAACCTCCCTGCACCTGTCAATGTCAGAATAACTTTAACAATATTCAAATGATGACAGCAAGAGACTACAAGTTAGCAAACTGACAGTTTAACAGTTATTCCGATTATCACTAATTCATTTACAAGATAAGTTAACTGAAAACTTAATTTGAAAGCTGGTTAAATAATAATATACAATGGTTATTGCATTCCTCCTGCTTGCATCTTCTCTCAGATAAACTTAAAGTTTAATTTCATCCGGCAGCAATAAAATTTCTGCACTAAAAGAAAATCAGATATTATCAATCTGCTATGATTTAATCAACACTTCTGCAGTTCTTTACCTTATATTTGCTTTCTTATCTATTTGGACACTTTCCCGCTTAACTGTTGTTTCTGCTTTTAATTACTTCTTCTTTTCATTTTGGAAACAATTCATCTCACTCTTGAGTCATTTTCAATGTTGAGCCGCTTTCATTTGTCTTAACCATTATTTTCCTATTCCATTTCATTTCTTAATATTTAGGTGGTGTCTAAAAATTTGTTTTGCATGAGCTTTTTTTGCTGTCTTTTGTCACTCTTCTGAATTATTTTTATAAATTACATGTTGATTTTCTTTTCCAATCATTCTTCCGTGAGTTTCAAAACTCTTTTTACATATCTCTGTGAGATGTTGATATGGATGAATTTTAGTTAAGTAATTAGCTTATTTCTCTAGTGTCATGTCAGTTATCATTCAGCGACCTTCTCAGCCAGCATGTTTGGTCTTTTCTTCTTATCTTTATGTTGTTCAAGTTGATAAAGTGAAGACCTATCCATTTTTAGCCGAAGATTTCTCTCTCTTAGTTCCATTAGCCAAGTGCCATATTATCAGATCATGGCCAATTTCTGAAGGACACCATTAACCAGCTCTCTTCCTATTCTTTCTTAGATTGACATCAGTTTTACCAGCATGTTGGAGGTGAGATGTAAAACAGGAAGGCTGGTGAAATAGCATGATGGGGACAGATATTGCGTTTTTGCCACCAGAGAAATTCCTAGTGATTTCTCATCGATAGAAGATGGACCTCAATACATCCAACTAATGGCTTATTAACTGCTACTTTACCAGGCTGCCAGGAGATTAAAAGTGTTGGAAATGGGAACATCATTCTCCCCGCTAAGTGGGGTGTCTGCCAGTTACATTGAGGCAACTTCCAAATGGTTTCCTGAGATGGAGTGGAGGTTTTTCCTTTTTGGAAGCAGTAATCATCTCCATGACCTAGAACGTGCCACCACTGGAGTGTACCCCCTCCATGCCCACCACTCCAATCACCAGTTCTGTAGGGTTCTGGTTCGCAAACAGTAATTTGCTGGTTTTAGGTGTTTTGAATCATCCCAGATCCCTGGTTCTGACATTGAACTTATTCAGGGAACATGAAATGAAGAGGCAGTAGACAGGTCTTCCAGGGTAAAAGAATCTCTGTTATAACAAGCATGGGGCTGGATGAACACAGCAGGTCAAGCAGCATCATAGGAGCAGGAAAACTTGACGTTTCGGGCCTGGACCCTTCATCAGAAATGGGGGAGGGGGAGAGGGTTCTGAAATAAATAGGGAGAGAGGGGGAGGCGGATAGAAGATGGATAGAGGAGAGGATAGGTGGAGAGGAGGCAGACAAGTCGAAGAGGCGGGGATGGAGCCAGTAAAGGTCAGTGTAGGTAGTGGGGTAGGGAGGAGATGGGTCAGTCCAGGGAGGACAGACAGGTCAAGGGGGCGGGATGATGTTAGTAGATAGGGGGTTGGGGTGGGGCTTTAGGTGGGAGGAAGGGCTGGTTCGGGAGGTGGAGATGAGCTGGGCTGGTTTTGGGATGCGGTTGGGGGAGGGGAGATTTTGAAGCTTGTGAAATCCACATTGATACCATTGGGCTGCAGGGTTCCCAGGCTGAATACGATTTGCTGTTCCTGCAGCCTTCGGGGTGGCAATCTCCCCTCCCCCAACCGCATCCCAAACCAGCCCAGCTCATCTCCACCTCCCTAACCTGTTTTACCTCTCACCTATCCCCTCCTCCCACCTCAAGCCCCACCCCCACCTCCTATCTACTAACATCATCCCGCCCCCTTGACCTGTCCGTCCTCTCTGGACTGACCTATCTCCTCCCTACCCCACTACCCACACTCACCTTTACTGGCTCCATCCCCGCCTCTTCGACTTGTCTGCCTCCTCTCCACCTATCCTCTCCTCTATCCATCTTCTATCCGCCTCCCCCTCTCTCCCTATTTATTTCAGAACCCTCTTCCCCTCCCCCATTTCTGATGAAGGGTCCAGGCCCGAAACGTCAAGTTTTCCTGCTCCTATGATGCTGCTTGACCTGCTGTGTTCATCCAGCCCCACACCTTGTTATCTTGGATTCTCCAGCATCTGCAGTACCTTTTATCTCTAAAAGAATCTCTGTGTTTACTTAAGTATAAAATGGTATGCATAATACAAGAAATAGAGGTAAAAGCATTAAACAGTGTAATTAACACAATCAGTTACACAGAGGACGGTAATTAAATACACCATTAAATTAAACACAGATTAAACTCTATTAAAACCTAAACAGCAGGTTTAATCACATAAACTTTAATCAGGTTTCCTACCCTTGAAGTCCCATACACTGTTACCACCCGCCTTCCCCTTCCTGCTGGGTCGGTTGGAAAATTTGGGGTCTCGGCAGTTTGAGGAAAACACGGTTTTGAAGTTCAGCTTGCTGTTGAGTTATCTTGCCGTCAGTTCTTTTGGTTCAGAACAGGCCTGCGTCTGAAAGCGAGATAACAAGGTGTGGAGCTGGATGAACACAGCAGGCCAAGCAGCATCATTGGAGCAGGAAAGCTTGACGTTTTGGGCCCAGACCCTTCATCAGAAAATCTTGCTCTTGCTTGGTTTGCTTTACCCATCTCCCTATCTCTGATGTCCCTTGTTGCAATGATGCTTTTGGTTTGAATTTCCAATATATCTTCTTGGTTCACCTTCTGTGGTTCTTGGTTCTGAAGTTGCGTGTTGGGGCTGGAAGTCCTTGGGGAAGCTATTTGTGCAGAAGCTTGTTGTTAAAAAGGCTCTGTCTGGTGAGGCTGGTCGTGGCAGTTTTACGGACTGTGTGCCTTGTTATCTCCCCTCAAATCTGTGTTGCCCATTGTGTTTCTCGTGTTTCCTTCCGAACTCTGTAGTGAAGAGTATGTGTAAATGGATTTTGATTGAAGTTGAACACTGGGTGTCTGTAGATTCCATACTGTCTGTGCTGGGTAGCCCAAGATGTAAAAGTTAGGTCTAGTCTAGCGTGTTAGGTTTGGTTGATCGCTCTCTTAGAGTGGAGGTGTAAGTTAGAACTCCAGGCTGAACAATGGTTTCAGACATCCATCTCTGTGTTTAATTTCCCTAGAGCTGAGCCTAGCTGTCCTCTTTACTTTTAAAAGTTTTGAGAAGTCCAGGGTCTTGTCCAGTATTTTAAATGATGGGGATTTTTGTTCAATCCTCCAGTACCCACCTGGCTAGCCCTAGTACCTAGTTCATTTTCTGCTGGCCCCTCGTGAGCTCCTTAATATGAAGCCTGCCTCCTTTTCGTTTTGTTGTCTCAGGACTGGCTATCTCTTTTGATAGTGCTACCAAGGTTAGTGTGTAACAGTACTCTGATGGTTTCAGTGGCTTGGAGGCACACTGCTATCCTTAATATATCTCTTAATTTGCTGTGGCTGGTAAAATGTGCCAGAGCCTCCAGGGTCATAATTGCCTACTTGGGAGCGGCACTGTGTCCCAACTTTGGGATTCAAAATCTCCCAACAAAATCGCCACCTCGGAGTCCGTCATTGGATCACCTCGAATAGTAGTTAAATATATTTGCTTCATTTGCCAATCAAAAGCAACTTATCATTAAGTTTTTCACTTAAGATTCTTTGCATTTGACTGAAATCAGTTGATGGTGGTAATCTTCCTGATACTTTCTACAATAAATATTAGAGTCATGGAGTCATATAGCATGGAAACAGACCCTTCATTCCAACTTGTCTGTGCCAGCTAGACATCCCATTTGCCAGCATTTGGTATACATCCTTCTAAACCCCCTCCTGTTCATATAACCATCCAGATGCCTTTTAAATGTTGGCATTGTAGGAGCCTCCACCACTTCCTCTGGCAGCTCATTCCATACATGCACCACCCCTATCCATGTCACTCATGATTTTGTAAACATCTATAAGGTCGCTCCTCAGCCTCCGATGCTCCAGGGAAAAATGTCCCTCCCTATAACTCAAACACTTCTGTCCCAGCAGCATCCTTGGAAATTTTTTCTGCATCTTCTCAAATTTAACGACATCTTTCCTACCAAAAGGCAACCAGAATTGGACGCCATATTCTAAAAGTACTTACAACTATCATCACAGATATTACCCATGTGAGGAACTTTATTGCCGTAACAAATATCCCACCTACAACACAGCAAACTACAATGCTTTGGAATCACTTATTTTTTGTTTGACAAAACAAAATAGATAATATCTTGTCAAAACCACACGCTAATTTGCACTTACCGGACCCTAAATACTCACATTCTTTCTCGGAACCTCTTTGCCTGTCTGCTCTTCCCACTTTTTTTCTGATCATTCCTCAAAACTTTTCTCTTACATTATTTATTTGATTCAGTGTCAATATGCAACACTGACAACACTCTTGGAACATCTTGTGATGTTTGCAGCACATTAAGGACCATTTTTAATGCAAATTATTTTCATATACTTCAGCGGACGGTGATTCAGGAAATAACTAATGTTTAATTTTGTGCGTTTCTCAACTTCAGACAGTCAGTTACAGATCATGGATGATGTGAAAGCATTTTGCATTTGCAAAAGAACATAAAATAAGCTTTCCTTTTGAATCTCAAAGCACACCCTGTTCTCCCAGTCATTTTCTTTGAGTTTACAGACTTCTCTGTAACACTGAGCACATCAAGACATGATACATATCTATTACCACTTTGATTCTTAACATCTGATCTGCAAGAGAAAAATAACAACAATACACCATCTCTTTAAAGATGTTTGAAGACCCTGTTCTGTGCAGTCCACCTTGTGCTTCATCAGTACACTCTGGTTTCAGGAATGTTGTACCATTGCAATGCCAAAAAATTCAAATATTATTTAAATTACTGACCATACTGACTGCAAATCAACATATCAGTGAGATGAAAATTTTTCAAAATGTTCTCAAGACATAAATAAAAGAAGCGCAGTGGCCTCTAATGCTCCATAACATTTGAAAGTTCATAATGTTGTGACATATTGCACAGTCGATTTTTTTCTTATTCGGTCATTTAAATAAAATCATACACTCCTCAAATAAAATTGGAAGTGTTCAGCCTGGAGCTCGGTGACAGTGGTGTTCCGCAGAGATCTGTTCTGGGACCTCTGCTCTTTGTGATTGTTATAAATGACTTGGATGAGGAAGTGGAAGGGTGGGTTAGTAAGTTTGCCGATGACACAAAGGTTGGTGGAGTTGTGGATAGCGTGGAGGGCTGTTGTAGGTTGCAGTGGGACATTGACAGGATGCAGAGCTGGGCAAAGAAGCGGCAGATGGAATTCAACCCAGAAAAGTGTGAAGTCATTCATTTTGAAAGTTTGAATTTGAATGCAGAATACAGGGTTAATGGCAGGATTCTCGGCAGTGTGGAGGAGCAGAGGGATCTTGGGGTCCACGTCCATAGATCCCTCAAAGTTGCTACCCAAGTTGATAGTGTTGTAAGGGAAGCGTATTGTGTTTTGGCTTTCTTTGGCAGGGGAATTGAGTTTAAGACCCGCGAGGTTATGCTGCAGCTCTATAAAACTCTGGTTAGACCACACTTAGAATATTGTGTTCAGCTCCAGTTGTCTCATTATAGGAAGGATGTGGAAGCTTTAGAGAGGGTGCAGAGGAGATTTACCAGGATGCTGCCTGGACTGGAGCGCAGTCTTTTGAGGAAAGGTTGAGGGAGCTAGGGCTTTACTCATTGGAGCGAAGAAGGATGAGAGGTGACTTGATAGAAGTGTACAAGATGATGAGAGGCAGAGATAGAGTGGATAGCCAGAGACTTTTTCCAAGGTAAAAAATGACTATTACGAGGAGGCATAATTTTACGGTGATTGGAAAAAGGTATAGGGGAGATGTCAGGGGTAGGTTCTTTACACAGAGAGTGGAGGGTGTATGGAATGCACTGCTGGAGGTGGTAATGTAGTCAGATACATTAGTGACATTTAAACGACTCTTGGATAGGCACATCGATGACAGTATAATCTAGGGTATGCAGAGTAGTTTAATCTTAGAGCAGGACACTAGGTCAGCACATCGTGGACCAAAGGGCCTGTACTGTGCTGTACTGTTCTATGTTCTATGTTCTACGTACCTGATGTACAAGTGGCCTAAGCTTTGAAACAATTGCCACTGGCCACAAATAAAATTGTAGGTCTCCTTCAAAAGCTTAGCTTGATGTGAAGCCAGGAAACTTAGGTTATGTGCTTCAGACTACACAGTATGATTGAAAAATACTCAGCACGATACACTCCTATTCTGATCACTTCCTCCTTCTGACTTAACTGAGAGCTGTTGCCAATGAGACCAGTGACACAGGTTGGATTGAGCCAAAGAGCAAGTTCATCTGGAGACTTGGCAGGCAATGGTTCTCCACTCCTTTACTGTGAGGCAAGATGACCAATTAAGGATGATTCTCCAGCCTCCTATGCTGGAAATGGGTCATCAGTGATGCACTGTAATGAATTTAGTCCCAACAATTCCTTCTATGTTAGTTATAACAAATATCCATTTCAACTAAGAATATCAACCTATGCAATATCTTTTGCTTTTCCTGCTGATTTCCCACAAAGTCAATATTTGGATTTTTGGATTGCAATTGTTCAAGATAAAGAATCCAGTATTCTTTTAGTGAACTGCAGTGAAAGCATCTCCAAGACCTGTGTTCTCCAACAGATTTGAAATTTTGATGATCTCTGAATGGTTTATTGCGTCAGGAATTAATTCAGGCCAGAGTATCTTTGCAAGCTCTCGTAAAATGCAATCCAATCACCCACTCTTTCCTCTAGCTCTGCAAATTTTCCCTTTTGAACATTTATCCAATTTTAAGATTACAACAACACACTGTATGAGATATATCCACCTCGTCATGCCTGTGGTTATTTAGGCACTGATCTCAAATCGGTGGAGACAGAAACACTATTTAGTTAATACTGTTTCTCTCAAAATATTATTTGACTTATTGCGTATTTTCAGAATTTTCTGCTCTTATTTCAGATTTCCACAATCTGTAGTACTTCGCTTTAGTTACTTCAAACCTAGGTTATGTAGTCACCAATCCTCTGAGACTGGAAACAGTTCTATTACATTTCACCTTAGGTTTCCCTGCTGTGAAGAGAATGATATCCCATGTTCGTCATTGTATGATTCTTGTAAATCTCCCTGAATCTTCTTGAAGAAAATGTATTCAAGTTGTTGATGTGGACACAAATTTGGAAATAAAAAGTAGATGAGGAGCACATGAATATTTATCTATTTCCTATGCTTTAATAGCCACAGTATGGTACAATGATCTGTGATAAAGTTTGAAGCATAGATGGGTGCCATAGTGCAAATATTATGATGATAAATAATCTCAGAATGCTTTCCATGATATTTATTCTTGACAGTTTTTCAAACCTTACAAGGTTCATTTCCTTAGAAAAATATACTTTGTTTTGTGATATGCAAATTATTGTAGACTGAAGGTTTTGAAATTTGACAATCAAGTGACACAAGAGAATGAATGATTCAAGTCGAGGTGCTTTATTTTACTTATTTATGGTGTTGCTAGCTGATAATGGTTATTTCCTGAATCATTGCATATGGCTGAGTCCTTGCTGTTTCGAATGCAATTTTGGAAGTGCTGCAATTTTCAGGAGCCTTACATTATGTCAAAAAGGCTGAATTTGTTTTAAACTTACACTGAGTGTTGCCAAGAAACTTTGCAATTTCAGTCAGAAGGCAAATAACTGAATCATTGGTTGCACTTTGGAACACACACATGACAAACTAAATACCATGTCAGAGTAAATTCTACTGAAGTATTAGCCCAGTACATTTTTGCTGCCGCATAATCATTTTTGGCGAGAACAGTTTCAAAGATAGATCATCTGGTGAGAGTGGATTTCCAACGTGACTGTGTAAACTTTTTAACGCAAGAGATAATGTAGAATTTATCACTTTGCAAAGTTTATTCCTGTAATTTTGCTAGAGCTGGGTAATTGAGACTTAAAGTGATTATTGCATTATGAATGACCCAAAACCTCTCAAAGAGCATTGATGTGTGCTTTTTGCACTTGAGGCACCAATGATAAATGAGAAGAGTTGCTGGCTTACCTTGTTTTGACTTTCTGCAGATAGAATTTGCCTTGATATTTGCTTAGCTTGAGCCGAAGGCTGTGACGTATTTTGGATTCTCTTGAGGCCCAATGACTTGTCCTTGCATTGGAAAAGCAAGTGGAGTTTGAGGCCAATTTGCAGCTCACTGACATTTCTAAGTTATTCTGTTTGTAAGATTGCGCTCCAAGATGTTGTAATAATAGAGGCACTAATCTTGCCACATTGACCGAAAAATAAAAGCGAAACCAGCAGAATTTTCTACATTGTACCCAGCCAGTATTAAATTGGCTGACAGGAAAAATGGGTCTGGGAAATTGGATGCTTATAAGGAGGATTGCTCAAATTTTCACCAATTTTTTTCAAACATTGCGAAGTTCGGGCGAGTATCATTGGACAATTCCCTCTTCCATCAACCCAGTGCAATTTCCCTCAATTCCAATGTACTTGATGCAGACATAACTCTGCATATAAAACACCAAATGATAATTGACCACACTGAATATTGTTTCGGTATGAACTAAGGCATTGGTTTAGATTCAATGAACTGTTATACTCTGTCACAGTAAATAAAATGCAAACATTGTATGCTTTTGAAATCTACCCATTTCAACCCATCATGTCTAATCCAATATTTCATTAATAATGTCTGACTTTAGTCCTTGTTTACATCATGCTGACAGTCTATTTACAGTTGTTTTTTATTTGTTCCTTATCTTTTCAGAGTTGCCTTTTCTGAATTTGCTTCCTGAGCAGTTTTCTTATTGTAGAAAAAGAGTATCTTATTGCAAGATTTTACATGCCTTTCTTCACTCCTTCAAGCATTAATTACTTTCTGACAATATTTGCAAAGGAACTAGTCATCCTTTCATACCTGATTCAGTCTTCATTTGATACAATGGGTAGGGACACCAGAGGGACTACCACATCCAACTCCAAACCAGTCTTCACCCGACATCCATACAGGAGCAATACACATGCACCAAACAGCTATCAGGAATGGAAACTCAGCCAAGTAAGTCACATTTGTGTCTATTTTCCTTTTGCCAAATATTAGCTAAAATTGAATAAGACAGAACAAGCAAGGGAAATTCTTCACTGATGAAATGCAAAAGCTTCCTTTTATTTTTTCGAATGGTTTATTCTGATCTTCATAAGTAACCACATAGTTTAATCTTCTACAGAACTCCACTTTAATGAATTGCATCTTTCCAAGAATGTGTGAATAATTTATAGCTTTATTCAAACCATTGTTTACAATATTTTCAGCCCAAAATATTTCCAGTGGCACAATCCATTCAAGTGCATTGTTTGTAAGTCTTTGATAGTGACTTTCAAAAAGCAATGGATTTGCAGCTGAAAGGGAAAATTTCCAGATCAATGGAGAAAGAGTGGGAAATTTGGAATGATTTGATGGGTCTTTCAAAGAGCTGATGCAGGCATATTAGACTGAATGACCTCATTCTGCACTGTATATTTCAATAATAATGAACACATTGAACTATTGAAACCATCAAATTACAATTGAGGAAAGGAAAAAAAGAAAAAATGTAATCATAAGCTTTTTATACAACAAGTGGTAATAACTCGAACATATTACCTTCAAGTTTGGCAGAAGCAGAGATCATCAATGACTTGAAAATAAAATTTAATATGTCTTTCATGGAAATAAACTTGCAAGACTACAGGGAAATAGGACTGATTGGTTGGTTCTTCACAGAGCTAGCATGGCTCCTTCTATATCCAGCCAGTGTTTTTTCTTGACAATGTGAATAATTTACAATGCCATTATAGGTAATTTCAAGAATTTCTTTCTTCTTTTGGCATTTCATCAGCGCCTAGCAATTTCAACAAAATCTACTGGTTGTCCATTGACTGGTTAATTGACAACAGCCTATTTCTGGACTGGCAATTCAACAAATATTTCCTTCTCAAACAATTACTCACTTGGAACTATTGGGACTCTTTTGGCCATTTTAAAATTATTGAAGCCCAAACTTGGCTTAAAATTGAGTAGTGTTGATTGTGAACTGTATAAACATTTTCAACTGTCTTACACTGTTTGCATTATGATGTAGCTTGTAGCATTTCTGTACTCTTGACAGTTCCTCCACCTGCATCACATTGTATTTTCCTTTCTTTTCCAATGTTTCCTTTTTGAATTATCAGGATGGTAGTTTCTCATGTTTTCCAGGCTTTTCCCACATTCTGCAGGCAAGTGGAACTTTCCTTATTCTGTCTCGGCAAAAGATAATGTTTTCTTACATTTTACAGTCTGAAAGCATTTCCATAGTTACAGTTGGTGGAAAACAAATCAAATTCTATTTTCAGCAGAGTTACTGTTAGTTGTGCCTCTAGAGGTGACTGAACTGTAAGAGTTCTGCTGCATGTGTAATTGGAATGCTCAGAGAAGTCTCAGAGCAGTTGTGTATCTGGGTCTCTCAAGAAAGGCCTAAAAGAGTGAAGCAAACTGAATAAAGAAAAGACCCATCGATCTGTACTTCTGAAAAGGCAACTAGACAAAATTAAGTATGTATATTTGGGGACTCAGTGAAAAGTCTTGAACAGCTGGGTATTTTGGTGGGGACTTTTAGAATTCAGGAAGGATTTCCAGGAGTTAGTAGGCAGCTAAACATTGAAATCAGAACACTAGAAAAGTCCTGGAAGCTGCAGGAGCTCAAGAAAAGACATGTATTATAAGTAATTAAGGGAAGCAGAGAGGCTACAAGCAACAATTGGTTTGTGAAACTGAGAAAGATTCGAGTTCAGGAAAAATCCAGGAGCACGACTGTATGGGGAAACTGGAGCTGTGCTTTTGACTATGTGCTAGAGTACTAGAGTTTCTGAGAATGCAGGAGTACATAGAGCAAGGAAAGGCAGATGGACCAAAAACATATGACCAGTTATTGCTACAACCCATAGCAAATGTCTTTAATAGAATTTCAAGACCAGCTCATCAAAACTGATGGATCACAATCCTTCTGAAGTTTTGATGAGATTTAGTGCCACTAATCTCTTTGTTCTAGTTGGGATGCAGGAGAAAGGGGAAAGTGATATTGTAGGGATGGGATGGAGGAGGAAGTGCTAAGAAATACATGAGACTAGTTTAATTAGATTTCCTATTTCATGTGTTCTCTAAGGTGTTAAACCATTCAACAGTATATAAAAGTAGGAATATTTGGATATAACTATAAAAGGCACTAGTCAAACTACAATTGGAATGCTGTGATCAGTTTTGGGTCTATCGTGTAAGGAAAGATATACTAATGTTGAAGGAAGTCCAGAGAAAAGTTCATTAGGTTGATATGGGATACTGGGGGGACAGCCTTATGAGGAGAAATTGAGTTGATTGAGGCTGTACTCATTGGAATTTACAAGATTTATAGCCAACCTTACTAAAACATATAAGATTCTTAGGGGTCTTGACAGGGTAGATGTGGAGAGGTTGTTTCCTCTTGTGGGAGAATCTAGGAATAGAGATCATAATTTCAGAATAATGAGTTGCACAATTAAGACAGGTGTGAGGAGCAATTTCTTCTCTGAGACAGTAGTGAATCAGTGGAATTCCTTACTGCAGAGGGTTGTTGAATTTGGGTCACTAAGTGTATTATAGGTCAAAACAGAGTTTTAATCAGTAAGGAAATCAAGCGGTATAGTGAAAAGGCAAGAAAATTGAGTTAGGTATTATCAGATCAGCCATGATCCATTGAATGTTCGAGCAGACTTGATGGGCTGAATGGCCTACTTCTACTCTTACATCCTCTGGTCTTCTGATCTTACCATTTATCTGTTAGTAATAATTTACCTCATTTTAAGTTTGGGATCTTCGAATATGACTCACATCTGTCTTCATATAACCCACATCTTTTATAAATAATCTTTGAATATTTTATATTTAATAAAGTAATTATTCTGTATTGATGAATAACACCTGTCTGAATTATTTCTAATAATAAACTATATACAATCTAACCATGTATAACTGGCCAAATTAACATTCTAATCAACTTCTAACACTTGACAGAAGAGGAATAGGACTACAAATGGATTGGAGTGCCTCTCTAACCATGAACATGGAGAAAGGTGTTTTGAGCTCATTGTTTATGCTTCTAGAATCTGGAATTTTATCATAAGGCAGATGCTATTTTGGACTGAGATGACAATTTTTTTTCACCCTTTTTCACATGAATCTTTGGAGCTCCAAAGAGCAAGAGAAGCTCAGTCATTCCAATGATGGAAACTGATATTGGATAATGTGGGATAAGGCATTGAAGTGGATGAAAACCATGATTGTATTAAATGATGGAGCAGGCTTCACATGCAGAATGGTCCAATCCTATCCCTATGTTTCATTGTTCTGAAATTCCATTTGTGCAAAACGTTTTCTCTTTTTTTAATCCATTTGATTGGTTTCATCCAGGCCATAACTGAGGATAGGAGACACTCAAAGGTCAACAGTAGACAAACAGGCCACTTAAACTATCTGGTTTTAAGATGACTGGAACATTTTTATCAAGTTTCAAACAGATCAATGAAGAATAAGTTGATAGTTAGGCATGTTTTATTTAGGCAAATGCAGCTCTTTGATCACCCTACAGCCAGCAATATCTTCAGTAAAAACAGCATCAACTTTAGCTTGGCCCTTATATAGTAACATCTGTGCATAGAAGGTGCATCACATCTATGCTAATGATTTCTTCAGTCCATTTCTGCAATGATAGTTGTCCTTGTGACCTCTTTCAGGATTTTTGACTGGATTTATAGAGAGCTTTGCGTTAAATTATAATGTGGTTGAGGTTTGAGAATTGGAATTTTAATGATCAAAGATCTAATGCCATTTCTTTTTCAGTGGATGACTTTACAATGAGGTGCTTGAGTGCTGTAATACATCTGTTTATACCTTGGTGCTACCCGTACGCATTCTTAACATTATGAGGTCTGAGCCTTTTGAAACCAGTTCTCATTTCTTCCTTCTGGAACTAGGGAATTGAGTTTGACCCACAATAAAGATCAGGTACGTGGTGGGAAGGCTAATCCCAAAGAAAGGTCCTTGCACAGTGAGGTGAAGTTTCTCTGTAACCCAGGAGAAATGATAATGGCAAGAGAGCTACTCATTTCTTGATCCTAATAGCCATAGCACTGAGAATAATAGATATGTCAGGGTCAAGGTGTCATGTGACTTCTGAATTTGTCCACCCCAGTCCAACACCAGCACCTCCACATCGTTGAAACATGTGAGATTCTGAAAGGAGACACTTTGAGGTTGTTTCTGCTGGTCACAAATCTATAATCCAGGAACAGATGCACAGGTAAGGGGACAATTATTTAGGACTGTGATAAGGAAAAATTACTCTCCTCAAAGGTCAGTGAAATTCTGTATCCCAGAAGGATGTGATTGCTCTATCATTGAATATATTTAAAGCTGGGGTAAACAACTTTCTTTTTTGCTTCTCAGGAAATGAGCGAGCGTAGGGAATGGTTGGGAAAGTGGAATTAAAATTATGATAATATTGAATAATGGTCCGATTTCTTGTGCATCAGCCATTTTTTAACGTAGAATTGGTGGACCGTTACCCCAAGTTTACAATTATAGAGTCATAAAGTCATACAGTCGTAGAAACAAACGCTTCAGTCCATCTCATCCAGGCCCACCAGACATCCTATCTGGTATAGTCCCATTTGCCAGCATTTGGTGCATATACCTGCAACCCTTACTATTCATGTGCTCATTTAGATGCCTTTCAGATACCTCCACCATTTTGTCTGGCTCTTTGTTCCACATACACCTACCACCCTCTCCATCAAAAAGTTATCCTTCATGTCCTTTTTAAATCTTTCACTTCTCACCTTAAATCTATGCATCCAAGCTTTGGACTCCCCCACCCCAGGAAAAAAAAGGCCTTGGCTCTTCACTCTACCTGTGCGCCTCATGATTTTATAAATCTCTATAAGGTCACCCGTCAGCCTCTGACACTCGAGGTAAAAATAAAACCCAACCCCTCATTCAGCCTTTCCAGTTCCGACAACATCTTTGTAAATCTTTTCTGCACCTTCTCAAGTTTAAGAATATCCTTCCTATAGCAGGGCTACCAGAATTGTAAGCAATACTCCGAAAGTGGCCTAACCATTGTCAATGTACTGCTGTCACATGATGCCTCAAATTCTATATTCAACATGCTGACCAATGAAGGCAAGTGTGCCAAATGCCTTCTTCACTACACACTCTATTCCCAATTCCATTTTTAAGGAACTATGCACCTGCACCTGTAGATCTCATTCTTCGGCAGCACTCCCCAGGACCCTGCTATTAGCTGTGTAAGTCCTGCTCTGATTTGCCTTATCAAAATGCAACACCTCACATTTGTCTAAATTAAACTTCTTCTGTCGCGCCTCAGCCCATTGTCCCGTTTGACCAAGGCTACATTGTACTCTGTGATAACCTTCTTCACTGTCCACGACACCACTAATTTTGGTATCATCTCCAAATTCCTAATCATGCCTCCTATATTTACATCCAAATCATTTTGAAAAATAAAGAAAAGCTAGGATCTGGCACCGATCCTAGTGGCACATCACTGGTCACAGGCATCCAGTCCACAAAGAAACTGTCTACCACCATCCTCCATCTCCTTCCTTCAAGCTAATTTTGTATCCATTTGCCCAGCTCCCCCGGATCCCTCATGATCTTACCTTACTAATCAGTGTTCCATGTGGAACCTTATTGAATGCTTTGCTGAATAGACTTAAACTGTGATTTCCACTTTATGTCTATTGACATGGTGACAGCAGTGCATTCTGTCATTGTGCAGGATATCTCTGACTGCAATGTATAGAATTCTGCACTTAACTGCATGTGCAGATGCCAGATGTTGCTGTGACATTTAGCTGGTAAAAATGATGAGTGTTGTGAGACTCCCCATTATTATTGCTGCACAATCCAGATGATTGAGTGATGTATTCTTGTCCTACAAATTAATATCAAATAATACTTTGCCCCCAGAAGTCAAAAAGCATGCTTCCCTTTAGTAAATTTATCCCCTCCCTGAATCTGAAAGCTGTGGAGCTTTCCTGCCTTCATCAGCTGTTCCTTTCTCTTTCAAATTTAAGTTGCTTTGTCACCATTTGATCTTGTGATGTTATTTTCTCCCTCCTGCTCTGTGATTCCCTGCATTTTATCCTTGACACATCTACTAGGCTTCACAACAGAGCAATAACAACACTTGAACCCATTTGGCTATTGAGCTTTTCTAGAGCAACATCCAAAAATGTCAAGTTTAAATTGTGAAAGATAGTGACAAATGTTCTCTAGGTATAAAGCTAGTTATTAGCTTGCACTTTCTACCCATCTTGATTACACTGATACATTAAGATTATGCTCTACATGAATGGTTGAAAAGATGTCTAGTACTTTATATTGTGCAGTTGAAGTTTCTGGATTTTTTTTAACTTGATTTTTAATGTTCTTTTCCGAGCACTTTAATAATGTCCAATGTAGGACCATCTGAATATCCCAGCATACAGAGAGGAGATGCTTGCGATCATATTTACATTGAACTTATACTCTGCATATGTGAGCCTGATTTAAATTTTAATGCAGTTTTGGGTTTTTACAAAAGGAATGGGGAGCTTGACAGTGCAAGGTGAGAGGGAGCTGTCAATTTTGTAGCACACCTTGTGAGCCAGAAGGAGCACCTCAAGGAAGGCTTTGTGTCTCTTAGCCCTTGAACACCAGTGTCCTCCAATCCCATTTCCCACCAATTGTGATATCTGGCCTTCCACTTACAGATCTCTTCTCACCTTCAATTGTTAGTGATCAACTGGCGCGGCGTTTTGCAGCATATTTCCCTCCAGCTGTCCATTTTGCCAACTGTAAATTGGGTAGTAGCACATATAAGGTGATAAGAGAGGCCTTGCTGTCGCGTTCAGTAGAGCTTCCTCTTTCCGGTTTTGCTGCATGCTCCAGTTGTGTTTGTCCTCACACACACCCTCCCTGTAATCATCAGGGTCAAAAAACCTCTACTTTTTTTTGCTACGAATAAACTCCATTCAATCAAAGGGCTTCTGTTAATTTAAAAACAATGTTTGCACTAAAAGAATTGAATTACTAAGAATGTGAATTCAGCATGACAACATTAGGATAAATGTCAAAATAACTTGTCTGACAATATGAATAAAGGATCTCAGCATTAAAAAGATTAGAATGTGCAATGTAACTCATTGTAAGATTACTACATTTATGTTGTTCAGCAAAACTGTTTACAAATTTAAATCTATAAACACTAATTAGCCTTTTAAAACAAATTAGTTTTTGCAATCATGAAGAATTCATGCACGATTTACAATTGAAGAAATATTGCTTGAAATTGGTTTACTTGACAGATTTTTAAGTGTCATTTGATATGTTCTTTTGCATGACAATGTTCTGCCTCAGGCATATTTTCTTAAAGTTTATAGCTATACTTTTTGAACATAAGGGGAAAACGGGAACCAGAGCCATTTGATTCTGCAAACATGCTTTATCATTTAAGCAGATCATGGTTGATCAGTATCTCAAAATTATTTGACCATCTTAGTTCCATATCCCTGGTGCCCTGTCTGGAAAAATAAATTCCACCTTAGTTTTGAAAGTTCCAGTTGGCCAAGCCAGGGTGAGCATCCCTGATTTCTGTGTAAAAAACTGTGTCAAACTTTGCATGAGAAAATGCTTCCAAATCTCTCTCCAAATGGCTTGGTTTAGATTTTGAGATAGTGTCCCCTCCTTCCTGCATTTCCACCTAAGGGAATTGGGACTAACTGGGACTAACTGATGAAATCTTTTAATTGTTTGAATCACGTTGATCATGTCGCCCGTTAATGTTCTACACTCAGGATTACATGCAAAATTACACAATCTTTTCTCATGAATGAAACCTCTATTTGAACATTTTCCATTTTCTTGATGAGACTGTCAGTTTTTATTGAGAGATGGCACAAGCCAACTGTGCCTCTAGCAGATAGTAGACCCTGACAGGAATGTGCAATATTTCAGTACTTGGATTTTGTTCTAAAGCAAAGAAAACAGCATTTTCTTGAATTATCTTTTTCAATGACTTTATCACTTCAAAAAGAAAACAATTCATTCAAATTCAGCTGCAGGTATTTCCTGATCTATATTTTTCTTAATGAAATATGGATCAAGTTCAGGACGGGGTAAGAGAGATTTCACTCTTCTCGCACATTAATGTCTGAAGAGCTTCACTAATCATATTTCAAATGGTAGACTGATGATGCCTGTATTCAAAAGACAAATTTGTCCATATTTATTAATGTGACTGGATGACCACAATGTTTAATCCAGTATCATTCAATGTTGCAGCTTGGGTTTAAATCCAGGCCTCTGAGTTGTCTCACAGCCAGATCCCCCAATGACAGTAGACAAATTATGTCCTTAAGCATTCAGTCAAACTCATGCTGAGATTAGAACATAGGGATGGTGACTGCAGTAAGGGAAGCAAATGCATGCAATTCTCCAAGGTTAAGTATGAAGAGCATTATTGAGCAGGATCAAACATTGGCCATCCGTCAACTCAGCACAAGATTCATACAGAAGAATTTTTATAGGTCAATATTTTGTGAGTAAGATCACTTTTACTTCTGTCAAGCGATTCATCCTCCAAATGGTCTCAATTTCTGGACCATTCTGAAGCCGGAAAATCATTGCACTTTAGCAAAAATGCGTCTATTGTCTGAGAATAATTGACAAATCTGTAAGAAGCCTGGAAAAGAAAAGAGGATTGCTTCAGGCCAAGGGAAATATTATTACTAAAACTAAACAAAACGAGAATTACTTCAGTAAAAAGAATTGGAGTGATTTTATGCCATTTCATGAACATCATGAAACAAAGAAATGGAATGCTTTTTAATCCATAGCACAAATTTCAATCTGTTCTGCACTTTCAATCATATCGCTTTCTGCATATTTCCATAGAAATTGCAAGGTTTCTCTAAACTGGGTCATTAAATAAGAGGAGATGGAGATAGAACTGCAGCCAGTTAAATATTAGAAATACACAGATAGCAGTTTATTCATCCTTCACAGATGTGAAAAATATGTTTTTAATATTGCCTCTGCGGTGAGAATTTCTTTGAATCGAGAAAGCTGGTTGCCATGCATAATGGCATGAATATAAAATGAGTCGGACAGGAAAAAGTTATGATGGTTGATACAGAGATTGGAGAGAACTGTGAGATGGGCTTCCACATTTTTGAGGACCTGTGAATGAAGGGGTGAGTGAAACAGGCAATGTAATGGATTCCCAATCTCAATACGACAGTGAATAATGAATGAAAGGGGTATTTGTTCGTGCTGAACCAAAAGAGTGGGATCGAGAGATTTTTCTGGGCAGTAGCCCAGAATAGGTGTAATCTGATTGATTGATCGCTACAGCACCATCTGCTATTCATTTCCATTGCAGTCAATGGAATTAAGTGTTATAAATAAATCAATCCATACTGCGCATTTTATGTCATCGCCATGATGAATTTCTACTGCTGAGAGCTGAAGGCTATTGAAGTTCATTACACCGTTTCAAAGCAGAAATAGTGAAAAAAACGCTTCCATTGGTAATATTTTCGTTTTGTATTTTGCTGAAAACAGCCTTGAAAAACTTTCTGAATAGCAGTACAAAAGTTTTCACATATTTTTTATTTGACTTGATTTATTATTGTTGTATGCACCTCGGTACAGTGAAAAGTTTTGTTTTGCATGCTGTACAGGCAGATCACACCAGACAAAATGCATTAGGATAATAGAACAGAGCATGGAATACAATGTTACAGTTGCAGAGAAGGTGCACAAAGAGTGAAAACAGCATTAAATTTAAAATTTGATGGGTCCACTCAGAAGTCTGCTAACAGTGGGGAAGAAGCTGTTCTTGAATCTGTTGGTACGTGTATTTAAACCTTTATATCTTCTGTGGAAGAGGGTGGGTGAGATTAGAAACTGGTTGGGAGGGGTCTTTGGATACATTGGCTGCCTTCCTGAGGCAATAAGTAGTATAGATGGAATCAATAGATGGAAGGTTAGCTTGCGTGATAGACTGGACTCTGTTCACAGCTCTCTGTCGTTTCTTACGGTCCTGGGCAGAGCAGTTGCAGTATTAAGCTGTGATGCATCCTGATAGGATGCTTTCTATGGTGCATCTATAAAAATTGGAAAGAGTCATTGCAGACATGACGAATTCTCAACAGTCAGTGTTTTATTTTTGCTAAGCTTGCATTTTACATACCATTTCTTTTTCCTGTCTTCCTTTGCCCTACAATAAACTCAACTCAGAGCGTCAGTGGACAAACATTTTTCAGGACTCTGCTGGGAGGTATGAACAAATCAGATGATGGAATTTACTAAGCTGAAGATGTTTGATGATGCAACAGAAAACGTTAAAGAAGGCAGATATATTTAGAATGTATTTTGAATAGACACTTGACAATAAGCCAACAAACGTATCAAAATGTTGCCTGATATTAAATGGGTGGCAGTAATTTCAGTACGTAACTGGCCAAGGGATAAGAGGTGGAAATTAGCAGTAAGTGGAACATTTTCCTGCCTGTGGGGAAAATACAATGAAGTCCTTCACTTTCAGGATTAGGACCATTGTTTATCTTGTGTACGTCTACAACTTGGATTTGGGTTTAGGGAGCATAATTTCGAACTTTGCGAATAATACAAAACATGACATCAAAATTCGAGAGGATATTTACAAACTCATGAAATGGGCAGTCTCATGACAGAAACAAATTCATGGTCCAGATATGTAGACTGTCAGAATAGATCCATCCAACAGTAACTATACTACAAAATGGCCACATAATTATCTGTGTATTTTTAAAAAATATATATTTCATAGGATCTGAATATCACTGGGTCAGCATTTATATTGCATCCCCAATTGCCCTTGTGAAGGTGGTGGTCATCTGCCTTCTTAAATCACTGTAGACCATTCATTGAGGTAGATTGACAATATTATTGGGAGTGAAGTAACCTATGATTTTGCCCCAGTGACACTGAAAGATCAGCAATATATTTCCAGGTCAGGATGGTGAGTGGTTTGCAGCTCATAGTACTGCACCTAATGGTCTTCCTATATATCTGTTGCCCTTGCCCTTCTAGATGGTGGGGATCATGGGTTTGGAGGTGGTGTCTAAGCTTCAGTGAATTTTTGTAGTGTATCTTGTATTTGGTGCAACTATTGAGCGGATATTGTGCATTCAATGCCAATCAAGTGGAGTGATGTGTCCTGAATGGTGTCAAGCTTCTTATTCAAGTTGCATTTATCCAGGCAAGTGGGATGTATGCCATCAAACTCCTGACTTGTGACTTCAAAATGGTGGAGGGACTTTGGGGTTTCAGCAGGTAAGTTATGCACTGCTGAATATTTAGCTTCTGATCTGCTCTTGTAGCCAGAGTAATGATATGGGTAGTCAAGTTCAATTTCTGGTCAATTGTAGCCCCCATGCTTATAATAGAGGATTCAGAGCCAGTGATGACATCGAATGTCAAGGGGCAATGATTAGATTCTCTCGAGTTGGGGATGGTCGTTGTCTGGCACCTGGGTGGCACTTACCACGTTTTAGCCCAAGTCTTGATATTGTCTGGTCTCGCTGTATTTGGACCTGAACCGCTTCAGAATCTGAGGAGTTGTGACTGGTGCTAAAATTGTGCAATCACGAGTCAATCATGCATCAAACATTCCCATGACTGACCTTTTGATGGAGGGAAGAGCTGAAGATAGTTAGACCTAAGACATTATCCTGAGAAACACTTGTATAGATGTCCTTGAGCTGAGATGACTGACCTCCAACAAATCCTTAGTGCCAGTTATGATTCCAATCAGTGGAGAGTTTCCCCATGATTCTGTTGGGACTCCTTGATGTCACTTTCAGTCAAATTTGACCTTGATATCAAGGGTTGATACCACTGGCATTCCGTTCTTTTACTCATGTTTAAGCCAAGGGTGTACTGGGGTCAGGAGCTAAGTTGACCTGGTAAAGCCAAACTGAGCACTAGTGAGTAGGCTACTGTCGAGCAAGCGCTGCTATGCAGCATTGTAAGGACAGCTTCCATCATGTTACCGATGATTGAGAGTAGACTGATGCGATAGCAATTGATTAAGTTGTATTTGTCCTGATTTCTGCTTACAGGATGTACCTGGGCAATTCTCCCAACCTTTTTGTAGCCAACCGTCTGATTCTGATTCTGATCTGTTAGATGCCTCCATTGTAGCTTGCAATCTACGCTTTGATGCCGCACAATGAGGGAAGCCATGACAACAAAAGACTTGGGAATACTCCTTACAGAAGACAATAAACACAACAGAGATTTATAGCCAACTTATTAAAAGCCAACTACATTGAAATTTCTGTAGCATCATTTAGATATCATCTAGTGTTTTCTTACTATTTCTTTTAAACATATAATATGATCTTTATTGATTAATTATAAACATAACAAATCTTTTACATTTATCTTAAAGATTTAGTGTCATTGTTGTTGCATAGTTAAGTGCAATTAGTTCTTATTTATTTTAACATTCAATATTATTTAATAATTTTGAGTGAAGGGCAGTAGCTGGGTAATGTTATTGTGCAAGTCGGTAGCGATGAGATGGTTGGCCAGGTAAACGGGGTGGCAGGGTGTTAAGATGGCAGATTGGCAAAGTGGCATATATAGGGGTGCAGTGTGATGGGTGTGAAGTGTGGCAGGGGGCAGGTTAGAAGGATGGCATGTAGGTAGCTGGACGTTGGGGGTCAGTGTTGATTCTAGGAATTAGAATATAGATTTAAAGTTCCTCTGATTTTTCCTGCCATGGCAAATAAGGGACGTGCAACATTACCATCCAAAGTATTCAACTCTAACTCAAATGGGGACCTTTGCAGAGGGTTCCAGACACAGCATGATTTTCCATTGGAAGTTTTGACTTCCAGGGAAATTCTGGTACAGTCAGTTCCATCAGCACTTTCACATGGACCCAAAGCATAATTCCTGTCTACATCTTCACAACAATGACCTTCCAATCAGAAGATTTGAGGCCTTCGTCTGAAGTTTGAACTGATGTAGTTTGGGAGGGGAAGAAAAGACAGTAACAATATAATTGAAATGATACTATTTTTAGGCAATACAAGAACATAGGGAGCTGAGCATGTATACACAAATCCTTGAAGATAAGATGCTAAGTATAGAAGGTGAAAACAAAACACAGGGAATAATTGGCCTTGTTTAAAAAAAGGGTATTAACGACAGCACCACGGCACTCATGCAAAACCTTTCCAATCCTCTGCTTAATTAGGCTTCAATTTGACAGTGTCATGTACAATCACATGCACACATGCAAACACAACCCAAAACACAGTGCAATGAGTAGTACAGGCAGATCACAGCAAGCAAAAGATGTACAGATCAAAAAGACTCAGAGGCATACAGGTTACATTG
>JAHRHZ010000035.1:10798635-10812120 GCA_024137785.1 Ginglymostoma cirratum | reverse complement strand
TTATCTCGGATTCTCCAGCATCTGCAGTTCCTATTATCTCTGATACATTGTAACCTGCAATGTTTGAGGCACGAATCTGATAATGGGTGGAAAGAAGCTGTTCTTGAACCTGATGGAGTGTGTGTTCAGGCTTCTGTATCTTCTGCCTGACGGAAGAGGCTGTAGGAGGTCATTACCAGTGTGCAATGGGTCTTTGATAATGTCGGCCTCCTTTCTGCAATAGCAAGCCGCGTAAATGGACTTCATGGATGGAAGGTTGGCTTCCGTGACGGTCTGGACTGTGCACATCACCTTCTGTAGTTTCTTACAGTCCTGGGCAGAGCAGTTGCCATGCCAGGCCATTATGTATCTGGACAGAATGTTTTCAATGGTGCACCTGTAGAAGTTGGAGAGGTACCTTATGGACATGCCAAATTTCCTGAGCCGCCTCAGGAGGAAAGGCATTGTTGTGCCTTCTTGACCGTCACATTTAATGGGAGCTCCAGGACAGGGCGTTGGTTATCGTCACTCCAAGGAACTTGATGCTCTTCATTCTTTCAATCTCAGTTCTGTTGATGCAGATGGGTAGGTATGGTCCTTCTTTATTTCTGAAAAGAATTACCAGTTCTTTAGTTTTGCTGACGTTGAGAGACAGATTATTTTCTTTGCACCATGTCACCAAGCCCTCTTGCTCCCTTCTGTACTTTGACTTGTTAGATATCCGTGCCACAAGGGTGGTGTCATCAATGAACTTGTAGCTGGCGTTCGTTTGGAATTTGGTAACAGGTGTGGGTGTCCAGGGAGTGCTGTAGGGGGCTGAGGACACAGCCTTGGGGGGCTCCAGTGTTGAGTGTTATTGTGGAGGAGGTGCAGTTATTATCCTTTCTAAATCAGTGAGGATAGGTAAGGCATCTGAGAGGCTACATTGAAGATCTACCAGAACAATACCAGGACTGAGTTAGTTCAGCTCTGAGAAGAGTTTGAAGAAGCTGGGACTGTTTTGTTTGGATCAAAGAAGGTTGATGCAATACAGGAACTGATAGCTTTTTCTCCCCCTCCATTTTCTGTCAAGGCCTGTTTCTTCTCGCAAATGGGACAATAAACATTGTCTATATCTTTAAAATAAGTGAGCAAAATACCCAGAGGGAAACGGAGGAGAAGTTGCTGTACACAGAGCCCTGCAACCTAAGAACTGAAAATGGCAGCCAACCAGTTTTGTTAAGCTGTTAAAAGACATTTCAATATGTATGTCAAGAAATCTAATTTGCCATGATTCGGCTGGCCTTGGCCTTTGCCTTTGCAAACAGATGAGCAGGGAGAACAGTGGGACAGCAGTGATTTTATCAATCTTCCTCAGACAGATGCACATTTTCTGATGCCTCTCAGAAAGCCCTGAACAATCTTACAGGTCTGAGAGATGCAAGGTGAGGTCCAGCTAGCCAAACAAAGCAGACATTGCAATAGGCACCTGTGGATGTCAATAACAGGGTTTAAACCATATTTGTTTTTTTTGGGGGGGGGCGTGGTCAGTGGTTTCTTGAGGTTTCTCATGGGCTACTTTTGATTTTGGGGATCTAATTTTTCAGTCTCACATTAGGTGAGATGTACTTACAAAGTAGCATTATCTTCTGTGTTACATCAGCAGCTTCAATGAGGCAATTACAAGGAAGAGGCAAGAAATTAACACCAAGTTAAAAACCTCCTTCTGAATTGTAATGATTCTGGGAAATCCAGCCTTTGAGCTCAAGCAAGAGGAACTCTGCGCCACTGCATGAACAATCGCATTGCACTGACCACCCTTGATCGGTTATGATGGACTGGACACATTGTTTGCATGTCCAACACGAGACTCCCCAAACAGGTGCTCTACTCCAAGCCCTGAAATGGCAGGCAAGCCTGAGGTGGACAGATGAAGTGCTTCAGTGATACCGTCAAAGCCTCACTGGCCAAGTGCGGCATTCCCACAGATCCCTGGGAATTTATCAGCCAAGACTGCCCAAAGTGGAGGAGGAGCGTCTGGGAACCTCGAGACTTGCTGCCGGGACAAAGCAGAAGCCAGGCAAACACAGCAAAAAGAGTGTGCTGCCACAGCAATGCTCCACCCACCCCTTCCCGCAACCATCTTCTGATCCATATGTAACAAAACCCACCCAAGCTGCATTGGTCTGTACAGCCACTGAAAGACTCACCCTGCGAGAGAGTCACCTTTGTCTGTGAGAGACCGCCAATGAGGATAATGTTTCATATGGTTACTAATTGTGGTCAGGGCAGCCATTCTCAAACATTTCCCAGACCCTTCCTGTTCCCCATTGTGGTCATTTTGAAAACTGTGACCTGCTGCTCGCCAAGCAATGACCAAACTCAATAAAATCCCCAATGAGTGTGCAGATTTCCAACTCCCATCACACTGCTAACAATCTAAACAAATCACTCAGACATCACGAAACATCTGCTGACTGAGATATTCTTTGTCCACCCACACCTGAATTTGCCACCATAGATGTAAAAAAAAAGTAAGTAAAAATAATCGGCCAAAGTTACATTCTCTGACCTTTCTGTTAATGAAGAGTTTGCGAGGAGAGAATTCTCTTTAACACCACCTCATGGAACAGATGAAGAGTGCAGCTACATGTAAACTCAGTGAGTTGCAAATCTACTCCCAGCCACTTTATAAATATTTTCATCAATCTACTTAAACATGTTATGGCACTTCTGGGGGAAATGAGACTTGAAACTGGAAATTCTGGCTTAGAAATAGGAATACTACCACTGCTCCACAAGATTCTCGCTTAAACTCAAAACTTTACGATTATGAGATTGGAGTGCTGCCTACTACGCTAAGAAATCATCCCCTTCCAGCCACTTTATACTCAAGCAAGCCGGAGTGTTTTTTTTTAAAATTCAGAGCACCTAGTGCAACTGGTCGATCTGTGAAGGGTACAGAAAGGTGAGAGATGATAATTGAACTTGACAAGTGTGCTTGAACTTCACTTGTACTTCATCTCACCTCATCCACAGCAAGCTGACACTTCCACTGAAATTACTTTGATGTCTGCCCAGCCAAATCTGCCAGCATCTTTTGTGTCAACAAACCAATCAAAATTGAAGGGGTCAAAGAGGCTTGCGTTACAAAATTTAAAAAATGTAGCAGGTGGAGCTTGCTGGCTCTAACAGTTATAGTGATTGCAATACCACACAACAAGGCATAAATTCCATTTTGGTACTTCGGCATTTAGCTTGCCAATTGTTTTGTCATTTAATCTGGCTTCGCTAACAGAACAACAGTGGTGTACAACAAACAAATTAGTGTCTCATATTCCCTCTTGTTTAATTTTGACTGTGTATCATTAGTAAATTCAACACATTGGGTCTGGTTATCTGGATGTTTATTGTGACACTGGCAGAAATGATATTCAGAAAGGAATTTTAAAATGTGATGCAGACGTCTAATTGACCATTCAAATCAAATCATGTGTCACAGTTTTACACTGTGTCTGATGAGGTTCAGCTGGTGCACTGCGTCAGTGCATTAACATGTCGCATTTTAGAATAACACGTGGCACCCAGTTGGTTTACAGCTGTTTCTGGTCTTTGCTGTCCTCAATACCTCAAGGGCCAAATGGATTACCTGAGGAAATGGTTGAAAAATCACAGAAGATAAAGAATGTTCCTCATCGTGGTAAAAGGCTGAATTCCAAATAGGACGATCCTGTAAAAAAAAAATCAATTTTTATTTCAGTATCTACTTATTGCATACTCTCCTGTCTTACATTTCTAATGACTTTGTTTGATATCTCTATTGAAGTTTAATATTCCGCCTGTGAGAAATTACTTCAATCTAGTGTCACAGAAATCCAAAACCAGACCGTATAATGCTACAGATTTTTGAGAATAAAACAAACTTTGTCTAATTTGTTGCTCCATATATTACATGAACTATATTATATAATACAAATATACATATTTGCAACAATCTAAAACAGAATCAGCGTCCCCCTCTTTTTTAAGAAATGACAGGCACCAATACAATTGCACTAAGCCGAACTACAACAAGTAAAATTGAAACTCGCCTCGAGACTCAGCTGCATGTACTAAAGCAACCTTAATCTTAGATGTTAGTTAGAAATGAACACCCTGATTTAAAATCAATGAAATTCTTTTGCTGGAAACTTGCAGTGTACTAGGAATTAAATGTAATGATACACTTTCGCATATAAGAAAAAGCATTGATATGGAACTGATAAAATAACTTTAAGACCAAACTTCCTTGCTAAGCCAACAGCATCAAAAATAGATTAGCTGGTCATTCATCTAACTTGTTTCATTGGGATGCTTTGATGCGTATAAATTGATGGTTGCAATTTTCTACACAATGCTATGGCTATCATTCAAGGAAAGGAATTTATTAGTACTGGAATGTTTTAGGACATTCTGTAAGTATAATAAGGTGCTATATAAATGCAAGCTCATTGTTTCTCTCAATTTATTTTAATGAGGGCAGCTGAAGATCGTTCCAGTTGAATTGTGGTGTACTAATTTAGCCTCCATTTAGAAATAAGCTTAATGGGAGGAGACAACATCTTCAAATGAATGAATAAATGCAACAATCACCCCCATTAGAGAAATTTCTCTGATTCATTTTCGCCATTAATACCAATTTTGAACCTAATGTGCCTTCTGAGTCCAATGCAGGTTCGAGCCAGACAATCAAATTAGATCCCAACTGATTTTATGCTCGACTGAAGTCATTGTTCACCAGGTGGGTTAAGTTAGAATCTGAGCTCTGGGGATGGAATTTTCAGCCTCCAGCTGAGGCTGGGATTGGAGGTCAGTGGGAGATCAAATTAGCCCAGCTGTTTGGTGTGCTGCTTGTTCTGTTACATGTTTAGGCCATTTTTGTAGAGGCAGGAGAAAGGGCTGTTAGGGTTGACCACTTACTTTGGGGTGAGCAACCAGTTTAGCTGGTCATTACACCCTGAAGGCCAAATAAAGGATGTCAATTTGAATTTTCCTTGTGGTCTAGTTCCTGCAGTTGGTCAGACCAGTTACTCCACTACTGATCCTTATCTTCATCCTAAATGTGAGATCTTTTATTCTTAAATATTGTCCCCAATTTTTTTTTCCAGACTCACCCTGTCAATTCTCCTTTTTTGTTTCAATAAGATTATTCTTCTGAACTACATTGAATATACATCCAACCTTTCCAACCTCTCCTCATAAAATATCCCCTTCAACCTTAGAATTTGTCATGTGAACCTGCTCTGAACTATTGCATCCTCTCTTAAATTAGAACAAACTGTTATATAGCAATCAACACATGGTCTTATCAATGCCCCGTAGAACTGCTACCAAACCTCCCTCTCACCTTTACTATATCCAATCTAAGTTTTCCCTCTTCACCTCTTTGATTTCTCTGTTTCCATTGACAGAGATAGACCTTCTACCAGTATTCATTACAAACTCACTGACTTCCACAAATACCTTGACTGTACTTCCTCACACCTGCTTCTTGTATGAAGTCCTTTTCATTCGCTCCTTTTCTTGGTCTCTACCAATCTGTCCCAGCTACATTATCTTTCACAATGACTTCAAGCATGTTTATTCTGTGGCTGGAGGTCCCTGAACCACGTGTGTCCCATCGCCCACACTTCTGCCTACTCTCCTTCCCTCTCACAGCCATCATGAGTTCCACTTAATTGTCCTCACCAGTTTCAAAAGCTCATCCTCCATCGTTTCTAGCATGATACCACAACCAAGCACATCTTCGTCTCCCGTTCCTTGTCAGAAATCTGAAGGACCCAGTTCATCTGCAACATCCTGGCCCATCCTTCTATTACTTCCAACACCTCATCCCCTTCCCATGGGGTCTACCCCTGCAATTAAAGTGATTTTGATTCTTGCCCTTTTAACTTCCCACATCATCACTCTTCAAGACTCCAAACGCTTTTCTTTTCCAAGTGAAACAGCAATTTGCTTATACTTCTTTCAGTCTAGTCTATTGTGCTTTGTTATTCATAGTTTTATCACCTCTACACTGGTGAAACTCAGCAGAGAGTTGCTGACCACATTTCAGAATGCTTCTTTTCAGTATGCAAGCATGATCGCAATCTTCCAGTTGCTTGCTATTTCTGTATGCTGTCTTGCTGTCATGCTCACAAAGCTGCTCTAGGTCTATTGCAGAGTTCCAGTAAAGCATATCAGGTTAACAGTAGAGATAGTAAGAACTGCAGATGCTGGAATCAGAGGTAACATAGTGTGGAGCTGGAGGAACACAGCAGGCCAAGCAGCATCAGAGGAGCAGGAAAGCTGAGCCTTGGATTGGGACACTTCTTCAGAAATGAAGAAGGGTCCTGACCCGAAACATCAACTTTTCTGCTGCTGTGATGCTGCCTGGCCTGCTGTGTTCCTCCAGCTCCATATTTTGTTGTCTTGGATTAACAGCACCTAAATTTTCACCCATGCACATCCCAGCATTCAGGATTCACCATTGGGTTAAATAACTTCAGATTATGAGCTCCTCCCACCATTTTTATATTCTTCCCCCCTTTTGTCCTCATCATCCCGGAATGCCCGCATCCTATTTTCATATATTTGTTTCTTACAGTCAGGGCAGGCCTTAATTCTGTTTTTAACATTTATTCTGGTTCTATACTTTGTTCCTTTCTTACTAACTTCACCACTGCCTTTGCACTTTTGTTCTGTGGCACCTTTGAGCTCTAATCTCTTTTCTCATATTTAATTTGTTCTTCGGCTTTCTTCAACAGAAAAAAAGACCGCCTCTTTTCCGTTCCAAAGAGAAGCCATATTGGATTCAAAATATTAACTCTGCTTTTCTCTCTACGGATGCTACCAGAACAGCTGAGTTTCCCCAGTACTCTGTTTTATTCCCCTAGTTTTATGTTACTTTCTGCTTACATTAAAAGCAGAAATTCCCTTACATTAACTAAAAAAATCCCGGTCATCACACCACATGCAATCTAATTTTTGGGATTGTTTTATCGGGACATTCAGATCCCTCTGTACCCCGAGTTCTGCAGTATCACTCCATTTAGATAGTATTCTATTTTCCTCTTCTTTTTGTCAAACTGTATCAAGTTCACCTTCTCCCATATGTGGCAATTTTTTCTGACTCGCTTAGCCTATTTACTTCCCTTTGCAGATTCTTCCTAACTTTCTTTCCAAACTACCATTACCAAATTTAGCAACGGCACATTTCATCCACTTTGTCCAAGCAATTAATAAAGATTGTCAATGATGTAGCCTCAGCAGCGATCCCTATGACAATCCAGCACTTACAGTTCTGCAATCAGAAAATATACAATTTAACTCCACTCTCTGCTTCCTGTCAGTCAGCCAATCCTGCTTCCCCATTAATATGCCTACATCATAAACTCATTTTTATTTCAAAAATAAACTTTAGTCATAAAAAGTCTTTGTACGTATACATAGCCATAAATGCAGTTTAGTTCTGTACAGTTGCATATCAAGTAAACAAACAAAACCTTGGACTTTGACTCTATCCAAAAAACCAAAGGCCTCTCTTATACATACAATACTGAGATTTATGTATATTCGATACACTGGGAGGGTCCGACAACTGAACGGACCCCCACTTATGTTCAGCAGGAAGACCTCAGACAGTGGTCTGTGCTCACTGCACCTTGACGGCCTGAACTTTTAGTGTTTCCCTCAGCACGTAGTCCTCGACCTTGGAATGTGTCAGTTTGCAACACTCGGTCACTGTCAACTCCTTGTTCCAGAAGATCAACAGGTTTTAGACAGACCAAAGAGTGTCTTTCACTGAATTGATGGTCAAGTGAACTATTAAAGTGAATGATATCGTATACAATCTGCTCAGAGACATTAGTGCACACCTCTGGAGCAGGAATGAGATTTGAATGTAGATCCTCTGATCCAGGGGTAGGGAAACTGCTACTGTGTCTCAAGAACAGAAACAAAGTTGCTGGAAAAGCTCAGCAGATCTAGCAGCATCTATGGAGGCGAAAACAGAGTTAACCTTTCGGGCCCGGTGACCTTTCCTCAGAACTGATGGTGGCTGGGAAAACGTCACTTTATATGCAGAAAATAGGGAGGTGGGTGGGTTAGGGAGTAAACAATAGGATAGAGCCCAAAGAGAGAGAAAGACAGTCAGACAGACAAAGGAGTTGCTAACGATCAGGCTGGGAGGGTGAATAGTTGTTAATAGGGACTGTTAGTGACTAACAACAGGGGGTGTGTAGTGGCAGGCTATGTGGCAACAAGGCCTGGTGTGTTGGGTGGGGGAGTGGGACATGGGAGAGTTTAGGCCCTAAAATTATTGAACTCAATATTGAGTCCGGAGGGCTGTAGGGTCCCCAAGCGGAAAATGAGGTGTTGTTCCTCCAGCTTGCGTTGGGCTTCACTGGAACACTGTAGCAAGCCGGAGACAGATGTTGGCCAGGGAGCAGGGTGGTGCATTGAAGTGGCAGGCAATCGGTAGTTCAGGGTCTTTTTTGTGAGCAGAACGTAGATGTTCTGCGAAGCGGTCGCCAAGTCTATGCTTCGTTTCCCCAATGTAGAGGAGACCACATTGTGAGCAGCGAATGCAGCAGGCTAGATTCTGGGAAGTGCAGGTGAAGTGTTGCTTCACCTGGAAGGTATGTTTGGGCCCTTGGATTCTGGGGAGGGAGAAGGTAAATGCGCAGGTGTTGCACCTTTGCCGGTTACAGGGGAAGGTGCCGTAGGGCTGTGGAGAGGTGCGGGGGTGGGGTGGGGAAGGAAGTGTGGACCAGGGTGTCCCGGAGGGAACGGTCACTGCGGAAGGCGGACAAGGGAGGGGAGGGGAATATGCGTCTCATGGTGGCATCTTGCTGGAGGTGGCAGAAATGGCATCGGATGATCTTCTGGATGCGGATTCTGGTGGGATGGTACGTGACGGTAAGAGGAACCCTATTGCTGTTGCGGGAGGGAAGAGAAGGGGTGAGGGCAGAAGTGCAGGAGATGGGTCGGACCCGATTGAGGGCCCTGTCGACAACAGAGCTGGGGAATCCTTGGTTGAGGAGGAATGTGGACATTTCGGAGGCTCCCTTGTCGAAGTTAGCCTCATTCTCTGGCTCGCTACAAGGTTCCAGTGAAGCCCAATGCAAGCCGAAGGAACAATACCTCATTTTCCACTTAGGGACCCTACAGCCCTCTGGACTCAATATTGAGTTCAATAATTTTAGGGCCTAAACTCTCCCATGTCCCACTCCCCCACCCCACACACCAGGTCTTGTTACCACATAGCCTGCCACTACACATCCCCTGTTGCTAGTCACTAACAGTCCCCATTAACAATTATTCACCCTCCCAGCCTGATTGTTAGCAACTCCTTTGTCTGTCCAACTGTCTTTCTCTCTCTTTGGGCTCTATCTTATCGTTTACCCCCAACCCCATCCACCTCCCTATTTTCTGCATATAAAGTGACGTTTTCCCAGCAACCACCAGTTCTAAGGAAGGGTCACCAGACCCGAAACGTTAGCTCTGTTTTCACCTCCACAGATGCTGCCAGACCTGCTGAGCTTTTCCAGCAACTTTGTTTTTGTTTCTGATTTACAGCATCCGCAGTTCTTTTGGTTTTTACTGTTATCGCAAGAGCTGTAAATGTGACTGATGCACGATTATTTTAAGTACATAGACAAGGAAAAAAATACCAATACTTGATATGAATACTGTAGCAAGACCCTTAAATTTACAGATATTAATATTCTTTGCCACAGTGTCACTGAAGTTATTTGCATGTGCAGATGGGTCTGTAATTGGATTGGGAACAGAAAGTCCATTTAACAAAAGTTACATGCAGCAAACTAACAGGAACAACACTGCAGCAGCTCATTCCCTGCTCATAGTCCCATATTCCCCAAGAGGGTTGCTTAAAGACCAAAAGCTTGCTACAGAATTGAAATGTTTTTGAGTGTTATTTCGCACCAAACATGTGAAGTATTGGACCAATGGTTTGCCTGCTGTGCACACATAATTCTCTTAGCATTACCACAGACACAAGAAAATTATATTGTCCTGAACTGACCATATAGCAACAAAAGCAACTTAATTAATGCAACATCTTGAGACGTTTCATGGGAGCATTATAAAACTTGGTATGACACATCAGATAGGAATGTACTGGGTCAGATGAGTGTTATGTTGTTATATTCCTCAAAAAGAGTTAAGAACCATATTATTATGTACATACCACATATCCAGAATGCCACATCACTATTTCATTACAGTTCATGTATAAAAGCAAGAATGTATCATTGTGCAAGAGCTTTCAACATGATTGATATATGATTACTTTAAGTGCATAGGCTTGGTAAAATCAGAGAAGTACTTTCAAAGTCAGCTCTAACATTTGTGTCTATATATGTGATTGCTTCAGACATCTAAATTAATGACAGGCAATAAAAGCTTGCATGCCAAAATGGAAGGTTTTAAGGACTGTCTTAATGGAGGAAAATGAAGTTGAGATTTGAAGAGGCATAGAGTGAAATTATCCTGCTTGGTTCCGAGGCAACAGAAGGAATGGCCACCAATGACAGAACAATTAATATGGAAAGGTGCCAGATGTACAAATTACAGAGATTGGGAGGGGCCAGGCCATAGAGGGATTTGGAGATAAAAGGAGAGAGATGTTACAAATCAAATCAAAAGTTAATGTAACAAAGATAGAAATTTCTGACAAAACTCAGCAGATCTGGCAGCATCTATCAGGAGAAAGCAGAGTTCGCTATCAGAAAATGAGAAGAAATTGTTTTTGTATGCTGAAGACTGAGATCAGGCATGGGTTATCCCCTCATGTGCCTACCCTTTCATATCTTGCTCTCTTTCTGGGCTCTGTCTCCACCTATCTGCTCACCTCTCACCCTACCATACCTATAATACCATAAATGCCACAGTTCAAAGATGTGCAAGTTAGGTAGATTGGCCATGCTAAATTACCCATAGTATTCAATGATATGCAGGCTAGGTGGGTTGACCAGAGGAAATGCAGGATTATGGGGATAAGTAAGGGGATGGGTGGGATGCTGTTCGGAGGGTCAGTTTGGATGTGTTGGGCCGAATGGACTACTTTCACTCTGTAGGGATTCTTCTATTCTAACTGTCTTAAAATCAGACTGACGGAGAGAGAGTCAGAGTCAGTTGGTAGTTCGGGATGGAAGTTTGCAGTGGAAACTGAAAACAATACCTTCAGTCTTTCCAATATTTAATTAGAGGAGATCCCTGCACATGCCATACAGGATTATTGAGGCCTCCCTAAAAATGAGTGAGGATTTCTGGGGGAAAAAAGTAATTATTTTTCATGTTTATTAACGAAATTATACACATTATAGATTACAGATTGGTGGCATTTTCTTTTCTTGCCAATATTCTGTTCAAATCTCTTCTGAAAGATTCAGCTCCTATCTGTGAACAGAACTCATTCACTCAATGTTTATCACAAAATCTTCACATCGCAAATGTTTTACAGATTTTTGAAATATCATTGTTCTAGCAAATGTAGGAGACAAAGCAGCCAATTTGCGTACAGTAAGCTCCCACAATAATGGCCAGATGATCTGTGCTTTGATATGTTGGCCAAGATGGAACAGGAAAATCACTTGTTCTTCCTTGAAGAGCATTATGTGGTCTTTATCATCCATTTTAGAATAAACTGCCTTGTTTTAACCTCTTATTCCCACTGTATAACACTCCCCTAATTTGGTAATATAAAAGCCTAGATGCAAGTAATCAACTCAAATCCATCAGGTCAGTGATGACATAAGTTGACTTTGGTTTTTGAGATTGAAAGTTCAACAAAGGTGAAGTCTTACGTTCCTTCCCCTGGAAACCCTTGCTCTGACCAGGGTATTAAATGGGGTTGGGATGTGTAAAATTTGTCTTGACAATGGGAGTCATTGTGTAGACAACAATGGCAGTATCAGCTTAGGTGGTCTTGGAGACCCCATTGATGTGGGGTGGCAGCACAGAGGTCTTGGCCCATCTGCGAACAGTTTATGACGGCTACTGTCACTGCAAGAGATCAAGACCAGTTCACTATAAGGGAATGATTTCCGGTGAATGTTACCCGCTGTCAATCCTAGTGACATTGATCCTAAGCTGTTGTGTCTTGGTGCTGTGCATGGCCTGAGGGAAGGTGTCCTGCTGTGAGGTTGAGGAGGTCACTGAATAAGGACCAGATCGAATTGAAGTAAATCTATTGTAACTTCCCTCCTGATACGTGGGGAAAGGGCAATTTCTCAGGAACCAAGGCAGGGCTAAATCCAGTAAAGGAACCAATAATACTTAGAAAGGAGCACACTGGTCCTATTGGATTATCACCTTGAAGTAAATAAGACGAGTATATGTCATTCACAGGTTTTGCTGTTATTTCATTCTGGGAGGGAAGGTGAGTTGGACAAAGGGAAGCTATAATAATGTTTTGAGGAGTTGCACATCAGTAGGTTTGGTGTAAACAGATTGGTACTATAATAACAATGGGGGACAATGGAGCAGTATTCATAATCATGCCACCCAGTCTACCTCGAAGTAGACAATGATCCTCATGGCAAATGGAATTCAACAAGTCTGCACATGGAAGGTTTCCGCTTCCACAGAATCAAAACAAGCCAACAATCCTGTTCCCAAGTCATGGGACTGGAAGTCCCTAGCCTGAGCTGGCTGAGGCATTGTGACCAACTTTGAATGAAATAATCTTCTGGATGCAATGGTTTGCCATGCAAATATGTTTCTCTTGAAGGCACTCCCCATGACTTGTTTGGCACTGAAGAGAAAATGTGGAGAGAAAATTATAAAGATTCTGCAAAAAAGAAGAAGATAATGTGATTTTCCTTCTTTAAAAAAATTCTTTAAAAATGATTTCTTGGCACCTTATGTGCAGAAATAGATGAATTAGAGCTATACTGAGCACAGTTGAAAAGTATTTGTAGGTGGCTGACAGGTAGCAATGTATTCCATTGGCCCCTGGTGTTGTCCTCAGTGGACAGTGCCAGGTGTTCGCCTTTCCTTATACTTACATACATGCAAAGACTTTCTCAGGAATTTTGCACTGTGATTTACTGTCAATTAAAAAAAAAACACTCAAATAGTGTTGCACTCCCTATTGGAATTGGTGACCACTGTGAACCAAGCATCCTATGATGTATGTATAAAGACAGTATGGGATTTGAATCAGAAAGTGCCAGCAAAAATAATTAATCCAATACAACATCAGATACAAAAAGCAAAATAGACTGGCAAAGGATGAAATTGTACAGAAAGGCAACATGGACAGAGACTAAAAGTAAAAATAATATTTCAAAATTATTTGAGATAACAAGGTGTAGAGTTGGATGAACACAGCAGGTCAAGCAGCATCAGAGGAGCAGGAAGGCTGACGTTTCGGGCCTAGACCCTTCTTCATTTCTGAACAGGCCCATTTCTGAAGAAGGGTCTAGGCCCAAAGCGTCGGCCTTCCTGCTCTTCTGATGCTGCTTGGCCTGCTGTGTTCAT
>JAHRHZ010000035.1:10746921-10798235 GCA_024137785.1 Ginglymostoma cirratum | reverse complement strand
CTACACCTTGTTATTTCTCATTCAAAATTATTTGATTGTTTAGTCATTATTTGTTGAAGTGGTGAAGACATTTTTCGACTATGAGAACAGTAAATTCACCATATCTAAGATTCACCACACTGGTAAATTAATTACACTGGAATGGATGAGGCCTAACTAAGTCTGGTGAAGTTATTGGGCATCTATCAGTCAAGCACAGCAACTTCACAACTTCCATGTATTTGAATGTTGAGTACCCTAGTGGGATGCTGGTATGGTGCAGCTCTTGGAGAAATAATGTTACTAAGATTGCAACTTCTTATTTTCCCTGTTTGACTGGACAAATCTAGCCACCAAAAGTTGTCCCATGAATTACTGTTCTATAGTGCTCTGATTGGATAACATCCCAGTTAGTTCCACAGCAAAATTTAGACAAGTACATTTACTTTCATGCTTCATTTCTTTTGAAGTAGAATGATCCAAAAGCACCTCTGGTGCAATTGGTGTGCTATAGAATTAACCATTTACAAAATAACTTCAATTTCATTGATTTCACTTCATTTACCGTTATTCATTTTATCATTTATCGAAAAACATCTAAGGTCATGACTAGAGATAACAATGTGTAGAACTGGATGAACACAGCAGGCCAAGCAGCATCAGAGGAGCAGGAAAGCTGACGTTTCGAGTCTAGACCCTTCTTCAGAAAGGACATGACTATGCTGCCATTAGTATAAACTTAACAAAATGCTTATTCTTGTAGTGGCTGTAACATGTTAGTGGTATGAGTTTGCATACAATCCCTACAATGTGGAAGCAGGCCACTTGACCCATCAAGTCTACACCAAACCTCCAAAGGCCATTCCACACAGACGCACCCTCCCACCTATAACCTTGCATTTCTCATGGCTAACCCACCTATCCTGCACATCCCTAAACAGCATGGGCAATTTAGCATGGCCAATCCACCTAATCTTCACATCTTTGGACTGTGGGAGGAAACCAGTGCGCCTGGAGTGAACCCACACAGGCGTTTATCCGAGAATGGAATCAAACCCATGTCAAGGTGCTGTGAGGCAGCAGTGCTAACCACTGAGCCACCACGCCACCGCATTTTGTAATATGTATATTTGAAACACTTTTCAATTCACTGCTTCTACATGGTTCAGACTTTTTTTCTGGTTTCATTATCTTAATTGCAAATAGAACCCCAGTCCTCACCACATAACAGTTATTATTCTTTACTGCTCTTTTTACTTTCTGACAATTAAATTGTGTTAAACACCAAGCTGAAAGTCATGGTTTGGATTTTCCACTGACCAGGCAGCATTATTCTGATAGTATCAGGAATCACAGAAACAAACATCTAGGAGGTGTGCATGAGGACTCTGTATAAACCTATCATAAGTCATCTTTGGAATTGTCTGATTGTTTGCCTGTCTGTGAGGTTTCTGTACTGGACAGTGATAAGTTGGTGGTCTCCAGTGAGCAAATAGAGAGAGTGTTTGGATGGGATGTAGCTATGTGGTCTGGTGGTTAAACAGTAACAAAGGTGAGAGGATGGAGTTGTAAGTACGAGGAAATGTCAGCCATGCCAGCTATGTGTGAGCAGTAGTGTGTCAATATGGCTGCTGTGCCATTACCTTGCCAGTAAGGGGCAATGCCAGATTGTCAACACTTGTCTGGGTACACAGCAGGCATTCCTTGATCATGTGGATGCAATACTTCAGCACATGAGTGGTGAGTTGCTCTGGGAATGGTTCATGTTAAGTTGGGTGTAGAATCAGATGTGAAGGATGCCGTAGGAGTTGCAGTTGATGAGGTGAGTATGGTAAGATATGCTGAGAGATCTGTTCAGACATAATGGCAAGAAACACGCCAAAAAATTTGATGCAACTCACGCAGCCAAAGAAACAACACTGAGATTCAGCCTATAGAAGTTAAGTGTTTCTAATTTCAGTCAGGACCATGTCTCTGCCCTTTTATATATGGGTTTGCTTGCTTCTGTGATTCCCGATACTATCAGAGGACACTGAATGTTCAAGGGTTGTTGTAACCTCAGCACTGACAAACAGGCAATGAAAGATAGACTTGCTTTCCGATCGATGAAAGGCGATCCATAAACAGAGAGAGCTCTGCAGAGAAGAAAGGACAATTTTACTGAAGGCTTGTTGTAGAAACACAACACCATTACCCAGAGAATTTAAATTTATTCCAATCCTTGAAAAATAAGTTCCAATTTTTCATACATTCATTTTAAATTCCAGCCAAATTAACAAGTTCCACAACACTTAGAGCATTCTGTTCAATATGCTGACAGCCCATTTGCTCTCAGTTTGGATTTAACATTAACACTTAAACTTAATAATTGTTGGGCTTTGGTTTTCCAGTCAGACAGTGTAATGTAGGACTTTTTTTTACACACCATTCTCTTTAAGCTGTGAAGTCAAACCTTTTAGCAGGTGAAGATCAGGAACTAAAAGGCGGTCATCACAGTATGTGCAGTCTTCATTCACACCTGATTTAGTGATAAGAATGGCAAAATCGATTTTTCAAGATGAGAAATCTCATCACTTTTCTATCCATAATTTGAAATTGTACTTTTTAATGGACTTAATAGAGGCCTTCAAAGTTATGACGATTAGAGACGTTTTCAGGAGCCCATTCTAATTTAGCGAGTAGGTCGGTAAGCAGAAGACACAAATGGAAGATAATTGTTAAAAGAACTGGGTGAGGGGAGGAGGATTCTTGTCTGTGCAGTGAATTTGTATAGTGTGGATGCACTGTCTGAAAGAACTTTATGTCAGATTAATTCATAACATTCAAAATATAATTGGATATATACTTGAGAAGGAAACACTTGGAGGGACAAAGGGTGATGACAGGGGATGTGGACTAAACTGATAGCATTTTTAAAGGGCTTGAGCAAATATGATTGGCTGAATACTTTCCCTCTGTGCTCTACGATTGTATGGTTTAAATGAACCTTCACAAATCGAACTGTTTTCTCTTATTTAGCACACTTCTTTATCAATGACAGGGTGCTAATTCTGCAATGATCTGACTTTGTGAAGGTAATTGTTAACTTAATTTGCTTAAAAGACAGAATATAAAAGCGCATTTTTAAAATAATATTCAAATGCTAAGACATGAACTCTAAAACCCGAGTTTTTATGATTGAAATAGACTGGTGTGAGAAGATGATTACAGAGAGATAATGGATACTAAGTATGACTGTGATTAGCTGTTGAAATGTTTTCAGTGTGTTGCAGACAAAATACAGAGGCAAAAGTAATAATTACTTTGAATTTGTCATGTCATTTAATTATAATCATTGATGAACAAATATAAAAATCTTGATGAGATTTCTTTGAAAATTTTTGTTACAATGCTGCTAACGTTGAGAGATAATCTTTACCTCTGCTTGTAAACAGAACAGGATTAATTCAAATGGGGAAGGAAGGTTTTAGAGGAAAAGCTGACTAAAGTATTCTGCGTTTCATTTAAGAAAATCCAAATCATCCTTTTAAAGATTCTTACTCCAGATACAACCTCTGCTCCAATACCTGAAGAATGTCAGTGAGTATGTATGGGGGTGTGAAGTGTTTGACATTAGTTATAAGATCCAGTTGTGACCCCTGAACGCCACAAAGTATGGGCAGTATTATCATATGGATGGGTTATAAATTACCTAGCAGAATGGACTTTGACGCTTGGTCCCAAATCCCCACATTCCACCAGTACCCTCCCAGTCCCCATTCCCAAGAGCCCCTTCCCCTCCCACACCCCAACCGTCCCCTCTACTCCCCCCTCCCACTCCAAAACAAGACAAGGTTGGGCCATAATTCCTACAGGTGGGAAATCTAAACTCAACAGGGCTGTTGGAATGCAGTGTTAAGTTCAAACAAACCTCATTTTCACGGGAACCAGAGCCTTATTCTGCAATGTGGGAGTCGCGTGTTTTTAGTAAAGTTGACAATGTAGGTAAGGTCTGGAGAACTGTCAAGCTGTCAAGTCATTTAATTGAGCAGTCCTTTAAAAACAAAAGCAAAATACTTCCTGCCTGTCTTTTTGAAAGTTAGGAATATTCTGTTGCAGCAATTTCAATAACTATTTGTTGACAAAACCCTCAGTACTTTTATTCCTGCATTTTAAATGTTTAGCCGCATTCCAAAGCACATCAGCCTGGTAACACAGTACTATCACTGAATTAGTAATCTTGAGGGTAATGCTCTAAAGATATAGATTCAAAATCAACAATGGCAGCTGGTGGAATTTAAATGCAGTTATTAAAATCCGAAATTATGAAGCTAATCACAGCAATAGTGACTGTGAAACTGTTAGCATAAAATTCCATGTGATTCACTAACATACTTTAAACAATGCAATCTACTAACCTAACCTGGTCTGGCTGAGGTGTGACATCTTCTCTTTGAGGTGGCTTAGCAAACCATTCAGTTTAAGGTAATTTGAGATGGGCAACATAGACATAAAGGAGTGGGACAGCTGGGGAGATTTAAGTTCAACAAAAGAAAACAGAGAGAAAATTACAGGGAAATGTGGAAGACCTTTCAAACAGTCCACCCAGCATTTGTGCCCCATTTATCCAGAACTGGTAGACCTTAAACTATGCCTCATCCACCCCCATGGATAAAATATTGCATCATTTTGTGGCACTTTTCTACCTCAAGATAGGTTCACCAAGACAGGAAATTTCCTGACTCAAGCTTCCCATCTCAGGAGCAAACATCCAGGCTGGAATGTCTACCTTGAGACATTTCTATTTGCTCTAATCCTAGAATGGGACCTGAACACACCATCTTCTGGCTTAGAGCTGAGAATGCTAACAACTGATCAACAGTTTGTTTCTTCCTCAAAACTAGTATATGGGTAAATCTCATTGCAAGGGCTGGGCACAATTGAAATGTGCAGCTTGTTCAAGGAACAGCTACTGCGTGTTCTTGATAAATATGTACCTGTCAGGCAGGGAGGAAGTGGTCTAGCGAGGGAACCGTGGTTTACTAAAGAAATTGAATCTCTTGTCAAGAGGAAGAAGGAGGCTTATGTAAAGATGAGGCGTGAAGGCTCAGTTAGGGCGCTTGAGAGTTACAAGTTAGCCAGGTAGGACTTAAAGAGAGGGCTAAGAATGGCCAGGAGGGGACATGAAAATCCTAAAGCTTTCTATAGGTATGTCAGGAATAAAAGAATGACTAGAGTAAGATTAGGGCCAGTCAAGGACAATAGTGGGAAGTTGTGCATGGAGTCCGAAGAGATAGGAGAGGCGCCAAATGAATATTTTTCGTCAGCATTCACACATGAAAAAGACAATGTTGTCGAGGAAAATGCTGAGATACAGGCTATTAGACTAGATGGCAATGAGGTTCATAAGGAGGAGGTGTTAGCAATTCTGGAAAGTGTGAAAATAGATAAGTCCCCTGGGCCGGATGGGATTTGTCCTGGGATTCTCTGGGAAGCTAGAGATGAGATTGCAAAGCCTTTGGCTTTGATCTTTACATCATCATTGTCTACAAGAACAGTGCCAGAAGACTGGAGGATAGCAAATGTTGTCCCCTTGTTCAAGAAGGGGAGTAGAGACAACCCTGGTAATTATAGACCAGTGAGCCTTACTTCGGTTGTGGGTAAAGTGTTGGAAAGGATTACAAGAGATAGGATTTATAATCATCTAGAAAGGAATAATTTGATTAGAGATAGTCAACACGGTTTTGTGAAGGATAGGTCGTGCCTCACAAACCTTATTGAGTTCTTTGAGAAGGTGGCCAAACAGGTGAATGAGGGTAAAGCGGTTGATGTGGTGTATATGGATTTCAGTAAAGTGTTTGATAAGGTTCCCCACGGTAGGCTATTGCAGAAAATACGGAGGCTTGGGATTGAGGGTGATTTAGTGGTTTGGATCAGAAATTGACTAACTGTAAGAAGACAGAGGGTGGTGGTTGATGGGAAATGTTCATCCTGGAGTTCAGTTACTAGTGGTGTACTGCAAGGATCTGTTTTGGGGCCATGGCTGTTTGTCATATTTATAAATGACCTGGGTAAGGGCGTTGAAGGATGGGTTAGTAAATTTGCGGATGACACTAAAGTCAGTGGAGTTGTGGATAGTGCAGAACGATGTTGCAGGTTACGGAGGGACATAGATAAGCTGCAGAGCTGGGCTGAGAGGTGGCAAATGGAGTTAATGTGGAAAAGTGTGAGGTGATTCACTCTGGAAGGAGTAACAGGAATACAGAGTACTGGGCTAATGGTAAGATTCTTGGTAGTGTGGATGAGCAGAGAGATCTCGGTGTCCATGTGCATAGATCACTGAAAGTTGCCACCCAGGTTGATTGGGTTGTTAAGACGGCGTACAGTGTGTTAGGTTTTGTTGGTAGAGGGATTGAGTTTCGGAGCTGTGAGGTCATGCTGCAGCTGTACAAAACCCTGGCGCAGCCGCGCTTGGAGTATTGCGTGCAGTTCTGGCCACCGCATTATAGGAACGATGCGGAAGCATTGGAAAGGGTGCAGAGAAGATTTACCAGGATGTTGCCTGGTATGGAGGAAAGGTCTTATGAGGAAAAGCTGAGGGACTTGAGGCTGTTTTCGTTAGAGAGAAGAAGATTAAGAGGTTATGTAATAGAGACATACAAGATGATCAGAGGACTAGATAGGGTGGACAGTGAGAGCCTTTTTCCTCGGATGGTGACGGCTAGCACGAGGAGTCATAGCTGTAAATTGAGGGGTGATAGATATAGGACAGATGACAGAGGTAGGTTCTTTACTCAGAGAGTAGTAAAGGCGTGGAATGCCCTGCCTGCAACAGTAGTAGACTCGCCAATTTTAAGGGCATTTAAATGGTCATTGGATAAACATATGGATGATAATGGTTTAGTGTAGGTTAGATGGGCTTCAGATTGGTTTCACAGGTTGGCGCAACATTGAGGGCCGAAGGGCCTGTACTGCGCTGTAATGTTCTATGTTCTATGTTCAATGATCAAACTGAAGGGTTTAAATTGCAATATGATATGTGAGAGTGAAAGCTAAATTGAATGAATGATTTAAATTTGATGGGTACTTTGTTACAATCTTTCAGGATGTGATTGTTTTTGTGGCTGTTGTGTTTCTCTATTTTTATTTCTATTTACGTTTGAGCTTTTTTTATACTCATTTATGGGATGTGGGTATAGCTGGCTGGGCTAGCATCAATTGGCCATTCCTAGGTGCCCTTGAAGCTGCCTTCTTGAACCATTGCAGTCCATCTGCTGTGGGTTGACCCACAATGCCATCAGGGAAGGAATTCCAGGATTTTGACCCAGCGACCGTGAAGGAACAACAATATATTTCCAAGTCAGGATGGAGAGTGGCTTGGAGGTAATTTGAAACATAGAATTATAGGATCCATCTAGTGTGGAAACAGGCTGTTCGGCCCAAAAAATCCACACCTACTCACCCCCACTTACCCTGTAACCCTACATTTCCCATTGCTAGACCACCTAACCTACTCATCCCTGGACACTAGGGCAATTTAGCATGGGCAATCCACCTAGCCTGCACATCTTTGGACTGTGGGAAGAAACCGGAACACCCAGAGGAAACCCACGCAGATATGGGAAGAATGTGCAAACTCAACACAGAAAGCTGCCAGAGGCTTGAAAGTGCTGGTGTTCCCATATATCTGCTGCTCTTGTCCTTCTAGATGGAAGTGGTTGTGGATTTGGAAGGTGCTGTCTGAGGATCTTCGATGAATTTCTACAGTGCATTTTGTAGATAGTACACACTGCTGCTACTGAGCCTTAACAAATATATTGAATTTTTAATGTAGGTATTTTGGTATATTCGGTGATGTATACCAATCAATTTCAAACATTAATTTGGACGTATTGTATTTTATAACATATAGTATACTCCCAGTAAAATTGAAAAGAAAAGAGTTAAACTATCACAATCTTAAATTATGTTACCTTCTTTCCAATGTCACAGCAATATCAATTTCTTCAGGAAGTCCAGCAGTCATTGCTGTGAAAATTATTTTAGCATCATTAGAATTGGCAATAAAATACGAGCTTTAGCATTTGTAATATAAATAACAACAAATATATGTTAAATCAGCAATTTCATCTTGCTGCTCGTAAACTGTTCAATGAAGCCTCATTCTTCAGGTTCATGGTATCAACAGAGCTGTTCAAGTAAATTACTATCTTAAAACTCACTTCCAAAAATCTATTACCTCCCGTGTATTACACTAGAGGAAGCTGACAAGCCTCCAATTTTTTCTGTTTGCTGCAAATATATATTGTAACCTTGGTCATTTATTCAGCAGGTGTCTGAAGGTAGATTTGGTTCATCTCAAATGAATCCCTATCTTTTGCAAACAAGACAGCTCCCTGACATCAGTACTACATGAATTCGTCATATCTCAATGTCGTCTCCCATGTTTATATCCCCTAACAAGCAAGCATCTTGAGAGTAGAACAAGCTGCATTTTAATGGAGGAGCCTGAATTAATTTATTTCACATCAGTATAGCAAGCAGTATGTCACACATCCCCTTCTAGTTGTAACTTTCATTTCCTGTACAAATTATGTGCAACCAACGTGTGATCTATGTGTTGGATCCTGTCTTATAAAGCTCAAACTATTTTAAAAATGCACTGTTGCAACCTTTCATTCCCAGACTAGTGATGAATAAAATTCGGTGCAACCAAATGTGTTGCTACTGCATTGGAACAAGTTAAAATCAAGTTTTTGTGGTAAAACTATGGTTCTTTACTTTAGCGTATAGGCAACAAAAAAGACATTGTGTGGGGAGTGAGCAAAGAGAGGGCAACACAAGGTGTTGTCATTCTGAATAATGGTTGAAGAAAATTGTTTTACAGCAGCTTTGTCCCGTGAATAAACACTCACCTCAGAATTACACTTCTCTTTTTTTTGTCCTTTCATCCCCAGCTCAAGATTTAGAAGATCTTGTCTCCCAAAGCTTTGATGTAAAATGAAATGAAATTTTAGATTTAAGCTACACGGTTTCAATCATATTGCACAGATTAACTTTTGCCTGAAGAGGGTGCCATTTACTCATCCATCTTCAAGCATCCATCAAAGTTAAGAGAACTGCAAACAAAAGTAAAAGGCACAAATTGGATCATGATACATCTTCCATATGGTGAGGTGTTAATAGCTGAGCTGACAATGGGAGATGCTGTTAGATAATCCACATAATTAAGCAAAACAAATCATTAAGCAAGCCAGGCACGGTATACCGTAACATCAAGGCTATGAAAGGTGTGGCTATTATTGTCAGATACTGAGGTATATATGCTCTGTCACAGTAAAAGCCTGCAGCGCTAGATGTCATGGGAGTTCTTTAATATTCCGTTTGTATTTTCATTTCCTAATAGATAAGGCCAGTTTTTGGACACAACCCAAATCCTTGCACCTGCCATTTCTTTAATTCAAATACAAAAGCTTACTCACTGAAATATCACTGTTTCCATCAGACTCAAAGATTATGCCTTCCATTATTTGAGAAACCGTTGCCAACCACCCATTTGTGTTTCCTGATTGCTCTGAGCATTCAGATGAATTGTGTCTGATAAATGTCATGTTAATGGCTATTTTCATGATCTGCAACATGCTTTTTTTGACATTTATTCAAATGCTTCACTCATTTTCATTTAATTTTCATGTCTCCAAGCCTATCATGAAGCTAAAATGCCCAGGCAGCACAGCGCTGTTGTGCATGATACATCAGCTTACAATGCTACAAAGTGGCTGGTCTAGTAACTTCACACAAACCAAACTTGTGATGTTGACCGGACCTTCAGAAGTGTTTGGTGCCTTGTCATGAGGAGATGGAGGGAAGCCACAATGGAAAGCAACGGACCTCCATTGATTGAAAAGAATACACACTAATCTAATTGATCCCTACTCCAACATGTCCATCTTTCAGCAACAAATGAGTGTTAGAGTCAAACAGTTATACAGTACAGAAACAGACTCATTGGTCCAACCGACTGCACCAACAAGTTATCTCAAAGTGAAATAGTCCCATTTGACTGTGTTTGGTCCATATTTCTCTACACCATTCCTATTCATGTACCTATCCAAATGTCTTTTAAATGTTGTAATTGTACCCAACTCCACCCAGCAGCTCATTCCATACATGCATCACCCTCTATGTGAAAAAGTGGCCCCTCAAGTGCCTTCTATATCTTTCCCCTCTCACCTTAAACCTATGCCCTCTAGTTTTGGGCTCCCCTACCCTTGGAAAAAGACCTTAGCTATCCAACTTATCTATGTCCCCCCAGATATGTTTATAACCTTGTTAGAAAAGTGTTAAGATATTAAAGAGTAAGCTGACAGGTCTATCTGCTGAAGCTTCACAGCATTGTAAATTGTCAGTGCTGTTATAGTACAGTATGGAAGCAGGCCCACACCCCGACTATCCCTGTAACCCTGCATTTCCCATGGTTAATCACTGAGTCTGCACATCCCTCAACACTATAGGCAATTGAGCATGGCTGGTCCACCTAACCTGAACATCTTTGGATTGTGGAGGGAAACCCCGAGCACCCAAAGGACATCCATGAAGACACAGGGAGAACATTCAAACTCCACACAGACAGGTATCCGAGGATGGAATCGAACCCAGGTCCCTGGTGCTGTGAGGCAGCAGCGCCAACCCCTGAGCTACCATGATTGACATATGAACAGACAAATGCTTGCAATTAACCCACTCGGAATGGTCAACGCGGATATTTCTTTTGAAATTAAAGATATAAAAAATGTGGCTAAGACTAGAATACCCATTCAAACTCACTCACTTGGGGTACTTTAGAAGAGGCCAAATCATTTCAGCACATTTGGAGAAACTGTCGAACTTATGATTTTCTAGCAACATGTAGAGTATCTTAGGTCTGCACATATTTCCTGTCTGCTTTGTGTCATTGCATTTGTTACCTAGTTGTGTTGTTTCTTTTTCCCTTGTGAATTTCTTATACCTATATTTTTGTCATGGAAATTATCCTGCTATACTATAATTATACCCGATCCACAAATTGTCATCTCCCAGCTTTTCAGTTTTTGCTGCAGCAAAACTCTTCGCATTCGATGAGTTTCCTTAAACTAGTTACCAAATTGCCCAAAGTTTGCTCTCAAATCAAAAAAAAAGCTTAAAGTAACATGAACAGAAAATATACCATTAAAATGGAGAACTGAATTATAATACAAACCGACCAATTATTTCTCCCAGAATGCTGTATGGAAATTTGGTTTTACATATTAAAACAGCACAATTCTATCTGTGACACCACTGATCGGAGTTCCTATGCTCTCAAAATATAATGAAAAATCATATTCAATTTATAACATACTCAGGATGTTCAACTGTTTCCATGAAACAGGCATGTACCACCTGGAGTTATGTATCAGCCATTGTGCGATATCAGTACTGTGAGATAGCTTCCTTCAGGGTCCCTGCCCTGCCAGACCTGAAACCCAAAGGAAATCATAAAGTTATGGAGCCCAACTCTGGATTGAGATAAGGCAGAGACTGATTATCTAACTGCATCCTCAAAGTGAGTGGACGAGGGTCGTAAGTTTATCTTTAATTATTTCATAGGTTACAAGTGTTACTGGAAAAGATAGCATTTATTGCCCATCCATGATTGCTCTGGAACTCAAACTTGAAATTGAAATGAAACTGGCTTTTAATTCCAGATTTGTTAATTGAATTCAAATTCCATCTGTTGTAATGAGGTAGAATTTGAATCCACATTCCCTGAATAGTAACCTGAGCCTCATATTTACCAGAGCTTTCAGCTAACTTGTCTCTGATGAAGTGAGGTGTTGCAAACATTTGGACAGCTAGGGATTCAACACTCACTATTATTGAGATGAAAATGTAAAATTTCATTTCTGCATCAATATTACCTCACAGGAATAGAGTATCTTAATAACCTCAAAACATTTCTATTCTATTTCACAGGCACCTTTTACTTTTGAAGAGTGTTTGCATGCCTCAGATGCAGTGAATGCATTATAAGTTAACCCTTTCAGAGTGTATGTCCGCATTTGACGTTATTGAACAATAATTTGGCTCCATTTGGGTCAATGCCCAGAGCAATTACTCATAATACGTCTTTTTTGAAATAGAAATGAAATCCTTAGTCATGCAAGAGTTTAGTTATTTTGACAAGAGTGTTCCAATGATTAAGCAACCAATAGCTGTTTCTTCCTTCAAAGAGTAATAGGGGAGGTGATCAGGATCAGTACGGTAACTTTGTAATCCTTGCTCGATTAAAGCTGTAAGTCTAGGCTTTAAAGTGAAAGTGAGATAGTATAGGAAGCTAAGACAGATTCGTGACCTCAGCCTGACACAAGTAAAAGTTCTTCATGTCCTCTTCAACGTACTGACTTCTGGAAACCAGGTGAAAGCACAACATCAAACAACGTTTAGTAACCATAATCCTGGCTCAATCTTTATGTACAACCCAAAAATTAGGGAGCTGGATTTTAACTGGGCTAAACAGTGAGAGTGAGGGCACGCAGTCATTCATGGGAAACCAGAGAAAAATGCAAGTTGTCTGTCAATGGCTTTTTAACTCAACCTTTGTCTGACCATGTTTCTTTGAGGTCTTCTGGCCAACAACTCTGTTGAAGTCAGTTCAATGTTAATATCTAAAGGGACACTCCCATTGCATGATTTGCAGCAGCTTGGAAATTGGGAGAAAAATAGACGGAATTGGCTGAAAGGGAACAGATGTTCAATGGTTGCTTCTCTTCCTGAATGTGCTGTTGGGAGTTGTAAGAGTTCACAGGGAGGTACTCTACCCTACTGACAAAAAATGAAGACTGCAGATTAAACAAGGGAGGTATGGCTGGATTCTGTCTTGAAGTCAGCATGAGGAGTGTGGTATCACATGTGTGGATAGAGTGCCAAAATTAGTTTTTATAAATTATTGGGTCAGGTAAGGTGAATGCAATGGTACACTTACCAGCATCACGATCTGTGTCTCACACTAAGCCCCAGATTCTTTTCTTTCTATATTCCAACACATATAGCCTCATGCCAATTAACTTCCAGGTATATTTCCTTTGCTTATCCACCTTGTCACATCCCCAGCTGCGTAAGAATGAGATTTCATGTGGACTTCTGAGTTAAATAATCCAAATTTTTCCACTAAAGCAATCAGTCTGCAAAAGCAAACGGTAAATTATGTTCATTTGGACCATCTGTTGAATTATGGTATGTACAATATTGCAAGTGGCCTTGCAATGGCATAAGTTGTTCCATAACTGTTGCTAAAACAGAACGAGAAGAACAAAGTGGTCCTTGAGGTTTGTCTACAGCCTTATCCATTATCTCTTTCTATTTCTATGAGAATATGTAAATTTTATAAATGGTTGATTGTATATTCAAATGTTTGCATTTTCAATAAATCGGAGCTAGCGAGTCCATTTATTATTTTAGAGTTTTTTTTTCTCAGATTTCATGTGAAATTGGGATTAAGCCTCTTCCGAGGAAGGAGTCTTTTGTAAATACTTTTATGATGCTTTGTTCCATTGTCTTGAATCTAAATATACATATAAATTACCTTCTGTCATCAAAGCACGTTGGGAGCTACTCAATCAGAATGATTGACTTTGTGGATGATGTTGTTTTGTACCATAGAATCCAATTCCAGCTTGACCTTTAAATTTAATGTTGAATTTGCTCTTTGGTGCACCTTCTCTGTAGCGTAACATTGTATTCTTTGCTCTATTCTATTACCCTAATGCACGTTGTTTGGTATGATCTGCCTGTCCTGTAGACAAAACAAAACTTTTTTTCTGTACTTGTGATAGTAATAAATCAAATCTAATGAAAAAAAATCAGTTAGCTCATCTTGCGTGCACTGAATCACACTGTGCCATGTTCCTGAATATATCCCTTGTAAGATGCAGTGATATTTCCACTGTAAATAGCGTTAATTTTGGCATACAGAGAATTTTGCTTATTCCATTTGGATGGAGATAAAGGCTCAGCTTTTCTGACAGTGTCCATATGGTCTGTCAGGTTTGTCCTATGTATTGTGTGAAAGGACTCTATAAACTCTTGGATTTGTTGATATGGTTGACTGCCATGGACAGAACTTTGAAAGCTTTGTTCCTTGGTTGCTCCTCTTTACATGCCAATATGACACATTGTATTGAACTTTGCATTTCTTTCGGTGATTTGATTTCCTACACAGTTTAGCCCATTGTCATCTTGTCAGACACAGCTTGCATTTTTCTTTAAATACTGGATACTGTCTGTATAGGTGAGACAAGGCACTCCTCAGATAGGATTTGGATGTTCCACTGAGCCTGTTAATGGCTGCAGTTGTTGTTCCGCTGTCAAGCACTTCCAGATATTACTGTTCTGCTGCAACTGTTTCAAACTTGTGACCTGTTTCTCGCAGAACTTCAACAGGCTCTTTGGTTTTAATGAGAAGTGCCTTTTGGAAGGATTTGGTGGGTAGAAAGACAACGATCCATTCCTTAAGTCTTTCAGGTAATTTCTCTCCAGAAAAATCACATTTCGTACCTTTGTGTTGATGCCTGCATATGAATTGGTCAAATATTTCACATGGTTGTTATTGGAGTGATATGAACAGAAGCCGGTGTATCCTGACATTGAGTTGAGCGATAAATTGAGCTACTAAAGACTGGAAAAATTTATCAAATTCCTTGCAGTCATGGTCAGAAATACTGGAGGACTTTATTCTTCTTAATCCTTCTGCGCTGCTTGAATTTAATTTTTAAATAATCTTACCCTCCTTTCACATAATTAACAGAGTAACCAAGAAATAAATTCATTCCTCAGCTTTTATTTATATTTCCTCCAGATAATTCTGGTAGATTTTTTGCTTCCTAGCCTTTAACAATAATGATCCGAAGAAGCAACATATCTTTGATATAGGACCCAAAGCAGTGACAAAATTGGAGGCAAAGTTTGATTATTTTTGTCTGTTTAAGCTTATCTATTTGTTTCATCTAAAAAATAGCAGATGCCACCAGAAACTTACCTGATATGTAATTGTGATTTCAATTCTAACTCAGAATTCATACATGTCATGCCATAATATTTCTTAAGAAAATCAAATAATACCAACCTCTAAGAGAAAAAAAATGGAAGTTTCAGATTCTGGGATTCCTTTGATAGATGTGAAAAATAGAACTAATCTTTAATTACCTTATAGGTATAAGTTTTGAAAGATAATCAAAGTTATAAAGTTTAGCACCTCCCTTATAATGGATTAGTGCTTTGCATAATATATTTTTCATCTGTCCATTCATTTGCAATAGAACAGATTGCTGGCCTGAACGAAGAAGAGATAAAGAGGTATTTAAGTTCAAAGATTTTGGAAAGCAACAAGGCAGTTCTGTGTTGTCTGAAAAACTGCAGGATAAACTCAATTAAGCATCAGAAAAATTGTAGTAATTCACTGGATCTACAACTTATCCTTTCATATCTGACCAAAAAAGTGGGGTCTTTGAAATCTCCAAATGTGGTATTCGGCTTTCTGATTTTGCCCAAAAGTGATCTCGGAGGTGGTGATCGTTGAATCTGTGGGACATCTGTCACATTTGTTGGATAATGTGGGAATTTGGAGTTCTGGTGGATGCCAAATTCAGCTTGGGCAGAGTCAGCAGAAACCACACTGAGAAAGGATGAGGATTACTTTGTCTTTTTTTAAAAATTAGCAAGCCTAAACGTTGCTTCAATTTGTGGCAACTGTCATTGTTCACAAGCCATTCTATTGTTCAAACCTTTTTATTAGGCAACAGAAGAGCTTTGCCTAGTTTGTATATTAGACTTAGCACCATATTTGCAAGAGCAAACAAACAAAACATTCACAGGAAAGTTACAGCTCTACACCAATGTGTCCTGGAAAATACTGGAGAAAGATTCAATTTCTTGGCAGATTTTTTTTTGTTGAAGTCCTTTAACTTCTGACTTAATAGTAATGAGTGAACTTGATACACAGTGCTGTTTCACGTTAATTGGTATGACATTAGCTTTGTCATGTAAGTCATTACTTTCTGTGGAACGTAGCCATTCTTCGATTAGTTTATGAGGAAGCTGAGACTTGAAACAGGCAGGAGAACAAATAATTGTTTATTTGGAGCTTGGTGTCTCATGCTGACAAATTCTGGATACTAGCAATCACCTAGAAAACATGCAATTAACTAATTACTGACAAGAAGCCATACTTCTGAAGAGCAATGAAGTGGTAAATGATCTCTTTTGAATTCATTATGATAAATTTGGCTGTGAATGTTCAAATTTAAATCAACCATCTATTGGAAAGTGATACGCTGAAAGAAATGATAAAGTCCTCAATGTTGCAGAGCACAGCTGCAGGCTAACCAACCAGCTTAGTTCACAATGGAACCTGGAAGAAGAGACGGACCACTGCAATTCCTCAACATAGTGCTATAGACTGAACACGTAAATGGATCATAGTAAGCTGTTTTAGTGAGCGATTTGATTCTATCTGATTATGTTTCAGCACAATGAACTTCCTCCTGCCTGAGTTATGGCTCTTTAAACTGATACCTAGACTCTCTGAAATGAGCAAGTGTTAAAGGTACAGAGGTTGCAATTTGCAATACTTAAACAGAAAAGGCAACAAGTGGACAATTAAATTATCAGTAACTTCAAAATGATATTTCGTCTGTGAAGCTGAACTCCAGATACTCTTCAATGTATTCTCTTCCTTCCCCTGGCATCTGGATTGTGTTGAAACGTACACTGTGTCATATGCCATCTCATTATCTCACAGGAAGTATATAACATTGATTTTCCAACCAATCTTTGGTGTTTTAAAGCCCAAAATATAGTCATTGAGTGAGTTGGATTCTTAAGTCTTATTTCAGACATTTTTCAGACATTTTCACAGTATGCGCCAGAATTAGGAGCTAAACTGGACCAAGTGTCTGTTACTGGGATTCTTTCACATCAGGCCAAACATCTAATAGAGAAGCTCCCACCCACCCTCCTGCAAAAATGCCATCCCCTATTCCCAATTCCTTCGCGTCCGCCGCATCTGCTCCCAGGATGAGACATTCCACTCCCGTACATCTCAAATGTCCTCATTCTTCAAGGACCGCAACCTCCCCCCCACAGTGGTCGAGAACGCCCTCGACCGTGTCTCCCGCATTTCCCGGAATACATCCCTCACGCCCCGTCCCTGCAATAATAACCAAAAAAGAATCCCCCTCGTCCTCACATACCACCCCACCAACGTCCGGATCCAACGCATCATCCTCCGACACTTCCGTTGTCTGCAATCAGACCCCACCACCAAAGATATTTTTCCCTCCCCACCTTTATCTGCCTTCCAGAGGGACCACTCCCTCCGTGACTCCCTTGTCTGCTCCACACTCCCCTCCAGCCCCACCACACCCGGCACTTTTCCCTGTAACCACAGGAAGTGCTACACCTGCCCCCACACCTCCTCCCTCACCCCAATCCCAGGCCCCAAGAAGACTTTCCACATCAGGCAGATGTTCACCTGCACATCTGCCAATGTGGTATACTGCATCCGCTGTACCCATTGTGGCTTCCTCTACGTCGGGGAAACCAAGCGCAGGCTTGGGGACTGCTTTGCAGAACACCTGCGCTCAGTTGGCAACAAACAACTGCACCTCCCAATCGCAAACCATTTCAACTCCCCCTCCCATTCCTCAGATGACATGTCCATCCTGGGCCTCCTGCAATGCCACAGTGATGCCATCCGAAGGCTGCAGGAACAGCAAATCATATTCAGCCTGGGAACCCTGCAGCCCAATGGCATCAATGTGGATTTCACAAGCTTCAAAATCTCCCCTCCCCCAACTGCATCCCAAAACCAGCCCAGCTCATCTCCACCTCCCTAACCTGTTCTTCCTCTCACCTCAAGCCACACCCCCATCTCCTATCTACTAACATCATCCCACCCCCTTGACCTGTCCGTCCCCCCTGGACTGACCTATCTCCTCCCTACCCCCCCACCTACACTCACCTTTACTGGCTCCAACCCCCCCTCGTCGACTTGTCTGCCTCCTCTCCACCTATCCTCTCCTCTATCCATCCTCTATCCGCCTCCCCGTCTCTCCCTATTTATTTCAGAACCCTCTTCCCCTCCCCCCCATTTCTGATGAAGGGTCAAGGCCCGAAACGTCAAGTTTTCCTGTTCCTCTGATGCTGCTTGGCCTGCTGTGTTCATCCAGCCCCATGCTTGTTATCTCGGATTCTCCAGCATCTGCAGTACCTTTTATCTCTGATAGAGAAGCAGTCGGGGATTTACTAACACCAGTCTGTGAAGTTGCCGTTTTTTTCTGTTGTTGATTAAGCTTTAGCTGTACAGTTATCAGAAGGCAGATGATAAAGATGGTGATGCTGTCGAAGGAATTTCTGAAAGGAAGCTGCCCACTCTCTAAAGCAGTGGTAGTAGGAATTTGGTGTAGCAACAATTTTCAGAGATTGTGGGAGCTATTTATTCAACTATAAGCTACGTCTTGTACTAGCAAGTAAGTGATAAGGAAATAGGAAAATCTCCAGCAAAATGGAACACATCGCATTTGCAGCAGACAAGAGAGGCGGAAATGCGATAGTTTGACTCAGTCAAGTGCAGACCTCTGCTCATGTCCAAGGAGTTCACATTTATGAGTTTGCTTTATCATTTTGATTTAGAGAAAACCATCACTTGAAGCGATACTGCTGCATTATCTGCATTTCTCCTGCTGCGCTCTCCACTGACCACTGATCCTCCCTGCTTTAGATTAACAAGATAGAAAACACTTTCTAATTGCCCTACAATGTTTTCTCTAAACAATATAAAACTGTAACTACACACCAGGAGAAAAGCATTAAATGGTTAGATAGGGCACAAGCAGATTCTCTTAATTTGAAGTTGCTTAATACAATTTACCTGCGATCAAACATACCCCTGTGTTATTTTATTCTAATGAATTAATTTCTGCTCTTGAATAAATAATTCTTTTCAGCAAAGAAAACAGGTTTTGAATTACCAGGAGTAGCCTGAATAAAATGTTTAACTTTTCAGCTGCCACTGTACTCAGAAGAGGTTGAAATGATTGGGGTTTTCATTGCTCTGTTTAGTGGTTGTCACACGTATCTTTGGTGAAGCCTCTATACATCCCAGCTACTTTAATTCACTTGGAGATAACAGTCACAAGTTTAATTCAGGCTGTACAAGAAAAAAAGCATTGTGGATGCTGGATCTCAGAAATAATATCAGAAATAGTTGGAAAAGCTCAGCAAGTCTGGCAGCATCTTTGGAGAGAAAGCAGAGTTAATGTTTTGGGTCCAGTGACATTTCTTCAGAACTGATTATGGCTGGAAAATATTTGGTAAATATGCTAAAGAGGGGAAGGGGGAGGAGTAAACTGGGTAAAGTTCAGCCTGGGAGAATGACTTGCTGCCGTTGGGGATTAGTGGCTGATAATGGGTTGTTGGTGGTAGCAATTCCTGTGATGCCAAGGCCTGGTGTGTAAGATTTGGACATGGGTGCTGGCACTCTGGCCCTAAAGTTATTGAATACAATATTGTGAGTCCAGAAATTTTTTTTTTAAATTCATTTCCGGAATGAAGGCATCATTAGCTGGGCCACATTTATTGCCCATCCCTAATTGCCCAGAGGCCAGTTAAGAGTCAACCACATTGCTGTGGGTCTGGACTCACATGTAGGCCAGACCAGATAAGGATGGCAGTTTCCTTCCCTCAAGGACATTAGTGAACCAGATTGGAAAAAAAAAAATCACCAACGATTTAATAGTCATCATTAGACTCTTAATTCCAGATATTTATTGACTTCAAGTTCCACCATCTGTCCTGGTGGGATTCAAATCCAGGTCCCCAGGACAATCGCTGTGTCTCTGGATTAACAGGCTAGTGATAACACCACTAGCTTTTCGCAGGGTTCCCAAGTGAAAAATGATGTGATGTTCTTCCAGCTTGCACTGAGCTCTGCTGGAGCACTGCACTAGGCCCAAGACAGAGATGTTGGCCAGGAAACAGGATTGTGGTTTGAAATGGCAGGCAACTGAAAGTGCAAGGTTATTTTTGCAGAGACAACATAGGTGTTCTGTGAAGCAATAATCCAGACTGCATTTTGTCTCCCCAGTGTATAGGAGACCACACTGTGAGCAGCGAATACAGGAGATTAGACGGAGTGAAGTTCAGGTAAATCACTGCTTCACCTGGAAGATATGTAAGATCCAAAATATTGGGCAAAACACTGGGCTGACGATGCAGCAAACACAGAACAGAGTCAGCAAAATGGGGATTTCTGTCTGGGTCTATTGTTCAGCCTGGAATTCAATTTACACCTCCTCAATAAAAGAATAATGAATCAACACTAACAGACTCTAGCTCGAGACAGCTTTCACACTTTGGGCTAGCCAATACAGTGTGGGGCGTATAGAGGTACTGGGCATTCAACTTCAATCAAAATCCATTCACACATACTCTTAATAATCTGGAAACCAATTGACTTCAAAAAGAACATCAGAAACAGAATGGAAAGCATAGATTTGCCATGAAGATAAGGGGCCCACAATCAGTATAATTGCAGCTCCCCATCTCAACTGAGAGAGCAATTCTAGCCGCAATTCCAAAATTGTTCCAAGGAGCAATTCTGATAATCGTCCAAGAACATTCCGAGAACTTTTGAGCTAGAGTTATCAGCCGCATGCCTGTTCTGAACCGGGAGAACCGATGGCAACCAACGGCGACCAGCAGATCCAAGAACCAACAAACTCCAAAAACGAACCAACCTGACCACACACACCAGTCCTCAGACACATTGTGAGATGAAAACAGGGCCGGCAAAACCAGGTACTTACCTGATAGATCCAAAACGTACCTTACCACATCTGCAGTCTCAACCCAAACTGAAAAGCCTACACAACCTAAAGCCTTCATCCAGACTCCAGGTTTGGCAAGATGGAACAACCAGGCAAATTTCAAAACAGCTGGTATTATATTATGTTGTTTTGTTTAGTGCAAATGTACCAATCATACAGGAATTGATAGAACACTAATGTAGAATAATTCTTTGAAGATAAGACTCCATTACATGCAATGGTAACTGGGAGACTATGTGGAACACATCCATTCTGTAGGATTGTTGCTCTGTTCTGTCTATACATGACAAATGTTTATATACCATATCCTGTATTACAATCAATAGCAATGCCCAGATCTGTGTTTTAAAGGCTTGCCTTGTGATGCTGGTTATAGATTTCTATACATTAGACTACAGAACTTATATGAAGCCACACATAGTCAGGGTCATCTTGAGTCTGATATTTTGAAATTTATTTACAACACTCACTAGTTACAAGGCTACAATATCACAGATTTATACACTTGGTCTGGTTTCCAACACTAATGTTAAACACACACATGGCTGACTGACTACATTGACTTTGTGCCAGAGAGTGAGTGACTGGAGGCAAGGTGATTACCTTTATGTTACCTTTATACCACAACATCACATTTTACGATGAAATGTTACTGTCTTAAAGATAGTTTAGTCTGCAACCTCTGCCATTATTCAACATTTTGAATATTGTTTCATTTTGTATCCATTTATCATATTGCCCCTTATATGCTTTGAGCATTGTTACAATGGCTGGTCTGCCATGTCTCTCCTTGCCCAATATTTTCACACATAACAAGGTGTAGAGCTGGATGAACACACCAGGCCAAGCAGCATCAGAGGAGCAGGAAGCTGACATTTCGGGCCTAGACCCAATATTTTCACTTTCAGCTTTCAGAAAAAAATGGTTAAAATGTTTAAAATGAATATGAAATTATTGAATCATTATCTCTGTGCTTATCCATTCTGCTTTTATGAAGAGATCTTCCTTATTTAAGATTATTTATTTAAGAAACTAATAGCAAATATGTCATGGGTTTAGCATCTGGTACGAAACATAGTTGGTTACATAAAATGGGATTCCATCCTTAATACAAAGGTTACATATTTTCCAATTCACTATTGCAAGTTGATGAAAAATCTCAGGTCATCTTAAATTACATTGTAATATAGCTGATATGTTTAATTTTTTAGCACTCTAAGATTAGCCTTTATTTTAATTTATTTCAGAATCATTCCCCCAATATAATCTCCCTTTATCATGACATTTTCTTTAAATAGATATTGCAATAACTTAAGAAGTAACTTAATTTCATAACTTTTACAGCAAATCATGATATACAATGTCAGCGATAGCAAGAACTGCAGATGCTGGAGTCAGAAACAACACAGTGTGGATCTAGAGGAACACAGCAGACCAGGCAGCATCAGAGGAGCAGGAATGCTGAAGTTTTGAGTCAGGACCATTCTTCAGAAATGGGGAGGGGGAAGGGAGCTCAGAAATAAATAGAGAGAGGAGGGGTGGGGATGGGGAAGGCAGATGGGATGGTGATTAGTGAGTGCAAGTAGGGGGTCGTGGGGATTGGTCAGTGTGGTGGGAGGGGCAGATAGGTAGGAGAGAAGATAGACAGGTTGTGTCAAGTCAAGGAGGCGGGAATGAGAAGGGAGGGTTAGTCATGGGATGAGGCCAGGGCTGGGGAGATCTTAAAACTGGTGAATTCCATTCTTAGCACATTGGGCTGTAGGCTCCCGAGGCGGAATATGAGGTATTGCTCCTTCAGTTTGTGGGTGGTGTTATAGTGACACTGGAGGAGGCCCAGGATGGCCATGTCATCCAGGGAGTGGGAGGAGGAGTTAAGATGGTTGGTGACCGAAAGGTATTTCAAGGACAGTAACATCCCCCTCATTTCCCACACCCTTGCCTTCACATCCCCATCCCCCAGCAAAAATAAAGGCAGCATTCCCCTTGTCCTCACTTTTCTCCCCACCACTCTCCACATCCAAATTATCATTCTGTGCTACTTCCGCCACCTACAATCCGACCCCACAACCAAAGAAATATTTCCCTCCATACCCCTATCTGCCTTTCGAGGGGTCCACTTTCTCCGGGACTCCCTCATCCGTTCCACACTCCCCACTAGCCCCACACCCCGGCACCTTTCCCTGCAACCGCAGGAGGTGCTACACCTGTCCCCACACCTCCCCCCCTCACCTCCATCCAAGGAACAAAACAAACATTCCGCATTAGACAGGGGTTCACTTGCATATCCGGCAACTTGGCCTACTGTATCTGCGGCATCTGATGTGGCCTCCTCGACATCGATGAGACCAAGCGTAGATTCAGAGACCGTTTTGTAGACCATCTGCGCTCTCTACGCGACAAACGACAATACCTTCCGGTCGCCAGACGTTTTAACTCTCCTTCCCACTCCCTGGGTGACTTGTCTATCCTGTGCCTCCATCCAGTGTCACAATGACATCACCTGCAAACAGGAGGAGCAGCACCTCATATTCTGCCTTGGGAGTCTACTGCCAGATGGCCTAAATGTAGACTCCCTACCTCATCCCACGTCCAACCCTCCCTCTCATCTCTGCCTCCTTGACCTGACACAACCTCTCCATATTCTCTCCTACCTATCTGTCCCTCCCACCTCAGTGACCAATTCCCACCACTGCCTACCTGCACTCACCTATCACCATCCCACCTACCTTCCCCAGCCCCACCCCTCCTCTCTATTTATTTCTGAGCTCCCTTCCCCTTCCCCCATTTCTGAAGAAGGGTCCTGGCCTGAAATGTCAACTTTTCTGTTCCTCCCATGATATACACTGTGTTTTGATAACTATTGGTTAAAGCAAACTCCACCTTCACAAAGAGACATTGAAAACCTTCTTTTTTTTTTTAGGAAAGAGGAAACCAACAAAGTTTTTTGACCATGAGGGACCTCAAACAAATACACACGCGTCTCCACGCATGAAACAGAATAGTTGGAAATATGATGGAAAGTAAGAAGATGGAGGCCAAGGCTGGATTTATTGAGACACAATTAGGCATGTTCAGTGACAATGCTGGTTACCATCGTGATGAGTTTCAACATGATTTACATCATATCTTTGGTAACATGTTTTCTGAACACAACTTCAAACAAAATTTCATGTGGTTTTCAACACAAAATGTTGTATAATTGATGCCGGAGTCTATTTGATTGTTTTGATGATGTGGAGTCTGATATTTCCCTCAGGGAGACCGAGTTGCTGCGGCAACGTGCAGAAGCATGTTCTTGCTCAGAGTCATGGATAGTGATGACAAAGGTTCCAACTTCCTTTCTCACACGTACACGATCAGGAATCTTTCACAGTCTTACTTAAGCTCATTTTTGTAGATTTGCCTGAGCAACTGACAAGCCTCAGACCTTCAACACAAATCGGGAGTCTTAATATGGAAGTGAAACAGTAGTCAACTATTCAAAGCACTGAAGGATGTAACTGATGCTGTTGAGTCATTCTAAGACAATGTACCATGCACCAATTAGCAACACTGAGAACAAATTTCATCTTCTTGAAATGCCAATTTGATATGAATGACAAAGTTGGAGAGTTCCAGAAATTTTGTGAAGATCTGGTCCACCAGATTTGAACTAGTCAGTTCTGAAATCTGGGAGATCTGTTCCTACTGAAATCCTGTGAGACTTTCATTTCTGCATCAAAAGGGGTGGCTGATAATACAGTTTTTTTTTTATATTTCAGAAAGCTGCTAGACACAGTGACCAATAGACCACTGGATATATATTGAGAAGATTATCCACAGCCAGAAGTGGAATCAGGGTTCATTTACGAGGCCTGCAGTTTTCAAAGGTACAGTATATCCTCTGTCAGCACACTTGAACAGGAGGTTGGTACTTCTGATGTCATCATTGTCCCCTGTACTGCACTGGAATTTGGTAATAGCCTTCTGTCCACCACAAGATCAGAAGTAGGGATGTTTGCCAATGATTGCCCAAAGTTCAGCACCATTTATGACTCCTCAGATACTGAAGGAGTCCATCTCCCAATGCAACAAAATTTGGACAATATCCAGGCTTGCGTTTAAATATGACAAGTAACATTTGCACTACACAATGACCATCAACAAAAAAGAGACAGAGACAATCTACCCACCTTACTTTGGCATTCAATGGTGTTACCATCACTGAATCCCCCATTACCCACATCCTGGGGGTTACCATTGATCAGAAACTCAACTGGATAAACTGTATAAATACTATGGTTGTAAGGGCAGATCAGTGGCTAGGGATACTGCGACAAGTAACTCACCTCCTGATTCTCCACTATCCACAAGACACAATTCAGGAGTTTGATGGAATACTACCCACTTGCCTGGATGAGTACAACTCCAACAAACACTCAAGAAGCTTGAAACCATCCAGAACAAAGCAGCCCACATTCACAAGCATCCAATTCACAAACATCCATTCCTTCCCCCACTGATGGTCAGTAGCAGCAATGCGCACCATCTGCAAAATACACTCAGAAATTCATCAGAGATCCTTAGACAGCATCTTCCAAACCCCTAACCACTTCCATCTAGCAGGACAAGGTCAGCAGATAGATGGAAATACTACCATCAAGCCATTCACCATCCTGACATGTAAATATATTGCCATGCTTTCAGTGTGGCAGGGTCAAAATCCTGGGATTCCCTAACTAATGCCATTGTGCATCTACCTATAACACAATGTTTCAAGAAAGCAGGTTATCACCATCTTCTCAAGGCAACTAGGGATGGACAATAAATGCTAACCAGTGACATCCATGTCCCATAAGTAAATAAACAAAACAAATAGAAAGTGGTGGGCTTATTGCTGCTGTCATTATTTCATTCCTCCATTCTCCCCTCCCTTAGCCATCCTGTTTGCAGCTCCATTTGCTCTATGGTGGAGAGTCTGTGCAATTTATGATGATGGCTTTACCTCCAACAGGATGTTTTACTTGATGTGATAATATTTACGTTATCAATCGTAACATAAGAAATTAGGACATGGATAATGTGACATTGAATAACCCGACAGAGTTTTAGTACAACTCACTAACACATATATATATTATACTCACAGGCATATCAATATTTGGGTTCACATTAAACTATTAGGTTGCTTCTATTAGCATGTCATGCTTCAAATGAGCTCCGGGTAAGATGGAGAATGTGGCCATTATATCCCTTGGTCACTTGTTATGGTGCAATGTTAATGTCATGAACATGGCCTTGAAAAGGATACCGACATGCAGACTGTGGGACATAACACAATATTTGTCTGCTGCATCAATGATTTAATTATTTTGCATATTGTCTCTGTCAAGTTTTCAAATTTGGATCACAATTTTTAACTCTAAAATATTTCCTCTTAATGCCAAGGCTTGCATATGCAGCTTGTGTGCCCCCTGCAGTTGTGCTGGTTCAAATATAGTCTTAAAGATAATTTACTGCATGTCTTTAAAGATCTTTGAAACTCATGATCTGTTGGCTTGATTTACTCTTTTGTGACCCTTTTATAGCTTTCCTCTCCTTTACAGCCTTAGTATTCTGTGGAGAGTAATTCATTTCTGGATTTTCTCATGTCTCTCCACCATTTGCAAGACAAAATTGAAGTGTTTAAAGTTTGAGAAGATTTGTGCCTCAGGTTGTGGATGAGGTTGTGGGCTCACTCACTGAGTTGGTGTGATTGGTTGCCCTGCTTGGTAACATAGTCAGTGCACCTCTGGTGAAGTGCTGGTGATCTGTCCCACTGTTATTAAAATGCCTTGGTTTGCTGGGGTGGTTGACATTTGCGGTTCTGTTTTTCATTGTTTTTTATAATGTGTCCAGTTCAATGTGTTTGTTGATGGAGCTCCAGTTGGAATGCCAGGCCTCCAGGAATTCCTTGGCATGTCTGTACTTGGCTTGTGCTATTATGGATGTGTTGTCCCAGTCAAATTCATGTCCTTCTTTGTCCGTGTGGATGAAGACCATAAGAATGAGTCGTGTCTCTTGGTGGCTAGTTGGTGTTTGTGTATCCGCATTGTCAGTTTTCTTCCAGTTTGGCCTATGTAATGTTTCTCACAGTCTTTGCATGGTATTTTGTATATTAATTGGTTGTGAGTATGTGATCTTTTACATTCGTCAGTAGCTTTCGAAGGGTGGGTGTTGATTTGTGGGCTACCCTGATAGCTAGAGGTCCGAGTAGTCTTGTGGTCATCTCTGATATGTCTCTGATGTATGGTAGGGTGACTACTGTGTCTGGCCGTATTGTGTCTTCTTGTTGTGGTCTGTCGCAGAGGTAATGGCAGATTTTGTTTTTTGGGTATCCATTCCTTTTAAAAACTCTGTATAAGTGCTCCTGTTCTGCTTTGTGCAATTCTGGGTTGCTGCAGTGTGTTGTGGCTGGTTTGGATAATGTCCTGATGCAGCTCTGCTTTTGGGTGTTGGGCTGGTTGCTGGGATAATTAAGTATCTGGGCCGTATGTGTGGTCTTTCTGTGTATGCAAGTCTGGAGTTCCCCCTTGTTCTTACATTCCACCATTATGATAGGAAGGGTAGCCGGTTATTGGTCTCTTCTTTTGTGAATTTTATTCCAGTGAGGATGTTGGTTATGTGCCAGTGGGTTTCTTCTAGTCTTATGTGTTTGATAAACACAAAGGTGTCATCAACATATCGGACCCAGAGTTTGGGTTGCACAGTGCGGAGCGCTGTTCATTCTAACCTTTGCATTACTGTGTCTGCAATCAGTCCTGGTATTGGGGATCCCATTGGTGTTCCATTGATTTGTTTGTATGTGTTGTCAGTGAAGGTGAAGTGGATTGTGAGGCACAGATCCAGCAGTTTCAGGGTGCTGTCGTTGTTGATGCTGTCGGTGTCGTGGCGTGCCTGCATTCCTGATTCATCCAGCAGTGTGGCAATTGTCTCTTTGGCTAGGTCGATGTTTATGGATGTAAATAGTGCTGTTACACTGAGAGATATCATTATCTCGTCCTCTTCTATTCTGGTGTCCTTGATGATATGGAGGAATTTTTGGGAGGAGTGGATGGAGTGGGTAATGTTGTCAACTAAGTATTTCAGTTTCCTTCTTTAGCAAGTCTATATGTTGGTGTGCCTAGTAGTGAGGCAATGGGTCTGAGGGGGACCCCTGCCTTGTGCACTTGGGGACTCCATAGAAGCGGGGTGTGTTGGATCCATCTAGCTTCATTTTTGGTAGTCTGTCTTGCTGATATCTGCTGAGTTGTGTAATTTCTTCAGGGTTGTTTTGAACTGGTTCTCTAACTGTGAGATAACAAGGTGTAGAGCTGGATGAACATAGCATGCTGCGTTCATCCAGCTCTACACCTTGTTATCTCAGATTCTCCAGCATCTGCAGTTCCTACTCTCTCTAACCGTGATGTTGGGTCTATCGCCATCTGTTGGTAGGTGTCGGTACCTGCTAGTATCGCATCAGCTTTCTCAATGTATTGGGCTCGATTAAGGATTACTGTCATACTTCCTTTGTCCGCTGGTAAGATTACAATGTCCCTGTCTTTCTTGAGTCTTTCCAGGACTTTCTTCTCTTTCTGTTTTGAATGTGTTCCACTTGCCTTTTCTGCTCAGTGTTGGGACTATCATCTATCTGATGGTCTGTTGTATTTCCTCCTTGAGTCCAATGTTCTTTAATGTCCAGTCCAGTGCAACCAGGAAGTCAGTCTTTTGGTGTCTCTGTAATCATAATTCAGTCCATGTACTAGGAAGGTCTTCTCAGTATCTGTAAGTTGTCGGTCTGAGATTTTCTTGATCCATGTTTCTGTGTTGCCCGTGTCATTGTTGTGGGTGAGTTTGGATAATTTTTCTTGTAGGGCTATTCTTTCCTTTGAACTGGTCTTTTCTTTGATCTGGAACGTAAAGGATCACGTACTCACAACCAATAAAACTAACGTAATATAGAAAATACCATGCAAGGACTGTGAGAAACATTACATCAGCCAAACTGGAAGGAAACTGACAATACGGATGCACAAAAACCAACTAGCCACCAACAAACATGAGAAATTCTCATTGGTGTCAATACACATGGACAAAGAAGGACACAAATTCGACTGGTACAACACATTCATAATAACACAAGCCAAACAAAGACATGCCATCGAATTCCTGGAGGCCTGGCATTTTAACTAGAACTCCATCAATACACACATTGAAATGGACCCGATTTACAAACCAATGAGGAACAGAAGCGAAAATGATGCCAACCATCCCAGCAAACTGAGGCGTATAAATAACAAGTGGGACAGAACACTAACGCTTCACCAGAGGTGCATTGATGTTACCTAGCAGGGTGATGAAACGTCTGCAACCAAACACGCTGGCTCGGCAAGCAAGCCTACAACTTCAAACCTGAGGTGTGTAATGGAATACTCTCTGCTTTCTGAGCTAAGTGCATCTCCAAAAAAAAGTCAAAATAAAAGCTTAACATAGCCCAGAACAATGTAGCCTGCTTGATTATATTATGGACCAGATCAGACCCCCTCAAAATATTTTAAGAAGGTCGGCTAAAACCTAACTTTTACTATTTTGAAGTGTCTGCTCCCGATGCAATGCGATGGTCAAACCAAATGTTGATCAAAACAATTTATTTAAACACTACAGTTAAAATACAACCAAGGAAAATGGAATTCAGAAATAATTCTATTGGAAAACGTAACAGAACGATAAATACAGTAACTATTACTAATTAACTGTTCCAACGTTATAACATCCCATAAACACACTCTTTCTCAAAAATGAAAATCCAGACACAGATTCTCACATCCGGGAGGAAAAGGTATCAAGAGAAAATTCAGAACAAGTAGCAGCCAAACATCATTGACTGAAGCTTCTAACTCTTTTTAGACCCCAATTGCTTTTGCTTAAAGCTGAACTTAAAAACTCAGAGAGCTGGTCACACCCAGTCTGCTTTCGTTGTTCCAACTTTTAAAAAAAACAAGGCCTCACAAGCTGTTCACTGAAGTGCTCTTCAGTAACTGGCTCTACACCTCTGCCTTACAACATTTTCTTCCAAAAATAAACAGGACAATATAGCCTCTTAAAAGCCACAGCATCATCATAATTATTTTCCCACCTAGATCATAGAATCCCTACAGTGTGGAAACAGGCCCTTCAGCCCAACAAGTCCACACTGACCCTCAGAGCATCCCACCCAGACCCATTCCCCTCTCACCCACCTAATCTACATATCCCCAGACACAATGGGCAATCCACCTAGCCTGCACATCTTTGGACTGAGGGAGGAAACCAGAGCACCCAAAGGAAAACCACACAGACACGGGGAGGATGGGCAAACTCCACACAGACAGTCGCCCGAGGGTGGAATTGAACCCGTGTCCCTGATGCTGTTAGGCAGCAGTGCTGACCACTGTGCCGCCATGCCACCCTGATCTAATATCTTCAAAGTGCACTCCCACCACAATCAATCCATTGTGAGAACATAATGTACCACCTACAAATGCCATCTGAAAGATAAGAGAAAACGGACACATGGAAACACCACCACCTGCAAGATGCCTGACAAGGAACACACTATCCTGGCTTGGACCTAAACTGTCATTCCTGCACTGTTGCTGAGTCAAAATCCTGAAAACTTCCTTCCCAACTGTGCTGTGGTGTACCTACCCCAAGTGAACTGGAGCAGTTCAAGAAGGTGACTTCAGCAACCTTCCCTGGGGTAAAAAGTGTGACTTTGCCAACAACACCCACATTCCATGAAATAACAGAAAAATGATATTTTACTTTCTTCTTCATGCTTCTTTAAAAATGGAGCAATCGCTTTTGAACAATTACTCAGAAAAGGTTAACCCCCGGAATGACAAATGTTCAGAATAATCTAAATATAAGATTAGTAGACATACAAAACAGAGACAAACGTTATTCAAAATGACCTAGTTGTAAATTGTATATAAAATTGACAAGAGAAATATGTTGACAGGACACCTTTCAGTTCCTCGTTCGAGTTCTCTTTATTTCTATTCGTCCATGGGATGTGGGCATCGCTGAGAAATCCAGTGCATGTTTCCCATTCCTAATTGACCTGGAGAAGGTCATAGTGAGTCACTTCCTTAAACTGCTGCTGTCCAGTCGATTATGGGACACTACCTTGACAAGCAGTGTAAAGAAGAGTTCCGAGATTCTAACTCCGCGACAGTGGAGGAGCAGGGATACACTTCCAAGTCAGACTCGTGTGAGACTTGATGAGAAATCCGAAAGCAGAGGTGTTTCAATCAGTCTGTTTCCCTTGTCCTTCTATGTGGCAGAAATTGCAGGTTTGGAAGATGCTGTTGAAGGATTCTTGTTGCACTAAAATGAATTAAAAGTTTTCAAAACAAAAAGGAACAGGGAGTTCACACACTTACAATTAGCAATAAATCTCATTAATGGCCTGTTCCAATTGTTCACCTGGGATTATGGGACTGAATCATGTCCAGTTAAAACTTGATTATCATGGATGAATGGAAACAATTCACAATTTAAATTGATAGAGCTGCTCTTTTATCACACGTGGCAGAAGAGCGTCTGTCCAACAAGTTTAGCCAACACTCAGCTAAGGACAAAAATGAGTCAGCTGAGCCCCTTATGGCAAATAGCTGTTGTGTCACAAAGTGTAAATAAATGCCTGAGTCTTCAGGCAAGGACTTGATTATATGCCTTATCTAAAAAATAGCTGGCCAATACCCTCTATTTTAACCAATTCCTATAGAATAGGCTCTTATTCCTGGTAATAATGGAAGGCAGGAAACTACAGAATTGTATCCCAGCAGGAGGCAATGCTCTGAAAGAGGAGGGGGGTATTTGTGGGAGAAAATTATGAATGGAAAGTCTTAGAACTCTTAGAACTCTTTCTTCTCAAGGTAACTGTGGAGCTGGAAAAGCACTAAGCATCGTGGTTAGTTAACAATTATTTTCAACTGACCTTGTAACAAGATCAAAACACCGGTGAGTGCATTGTTCCACAACCTAAAAAGCTTCCCCAGCCCCTTTCAAATCTTCGCAATTGTCAATGGCATTTGTGACTCATCAAAGCAATTTATGTAAGGTCAAATAGTTAATGAGCAGGTGGATCCTAAATGTAGATTGACAGCAGTTAATAGCTTCCAGACAAATCCCAGTCACACACAGCTTTCAATGCAGGTTCATTTCAAATTGGACACAGATCTCACAAGGCCAAGTTGTTTGAAGAATCAGATGAAGAATAAATAAATCATGGTAGGGAACTATCTTTGCCCAAAAGGTTTACCAAAGGGGAAAAGATTTCAAGGAGATTTTCAGTCCAATGAGTTGACATGTCAGTGAAATCATAAATGTTGGACCAAGGCTTTCTTTTTCTTTGTAATTGATTTCATGATTATACAATTGTTGGCCATATGACTGAAATTTAAGGTGGGAAAGGGGACTAAAGCGAATTCTAACTGCTTTGTAACAATGATTCTTTTGCACTTTTCAAGGACAATGACATAATAAAGTTAAATAGAAGGCAAAATAATTAAAACAATGGTGGGGTATTAATGTCCAGGGGAAGTAGCTCTTTGCTAATTGGGAAATGTGTTTTCCCCATGATACATTATAAAGGAGAAAACGAACTTGCAATCCTATTGTATGGAGCTGCTTTTTGTCTCCTGGTAGCATTTACTCTGAATTTGTCTTTCTTACCTGTAATTATCATGATCTCCTTCTGTATCCCTCATTTCAAATCATAAAAATATGACATACAAATGAAAAATAAAATACTGGACATATTCTGCAGGTCTGGCAGCATCAGTGGAAAGGGAAACAGAACTAACAGCAGGCCAAGCAGCATCAGAGGAGCAGGAAAGCTGACGTTTCAGGTCAGGACCTTTCTTCAGAAAAGAAGGGTTCCAACCCAAAATGTCAGCTTTCCTGCTTCTCTGATGCTGCCTGGCCTGCTGTGTTCATCCAGCTCCACACTGTATTATCGTTGACTCCAGCATCTGCAGTTCTTACTATCTCTAACAGAATTAACAAGCTTGATTTCAAATCCCATGTCATTGAAGCACTGATCATTTTTTTGATTCTGACCCCATGTTGGTTCTCCGTTATTGGCACAATGCTATTTTCAAATTCAGATCATCTAACTTGCCCAGAGGCAGGAGTTCAGGAAACTGGCAGCTTCAAGGCACAAAGAACTGGCCAACTGCTTAATGAAAAAAGAGCAGATCCCTTTTTGACGAAACAATTTCTTCAGCTTTGAATGACATGATAGCTCTCCGCACTGTGTACGATAAAACTGCTGTACTCTTTGCATTCAATATCAAAATATTATCTTCAGACCTTACCTCATGCAGTATCAAAGTTCTGCAGGGGCTTAACAGACAATTAGTTAGGGATGCGCGGATTCCTGCTACATCACGCATGTATTGATATCAGAAGTGTGTTTTAAAAGAGTCGGACAGTGACACAGCACCTGGGAGTGTTACTTTGAAAACAAGCTCTCGTCAAGCCCAAGGTTTCGGGGCTTTGACCTACCATTAGAATTGGGAAACATTTGAGATGTGTCAGGTTTCAAATAAGTGAAAGAGGGGGAAATGGAGAAAGAAACAAAAGGGAAGGTCTAAGGCAGGATGGATGACAAGTGAGGTTAAATAACAAATTAGGCATTTGTCGAAAGCCAAAGGGAGGATTAACGTGAAAATTGAGAAAACAAATGATGTGATGAGAAGATGTGCGAACAGCGGAATAAGAACAATTTCTGTCCGAAAGTAAAAATAAGAGAAAAACAAGAGTATAACAAAGCCTTTAAAGACATAATAAACAACATGGAGGCAGAAGCTACATTCTGAAATTGTTGAAAACAATATTGAGCTCAGAAGACTGCAAAGTATCGAATTAAAATATGAAGTGCTGTTCCTCAAGTTTATTTTCAGCTTTATTTGAACTTTGCAACACGTCATTACACAAATGTTAGTGTGGGAATAAAGTGGAGAATTCAAATAATAGGAAACCTGTCTGCCTGCCCAATAAAAGCTGCTATCTCATTACTGATGACCTACCATCAGAACTCATCCTGGAGCTACAAGACACTGTACTACCAGTCTGCTAAGTTAGTGATTGTAACGAAGTTGGCCATAGAACTCATAGAATATGAGTTCCCTGATTGAGGCTGTTAACCTGGTCCAATCAGCGAGCCCTGGCTAATGAAGAAGGATGAACGTCAGGAATATTGCTCCTCCTGACTGCCTGACTCAGTGAGAAGCAGTGCTATCATCAAAGGTTATGCATTTATATATAAAGGATGACTGATGATGGCATGACAGCCTCTGCAGATGTTGATAACTTTTGAGGGTGTGTCACTCTCCTCAATTAAACTGAGTTTGCCTCCTGCTTTTAGTCCCTGTGGCCAGATTTAAGTGTCCTCTACAGTCAGTGAAATTCAACCCTCCCTTTCAATAAGTACTTATTTGCTTTGGAGTGTCTGAAACATTTGTTTGGATTGTGATAAGTGCTACATAAACGCAAGCCTTTCTTCTCTAAATGTCTGTAGAACTCATGGGAGGATTCCATACCAGAATCTCAATCTGCGCAGTAATGTTAACCTGAGAGTTACCATTAATTACAGAATAATCAGAAGATGATAATGAGTGTAACCTGAAAGTGTGACCATGCAGTTGGAACGAGCTATAACAAGGAAGTGTTCAGCAACAAAAATAAATTAAAAATATGTAACAGGACAAACGTGGTTACAATAAAGTTGAATTCAATAGTGTTGGTTTTGATTTCAGCAATGTTTTGTGTGAGTAGAATATTTACTTCAGGTATTACTTTTAAGCAGGGGCAAGTGGAGGAGCGACAGAAGGGACATCATCCTTTGTGAAGGCTGTAAACCCTCAGTAATGACGGAAAAGCAGTGACACTGAGGCCTTCTCTCAATACAGATGTTCATATTGTGATACATCATACAATATAGGCTGAGCAGGTATCACACTTACAAACAACTTCTGACTTACATTCAGCTGTGTTCGTCACTATACCCATGAAGGTTAGCATGCAGTTGTAGCAGGCGGTGAGGAAAGCTAATGGCATGTTGGCTTTCAAAGCAAGAGGATTTAAGTATTGGACTAAGAATGCCTTGCTGCAGTTACACAGGGCCGTGGTGAGGCCACACATTGAGTATTGTGTGTAGTTTTGGTCTCCCAGTCTGAGAAAGCACATTCTTGCTATTGAGGGAGTCCAGCAAAGATTCACCAGACTGAGTCCCAGGATGGCAATACTGACGTTTGATGAAAGACAGGATTGTCTGGGCTTGCACTCACTGGAATTTAGAAGAATGTTGGGCAAGTCCAGAATAAGGGGTCACAGTCTAAGAATAAAGGGTAAGCCATTCAGCTGAGGAAGAATTTCTTCATTCAGAGAGTTGTGAACCTGTGGAATTCTCTACCACAGGAGGCTGTTGGGACCAGTTCATTAGATTTATTCATGAGGGAGCTGGATGTGGCCCTTGCAGCTAAAGGGTTCAAGGGGTATGAAGAGAAAGCAGGAATAGGATACTGAGGTTACATGATTAGCTATGATCATATTGAACGGTAGTGCAATGGGAAGGGCCGAACGGCCTACTCCTGCACCCATATTCTATGTTTCTATGAATTTTATAACAGATTTTTTCAAGGCACAATGGACTTATTGTATTCAAGAATCCACCAAGCTGAGCTGTACCACAAGATCATCTGTACAACAATCTTGTGAGTTATCAGACCTCTTAACTTTCTAACCATTAGATGGATACATTTATTAATTAACCTTGCATGAGAAATGCAACATGGTTGACAACAATGGGTTCCATTTTATTCCTCCAAACTAGAAAGCCAAAGTCACGAAATCAGAATAAAGACTGAAAATCTGAATTGTTTGTTCCACTCTCGTAGACAAGTTTCCAATTTTATGCCTTGCAAACTCGGGGAAAGAAACAAACTGAATTAATCAGTGCTACTTCCAAATTACATACACTTCCCAGATAGACTTCAACGTCACTCAGTCATACCCATTAAGCGACAAAAGCCCACTCTGATGTGGCATTGCAGGTTCATCAGAGCAAACCAATATCCCTGAAGCAAGCAAAATCTTCAAGAGGAGAAATAATTGGGAATGAAAAGGATTAAAAGGGTCTGCAAAAATCAATGCAGCATTTGAAATTTTTATTCATTCAGGACAATCCAAATTTTCTCACTCGAGAATATAGATTCAAAAATATGCCCTTGTGCCTTGTTTAAAATAGACCATTCCTGCCATCTACCTTAGTGCTGTGAAATGAGCTGCAGAAATCTCTTATAGCTGAAAACACATAGCACTATGTTGTTTTTGAATGAATGAATGAATGAACTTGAAGCTGTTACCTAACTGATATCCCATTGTAGAAAGTGGGTCTAACTGAAAGAATCACCATCTCTTCACATTAATCAGACTTTTAGGGCTCTGAAAGCAACTGATGAATTCATCCCTACATTAAGTATATGGAATGTTGCAATAATATATAAATCATCCTTTAATATCAGATCACAGGTGTCAAAGGAATATATGCATCAGTGTAAAAAATTCATAAGTTTATTTGAAAAATGACAGATACAGGAATCTAATGCCATTTTGAGGAATCAAGTGTGAGTGGGGGATACACATTGAGAAAGTGGCAACTCCCATGTGGGTCATTATTAATGATTTTATTCAGGATACAGTCAAAATTGCATAAGACAGAGGTGAATAATCAGTTGAAATCGTATGCTTATCTTCTACATGATTTAGTTTTATCTTCATCTGTCTCTAAGTAACAAGGGATAAATCTAGGAAAATGTATCTGATGCTCCTAAGCACAATTAGATTGTTCCCTCTGTGTAGCTGAGTTTAGAAATGCTTCAGAACACTACAAGTCACTTCCAAACAATGAGGAAATGATCAGCTACAAATGATAAGATTTGAAGGGTTTAGGCCCGAAACGTCAAGTTTTCCTGCTCCTATGATGCTGCTTGACCTGCTGTGTTCATCCAGCCCCATGCTTGTTATCTCAGATTCTCCAGCATCTGCAGTACCTTTTATCTCTTTCTATTAATGTCAACTGCTTTCTTGCATTTTAATTTGCCACGTTCTTCATTTATGATGTGGAGATGCTGGTGTTGGACTGGGGTGGACAAAGTCAGAAGTCATGCAACATTATGTTATAGTTCAACAACTTTATTTGAAATCACAAGCTTTTGGAGTGCTGCTCCTTCATCAGATCAACTGGAGGGAAGCACACGTCTGTATCACTCCATGCCACCTGACGAAGTAGCAGGGCTCCAAAAGCTTGTAATTTCAAATAAACCTGTTGGACTATAATCTGGTGTCATGTGATTTCTGACTTCATTTATGAAGGCAACAGAAGTTACCTTTCTTGCTATCAGTATGGTTGACTAAATTTATGCTAAACCCAACACAGATTATAAGGCTCTTAATCCAACAGGACAATAAAAGGTTTAAGTTTTCCTAAGGCAGAAGAGCAATAGATGAATGATTGTGTCCTTCTATCAACCTTCCTACTGCAGCATTTTCTGAGAGAGTAGAAATTAGAATCAATGAAGATATTAATGAGGATGTTGGTACTTGCTGCTTCTCCCATCTTAAGATTTCCTTTGTCTTTTTATTGCATTATTATTATTTTTTTCTCAATTTTTCTCTCTTACTCTTACAATTAAGATATGATGCCTTGATACAATATGGGGTGACACGGTGGATCAGTGGTTAGCACTTCTACCTCAATGCCAGAAACCCCGGTTCACTTCCACCCTAGGGTGATGTCTGTGTGGAGTTTGCACATTCTCTCTGTGTCAGTAATTCTCATAACTGCAAATGCAAAATATAGTCTAACAGATTAGTTATTATTAGTCTATATTTTCACCTCGGATCACAGGATCAGTCTTTCCTCTGGTGCTTTTCATGTTCATACATCATCTTGACAACATCATCTATCGACATGGGACTTGATATTATATGCCTATGCCATGTTTGTTTTCAATGAGTGGGCATGTAATGAGGGCTTTATGGCAAGGTAACCCCTTTGACCCACCCCTCAGCACAAGCCCATTATGCAAAGTGTGGATAGAACTCACTTGAATGTCCATGCTGTTCAAAAGGCCTGTCTGCAGTACCGAAGGTACTTACTGTCGAATTTGTGGTGCCATTGGGACCTCCGGAGTCGCTGGTAAGTGAATCTCTCAGTTGTATCAAAACAGATAAAAAGCCTTAAAATAAAAATAAGACAGACCACCTTGCACAGCCCTAGACAACAGAAAAGCCATTGGCAAATGCAGCAACATCAACTCTACAAAGTCCTCTTTCTGAATATCTGGGGTCTAGTCAAGCAACAGCCTGGCATAATCATACTCATGGAATTGCTCCTTGCACACATGTACCAGACACCACCATCCCCATCCTAGCAGTGGTGATGGCATGGTCTTATACAGCCAGGAAGGAGTTGCTCTGTAAGTCCTCAACATTAATTCCTGACCCTATGAAGTCTCATAACATTAGGTCAAACATTAGCAAGGAAACCTCTTACTGATAACCATATACTGCCAGCCCTCAACCTCTCGACCTCAGCTGATGACTCGGTGTTCTTCCATGTTGAATAACTCTTGGAGGAGCCACTGAGATTGTCAAGGGCACAGAATGTACTTTGGCTGGGGACTTCAAAGTCCACCACCAAGAGTGGCTAGCAGGACCATTTCTAACCAAACTAGTTATCCAAAAGAACATAGCTGCTAGACAAGGTGTGCATTATGTGATGAGGAAAGCAACACAAGCTAAAACATAACTACCCCATCCTCACTAGTCTGCCTGTCATAGATGCAACTGTCCATGACAGTATTGATCAGAGAGACCACCAGACAGTTCTTGTGAGAACAAAACCCTGTCGTCACAATGAGAATACCCACCAGTGTTCTGTATGGTGCTGTCACTGTGTTAATGGAATAGACATTAAACAGATCTAGCAATTCAAGACTGGGCATCCATTGAGACACTGTGGCCCAACAACAGAAGCAGAATTGTACTCCAGCATAATCTGCAACCTCATGGCCCAACATATACCCCGCTCTAGCATTACCATCACGCCAGGGGATCAAAGACATAAAACTATAGAACAGTACAACATAAGAACAAGCCCTTTGGCCCACCATGTCTGTGCCAACCATAATGTCATTCCAAACTAATCCTATCTGCCTACACTTGGTCCATATCCCTCTTTTCCCTGCCTGTTCATGTGTCTGTTTAAATATATCTTAAATATTGTTGTTGTATCTGCTTATACCATTTCCCCTGGCAGTACGTTCTAGGCACCTACCACCTGCTGTGTTATAAATGCTCCTTGCACATCTCCTTTAAACTTTCAACCCTCTAACCTTAAACCTATGTCCCCTTGTATTTGATATTTCCACTCTGGGAAAAAGACTCCAGCTATCCAACCTACCCATGCCTCTCAAAAGCTTGTAAACATTTATGAGGTCACCTTTCAGCCTCTGACACACTAGTGAAAACAATCCAAGTTTGTCTAAGCTCCCCTTAAAGCTAATGCACTCCAATCCAGACAACATCCTCTTCTATGCTCTCCCCAAAGCCTCCACATCCTTCCTTTAGCGTGGGGATCATATCTGCATACATCACTCTAGATATGGCTGAACTAAAGTCTTATACAGCTGCAACATGACTTGCCAACTTTTATACTAATGGTCCAACCAATGAAGGAAAGCATGCTACATGCTTTCTTTACTACCTTATCCACTTGTGTTGTCACTTGAGGGAGCCATGTACTTTCATCCCAAGATCCCTCAGGGTCAATGCTCCTAAAGGCCCTGTCTTATATACTTTCCATTTGTACTTGACCTGCCAAAATGCATCACCTTATGCTTTTCCGGATTAAAATCCATCTGTCATTTCTCTGCCCAAATTTCCAACAGATGTGTATCCTGCTGTATTCTTTGACAACATTTCTCACTATCCACAAATTCACCAATTTTTGTGGGATCTGCAATCTTCCTCATCAGACCACCTGCATTTTCATTCAAATCTTGTGTATATAGTACAAGCAACAGAGGTCTCTACATTGATCCGTGCTGAGCAACATTGGTCGCAGACCCCCAGTCAAAAAAACACCCTTCCACAACTAGATCCCATGTGACCTAATCTTCTAGACCACCCAAACATAAGGCACCTTGTGGACAACATCCATTGCCCTCCCTCATCAATCATCTTCACCACTTCCTCATAAACCTCAGTCAAATTTATGAGACAAGACTTCCCCCGCATAAAGCCATGCTATCCATGGTAATTCTATTATTTTCCAAACGCGACTAAATCTTGTTGCTAAGAAACTGTCCAATAATTTCCTTACCAATAATGTAAAGGCCACCAGCCTATAATTTCCTGGATTATCCCTATTGCGCTTCCTAAAAAAATGGAATAACATTGGCTTTCTCAGTCTTCTGGGACCTTGCCAATGGCTAAAGAAGATACAAAGATCTCTGTCAAGGCTCCAGTAATTTTTCCCTTGCTTCCCTCAGTATCCTGAGATAGATCCCATTAGGCCCTGAGGACTTATCTGCCTTAATGTTTTTCAAGATACCCAACACCTCCTCCTTCTTACTATTTACATTCCCCAAGAATATCAACATACCACTTCCTAATCTTACCATCACCTTGTCCTTTTCCTTGGTGAAAACCGATGCAAAGTACTCATGAAGGACCTCGCTCAATTCCTATGACAACATGCATAAATTTCCTCCTTTGTCTTTGTGTAGACCTACCCATTCCCCAGCTACCCTCTTGCTCTAACATACAAATAAAATGCCAGGTTCAGTATTAAAAACAAGGTAGGCAGCATCAGAGGAGCAGGAAAGTTGACATTTTAGATCAGGAGTGTCCCAACCCAAAACATCAACTTTCCTACTCCCCTGATGCTGCTTGGCCTGCTGTGTTCATCCAGCTCCACACTGTGTTATCTCTGACTCCAGCATCGGCAGTTCTTACTTTCTTTTAAAAACAAGTCAGGTCTGTTTCTTTAGTAAACAACGAAGAACTGGTTTATTTCCAGAAACAAACTTACTAAAACAAAGATGCAGATGTTATTTACAAACTGGTCCACCCTTTAAATATATCTAACAGAGTCTTTATTTTAATATGCTTAGGTCAGGTAATAGTTAACCAAAAAAAGGAATAAATCAGACTTGTCCCAAATAGAGCTCTAATTCTGAAGTTATGCCGCACATAAAGAAGTTACTAGCATCAGGGAGTCTTCCGGGAACATTTGCTATAATTTAGCAAAATATCTCTAGCCCTTACCTCTGACTGATTTAGAGTCAGAGATTTGTACAGCATGGAAACAGACCTTTGGTCCAACTCATCTATGCCAACCAATATCCTAAATTAATCTAGACCCATTTACCAGCATTTGGTCCATATCTCTCTAAACCCTTCCTATTCATACACCCATCCAGATGTGTTTTAAATGCTATAATTGTGCTAGCCTCCACTACTTCCTCTGGCAGCTCGTTCCATACGTGCACCACCCTCTGCGTGAAAAAGTTGTCCCTTATTTGCCTTTTAATCTTTCCCCTTTTACCTTAAAGCTCTGCCGTCTAGTTTTGGACTCCGCCACCCTGGGAAAATGACCTTGGCTATTCACCATATCTATGCCCCTCATGATTTTACAAACCTCTGTAAGGTCACCCCTCAGCCTCTGAAGCTCCAGGGAAAATAGCCCAAACCCTCCATCCCTGGCAACATCCCTTGTAAATCTTCTCTGAACCCTTTCAAGTGTAACAACATCTTTCCTGTAGCAGGGAAATGAAAATTGAACACAATATTCCAAGACTTCTTTATTTCTATCTTACTTACTGGTTCTCCCATATTAGACGACCGTCATTAGTAGGCCCTAGCTGAACATCTTCCGAGGATACTATTGTCCTGTTATCTAAGTTAATTTGTAGTGAACTTGTGGATCAAATTTAAAAGTACTTTCACATTACCTGAACTACAGCTTTTATCATGTGATCCTCCTTATCTTCCAAAGGTAGCAGACTAACACAAGGCTTTCCCTGAAAAATAAAAATTTTCAGCATTGAGGTGGAAGTGAATTAGATCAGTAATATAGAATATAGGTTTTTGGCCATCGTTCAGCTCAGCTATCTCCTACTGTCTTGGTAAATAACAGATAATTTGCAACTCTTCAGTTAAACTATGACTGAACCAAAACAATAATTGCTTGAAAACTCAGCGGGTCTAGCAGCAGCTGTTGAGAGAAAGCAGGGTTAAACACTGTTCCAAGGAATGCTCACTGGACCTGAAATGTTAACTTTGCTTTACCTCAACAGATGCCAGCAGAACTATTGAGTTTTCCCAGCAGCTTCTGTTCTTGTTTCTGAATTGCAATGTCCACAGTTCTTTTGTTTAAAATAACAGAATTAATTTCACTATATTGCCCTTTCTCCTGATTAACAGTTTCAATCTGATCTGACCACCTCACCTTCAAGTATGTGGGATGTTTCTCATTCTTGGGTGGGACTGGGGCTTAGTGAGCTGCCAGCACAGCTGAGAACAAAGTCAACAATGGGAGACCTGACTTAGTTTAATGGCCAACATCCTGACTGGAACAGATGATATGCAATGAGAATCAGGGCTGTCTGAAAGTTAACCATCTGGCCCAGGTTGGAGAAGGATTCCCTTGTGGATGACATTGCTTCAAGGATGGGGATAAGATAGAGGAGAACTACATTTCTATTGTGGGGTTTTGTGTACAACTGAGTTGGTTAGTTCAGTTGACTGCACAGTAGATCTGCATTGTAGTGTGGCAGAAACAGGGTGGCTTCAATTCCTACACTAGCTGAAATTACATGAAGATTTTGCCTTCTTAACTTCTCCCCTCACCCAAAGTATGCTCAGATCAAACAACCACCAGTTCTCTCTCTCTCTCTAATCACAGAATGGGGCTATTGTAACCTTACCTTGTACAACTCCTGGGCTGCAGAGATAGTGGGATCTCTTCAACAAAATCGAACACAGGATTGCACAAAAGTGTGAAGCTCCACCTGACTGATTTGCAGGTGCTGTGCATGTCTGATATATCACGCCGCTTAAATAGAATATACCAGCCATTCCATTTTATATGCCAATGACCTAACAGTTTATGTAAATCTGTGGGTGGTGGAGTGACGGTGGAGGAGTCATTTGGAGGTAAAATGCCTCCTATTGACTCAATCCGTAATTATATAGACAGACATTTCTTTAAAGTGACGAGGACAGTTCAGTAATATAGCTGTAACTGCTTGTAAAATTAAGTTTCTGATCAAACACATTTCTTGTTTGTGCTTGGTTTAACTGTCTTGGTCTGCCCCCTGTATGTAGTAATGATAAAACTGAGTGAAATTTGGAATTATTATTTCTATGAGTATAACTTATTTAATATACAAAAACAGAGCTAAAACGTTAATCCCTTGCAAATCTTGGAAGAATACGTCATTATCATTAGTGTCTATACAGCAAGCACAAACATGCCTGAATTTTAGAAAATTTCAAGTTTCTTTCTGGAGTATTCAAAATCGTCCAGGCTTTCATTTGAAAATAAGATAACAAGGTGTAGAGCTGGATGAACACAGCAGGCCAGGCAGTATCAGACGAGCAGGAAAGCTGACGTTTCAGGTCTGGACCCTTCTTCAGAAATGGGGGACGGGAAGGGGGCTCTGAAAAATCTAGAGAGAGGGGGAGGCGGTGATAGACCGTGGATAGTGGAGCAGTTAGGTGGAGAGAAGACAGACAGGTCAAGGAGGCGGGGATTAGGCTAGTAGATAGGAAGTTGGAGTGGGATTGGTCAGTGAGGTGGGAGGAGAGGGTAGGTGGGATAAAAGACTGACAAGTCAAGGAGGCGGGGACGAAATGGGCCGGTTCTGAGATACGGTTGGGTGAGGGGAGATTTTGAAGATTGTGAAGTCCACATTGAGACTATTGGGCTGCAGGGTTCCCAAGCGGAATGTGAGGTGCTGTTCTACCAGCCTTCGGGTGGCATTGTTGAGGCACTGGAGGAGGCCCAAGATGGACATGACGTCCAAGGAGTGGGAGAGGGAGTTGAAGTGGTTCGCGACTGGGAGGTGTTGTCGTTTGTCACGAACTGAGCGTTGGTGCTCTACAAAGCAGCCTCCAAGCCTCCACTTGGTTTCCCCGATGTAGAGGAGGCCACATTGGGAACAGCGGATACAGTATACCACATTAGCAGATGTGTGGGTGAACATCTGTTTAATGTGGAAGGTTTTCTTGCGGCCTGGAATGGTGGTGAGTGGTGAGGTGTAGGGGCAAGTGTAGCACTTCCTGCGGTTGCGGGGAAAAGTGCCAGGAATGGTGGGGCTAGTGGGGAGTGTGGAACAGATGAGGGAGTCATGGAGAGAATGGTCCCTCCGGAAGGCAGCTAAGGGTGGGGAGGGAAATATATCCTTGGTAGCGAGGTCAGATTGCAGGTGGCGGAAGTGACGGAGAATGATGCACTGCATCAGGAGGTTGATGGGGTGATACGTGAGGACGAGGGGAATTCTGTCTTTGTTGTTATTGTGGGAAGGGGGTGTGAGGGCTGGGGTGCAGGAAATGCGAGAGATGCGATCAAGGGCGCATTCGACCACTGCGGAGGGGAAATTGCGGTCCTTGAAAAACAAGGACATTGAGATATCTGGAAGTGGAATGCCTCATCTTGGGATCAGATGCGGCACAGGCAAAGGAATTGGGAATAGAGGATGGCATTCTTGCAGGAAGGCACGTGGGAGGAGGTGTATTCTAGGCAGTGATGGGAGTCGGTGGACTTGATATAGATATCAGTTTCCAGGTGGTTACCAGAGATGGAAACAGAGGGGCCCAGGAACGAGAGAGAGGTATCAGAGATGGTCCAGGTAAACTTAAGTTTGAGATGGAAGGTGTTGGTGAAGTGAATGAATTGTTCGAACTCCTCGTGAGAGCACAAGGCGGTGCTGATACAGTCATCGATGTAACGAAGGAAGAGGTGGGGGATGGGGCCAGTGTAGCTGCAGAAGAGGGATTGTTCCACGTATCCTACAAAGAGGCAGGCATAGCTTGGGCCCATGCGGGTACCCATGGCCACACCTTTTGCTACAAAGAGGCAGTCATAGCTTGGGCCCATGCGGGTACCCATGGCCACCCCTTTTGCTCCTCCCTCTTTTATTTGAAAATTGTGTCTCTTTCGAATAATAAGGATCAGAGTAGTACCATATCTCCTACAATTTTCAATGGCTTCCCTGTGAGTACCTGTCATCTGTCTTGAGCTGGAGAGTTGGTGAGCTGGAGGCAATTTTAGTGAGTTAATCCTGTAAGTTATTAACAAGCAGTAAAAGTTGATAATAGGAACAGAGGAGACATGATGGATCAACAGCCTCTTCCCGAGCTGTAACAAGTCCCCAAAGATAATTTTTGGCTCAGTTAGGTTCAAGGCAGTTATTAGTCATTACTGGAAAAATCTCAGGTCAGTAACTTGAACCACCCTGATTGCATACTTTCTGATGCAAATCTGATTTTCATTTAGCACATTCTGAAATTTATTTAAATTTAAACATTCATTTATCTCTTCTTTTTTAGGAAATCATTAGTTTTGCTGAAAGAGAGGTAGCCTTCCGTCAAATGAATGAGGATGGTGTTGTGGGGTGAGAGAGACAGATGCTTCTCACTGTGTTAGTCTCTATCATTAAATCTTATTTTCTCATTACTTCCACTTCCACTATGACTAATAGTTTTGCACCTTATTGTCTTTGCTTTCACACAGACATAAAGGAGCCACACATAATCACTTATTTCCTTGAATAATGTTTCAATTTAGTGCACTGCAACTGCTGCATCTTGCGCTATTCTGAATCTCAACTTCAGCAAAAATGTCTTGAAATAATTTCAATGCACCTATTATGCATCATATTTTTGGGATTCTATTAATGAGCAAACATATTGAAGCATTATTGTGTTCCTGAAAATATAATTCTTTTAGAAATTCGTGAGGAAAGCCAGAAAATTTCTGTGTTGTGTTTTAGGTGCTGACATCGCACAATTCAATTCTTTCATGGCCTGGAGCATTCCTGACAAGTGTTTGGCTCATGTTCTGATGATGCTTCAGCCTGATCTATTTGCTTGTTTATTTTTGCCTATGATAGTTTACCATTGTCTTCCACATGGTGAGGAGACAAATCCAAGTCGACACAAGCTGGAACAGGAATTGAACTGATGCTGTTGGCAATATTCTGAGCCACATGTTGGTCAAAAAGTCAATTGAGCTAGCTGGCCTCTTTTAATTATACCAGCAAAGGTGTCAAATGCAGACAATTTCAAGAAATCACTTCAAATGGCCCAGTCTGTTTCTATTTTGCTATTCTACAGCAAATTCATGAGACGTTCCCTAATTTGGGAAAGATGTTCCTGGTAATAATTTCAAACATATAAATCAATCATTCACCAATTACTGTCAACCTTTTGGTGTGATTTAGGAATCATCTTCTTACAGGCCACCGAGCCATACTTTATAAAAATATCAGATTGGTAATATGCTTCTACTGATCTTATACCACAATAAGTTCCAATCCGCGATCACCTCCATCCATGCCCAATTCATAAAAAACTATTGTTGCAAAGCTTTAATATATGGACTATTCGTCTTTGATTTCATTGACTTATTTAGTATTGATGTGTAGGGAAGCATAGTACAGAGTGTGCTGCATTATCCTAAAGTGTTGTGCTCTACATAATTGGTAAAGACAGACAGGATATGATGGAAACTGATGATTTAGGAGAGCAGGAACAGTCTTCTTAGAAGAAAGATGAGCACATTGCATTATAGAGCATAGTACTGTAACTGACGGGCACTACAAGCCAGGAAGGACTTAATGACTCACCCAGTTCCATTTGACGAAAGCTCTGTGTAAAGTTTGTCCATCAACTCTAAAATTGTTGGTGTTCAAAAGACAAGTCAGTTTCCGTTCTAAGAGTCAAATGCAGTTTCTGTTTATATTTTTTTTCTGTGTGCTTTTGCTATTAATGAATAAAAGAAATTGGTTTGAAACCATGGTTTGAAGGCTTTCCTGTGTATGATGGTCCCACATTGAATATACATAAGATGCTGGTCTACAGTGGGCATTAGGAAAGAGTAACTATGACTTAATGAGGGTTGCAAGATTGGATGTGGCTGAAGGTAAGTAAATATGGCTTAGTATTAAACAGCAATAAATATGGGAATGAATAGTTTTATTAATACAGAGTAATCCAATTGTGTGCCAATAGGCAGCTGTCACATAATTGAGACATGATTGAAGAACTAACATTGTTAAGCATGTCTGTTACAGTAGGTAGTTTCATTAAAGTGGCCTGAATATGGAACATTAACATTAGATCTCTCTCAGCAGTCTTTTTCTTCAAACTTAGCCCCATCCTCAGTTACATTTTGTATCACTTCACGAGGTTAGAGAAGTTAAAAATAAAAGGAACTTTAAGTGCCATAGCACAAGCTTGAAGAAGGGGATGTTTTGAAGCTTAAAATAGTCTGTTTCCAGAAAAAGAACCAACTTGCATCATTCATTACACCACTGGGATTTCAAGAATACTGATAAATGATCACTTCTTCCCTTATGTTCTTATTAATGTAACAACTTATTCTGTTTTTGCATGTTAGTGAGTGAGTGAGTGAGTATGTGTGTGCGTGTGTGTGTGTGATTTCAGATTCAGGATGATTTATGTCCCTTTGATAGGTTTTATACTCAACTTTTGCTTAAGAAATTTAACTCCTTAGTTATGTTACTCAGGCGATGTAGCTGCCTTATTTCTCTATATGATTTTACATGGCAAAGAACATACTGAATTTAAAAAAAACTTCTTAGAAATTCAAACTTCGCTTTAACTCACCTCAAGAGTAAAAGAGAGGCATTTAATCACTGCTCCGAAATTGGCCACGCTGCTATTAAAAAGCATTGAATGAGTAAATTTTCTTTGGCAACTGTTTGTATATTTATGGCACTAGAACATTTTCAGACACAGCTGTCTCCATACAATGTCAAAATATTAATGCTACTGTATTTAACAGAGAATCAATGAATAATTTGCACTTTTTTTTCATTCTAAAGACCTTCTCAAATGGTTCTTATTATATATTTCTCCTCAAATGTAACTTTTTTCGCAAACCATTACTAGATATCTATCACTGATGTCATGAGAGGCCATAAGTAATTCATTAATCTCACATTCTTTCCAATGAAAATATATCTGATAAGTTTTAGGCCCCTGGTAATTGAACTTGCTCATTTCCACAAGATGTGGTTGTCTCACTGGTTGGTACAGTGTTAAATTATCAAAATCTGTTTAGTATATTTTGTTTTTTAAACCTGGCACATGTTATTTTGCCAAGTTGAAGAAAACATTCTTTTGAAACAAACAGCGAAATTTGAAATGTGTTTGCACTCAGCCACCTCTTATCTCCTTGGTCACTACGGCAATAACATGATCAGTGTAGATTCAGAAAAAGTCTTGACACAACCTCAAAGCTTACGCCAATTTGACGTTGATAATAAAGCTAAACAGAGCTTCGCTTCAAGATTGAAGTTGTCAATTTGCTTCTATCACTGTGTGGCCGAAGATGCAGATTGTATGAGCAAAAGGCTTACATTTCTCTCCCATCTTTTTGGTAGAAAACAGCTTCCAATTTATTGTAAAATGTCCAGTCAATATATTATATTTTGAGGTCTTCAAAATGACTCACTGACTTGGGTTGAATCCTTCAAGAAATCATCAGTGTCATGTTTGCTTTTCATGGAGGGTCTCTTTCATCATTCGAAATTCACTCCATTAATTAAGTGCTATGCCCCTATGGTGCCCCACCCCCACCCTGCCAAGCAGTTCTCCTACTCTCTGTCGGTGACAGTACTTGCCACTACCAGGGCATCCTGGGATTCCTAGTGTGGGTACTATCTTTAAAAAGCTGTGGTTCACCAACTAGTGTTGGCAGCCTGGAGCTGCCCCGCATGGTTCAATGACATTTGCTTTGGCTATGGCAGATATGGGGAGGTTGATGTGTTGCTCTATGGACAGGGTCTTGGAGGTCCTGGTGAATGGAGTGGTACATAAAAGACTAATCTCTTCCCCTAGGACAGGCAGAGGAGGCCACAGTGCCAGCTCCTACCAGCCTGGCCCAGGGTTGTCTCCAGGTTTAGTGCACTCTCAAAAGTCTGGAGGTACATGCAGCGATGTTGCATGAAGGTCCATGCTCTTGACTACACTGCCTGAGTAACATCTCTAAAGCCTCACTCGCACTCAGACTGTACGACTGGACCCATCTCCCACCAAGACCTATTCACTACCAGTCCAAGTATTGCATGCAGCATCTTCCCTCACTTGCTCTCATTCAACCAGTCCCTCAACTTGTAGGGTTCCGGTTTGCAATCAGTAATTTGCTGATTTTTAGGTGGTTCGAATCACCACCAGATCCCTGGTTCTGACACTGGACTTATTTAGGCAATGTGAAATGAAGAGTTGGTAGAAAGGTGTTTCAGGGCAAAAGTATCACTGTCTTTATTTAAATACAAAATGGTAAGTATAATTCAAGAAATAAAGGCAAATTCAATAAACAGTGAAATTAACACAATTAATTATACAGAGGACAATAATTAAATGCACACAGTTTAAACACAGTTTTAATCAGAGAAACTTTAATCAGGCTTCTCACCCTTGGGGGGATCGCATGCTCTGTCATCGCCCACCTTCAGCCCAGCAAGCTAGGTTGGAAACTTTGGGGTCTCGGAAGTTTAAGATCACCACTGAGGAAAAGGTGATTTTAAAGTACAGCTGGCTGTTCCAGTTTGCCGAACCCGTTGCCTGGATGAAGACTTTGGACTGCATAGGCCTTCAGTCTGGTTTGAGTTTGTTGATGCAGTAGACACATAGTGGACCTATAAGCTAAATGCTCAGTTTTCCTTACTTTCTGGTGGTTTCGTGGGTCCGGCTTTCACCTCAGGATGTGTCTGAGGCCTGGTGGTGTTGGCCAGTTTGATGGTTTTTCGGAGTTTGTCGGTTCTTTGATCTCCTGGTTGTGGTCGGTTGTCGCTGGTTTCTCTGGTTCGAAACAGGCCTGTGTCAGTAGCTCTTGGAATTGTTCTCGGGGTTCACCACCTTTGGAATGCTCTGGCTTAGCTCTGTGGAACGCCTTCTGATGATAACCGTGAGGATTGCTGCCTGGAACCCATCAGGGGATAGTTGTGGCATTTGCTTCTCAGGTGAGGTCAGGGCCTGCAATTATACCGACTGTGAGCCCCTTACCTTTGCTCCAAATCTGTGCTTGCCGTCATGTTTCTGGTGTTCCCTTTGAAATCAGTTGGCTTCCTGATAGTTAAGAGCATATGTAAATGGATTTGTATTGAAATCGAATGTTCAATATCTGTGTAGGCTCCGTACTGTCTGTGCTGGGTAGCCTGAGGTGTAAAAGTTAGTTCTGGTCTAGAGTATCAGGTTTGGTTGATTGTTCTCTTAGAGTCAATGAGTAAAGGTGTGAGATCTGGGTGTTCAGGTCCATTGTACCCTGAAGGTGGCAACGCAGGTTGATAGAGTGGTCAAGAAGGCATACGGCATGCTTTCATTCAACAGATGGGGTATTGAGTACAAGAGTTGGCAGGTCATGTTACAGTTGTACAGGACTTTGGTTCGACCACATCTGGAATACTGAGAACAGTTCTGGTCACCACATTACCAAAAGGATGTGGATGTTTTGGAGAGGGTGCAGAGGAGGTTCACCAGGATGTTGCCTGGTATGGAGGGTGTTAGCTATGAAGAGATTGAGTAGATTAGGATTATTTACATTAGAAAGATGGAGGTTGAGGGAGGACTTGATTGAGGTCTACAATATCATGAGAGGTGTAGGCACGTTGGATAGCAGGAATCTTTTTTCCAGAGTGGGGGACTCAATTACTAAGGGTCACGATTTCAAGGTGAGAGGAGAAAAGTTTAAGGGAGACATGTGTGGAAAGTTCTTTACGCAGAGAGTGGTGGGTGCCTGGAACATGTTGCCAGCAGAGGTGGTAGGGGCAGGCATGATAACGTCATTTAAGATGTATCTAGACGGATACATGAATGGGACCAGAGGGATACAGGCCCTTGGAAAATAGGCTACAGGTTTAGGTAGAGGATCTGGATCGGCGCAGACTTGGAGGGCCGAAGGGCCTATTCCTGTGCTGTAATTTTCTTTGTTCTAAACTGGGATTCCAGGCTGAACACTGGTTCCAGGCAGCCATTTCTGTGTTTGTGCATTTTTTTTCCAGAGCTCAGTCCAGCTCTTCCCTTTACTTTTAAAAGTTTTAACAAGTCTAAGTTCTTATCCTTGACTTATCCTAGACTTAACAAGTCTAA
>JAHRHZ010000035.1:10709320-10746521 GCA_024137785.1 Ginglymostoma cirratum | reverse complement strand
AGGCCCGAAACGTCAAGTTTTCCTGCTCCTATGATGCTGCTTGACCTGCTGTGTTCATCCAGCCCCATGCTTGTTATCTCTAAGTTCTTATCCAGTGTTTTAGATAATGGGGGTTTTTGCTCAGTCCTACAAACTTTACTCATCCTGCACCGCCTCTGCACTTCCAACTCATTCAGTCAGGACATTTTACCTTGTCCCAGTCTGCACCAGCTCCAACAGGTGTGCCAGTCATCCCACTTCAATCCTTGGCTTTGTCTCATTCCAGAAGACAACAACCCAAAGTCGGGCAGAAAGAACCACAGCAGTAATGGCCAACATTCAGCACATCAACCTGTATGATGACAGGATCCCAAACATGGCCACTCTGAGCAATCAACTGATTGTGCCCACAGCCCGACACCATTACTGAAAAAAATGTCCTTGTCTGACTCTACAGGAGCATCTAGATTTGGATTATTATGTTCTCCACATTTGGAGTATTGTGTTCGGTTCAGGACACCTTATTGAAGGAAAGATATTATAGCCCTGTAAAGAATACAAGGGAGATTTAACAGAATGATGTTAGGCATGAAGGACTTTGGATACAAGCAATTATTGGAGAAATTGAATGTTTTCCCTTTGGAGTGATAAAGAAGGGTACTCTTTTTCCCCCAGTTTGTGAGTAAATAAGGTTCAAGACTTTCAGCAAGAGATCTAGGAGTGAGATGAGGAGACAAGTCTTTACTCAGGGAGTTATTAGGCTTTGGAATGAGCTGTCTGGGAGAGTGGTGGAGGTGGATTCCATACAAGATTTCAAAAGTGAGCTGGACTTATCTTTGAAAGTGATGAATTTAAACGGCTAAGGTTGGAGAATTGGACTAGTTGGGTAGATCTTTTGACAGCAGTACAGACACAATAGGAATGAATGGGCTCCTTCTGTATTATAAAATTCTATGCTTGTATAGTTCTACCAGGACTGACTGCAGCTCCCCTGCAGACTTAAGTCAGGACTACTCCCCTTCAGCATTGAAATATGCCATTTGGTTGAGACACATGCAAATGCATTTATCACATAGACTGCTGGTACAAGCTGTAAGTGTGACACTGAGATAGGACAGTGCTGTACAATTAATTGCGCACCTTTTTGACTGATGATTGCTGACAACCGTAAAAAGCTGGCTGGCTTCATCTCTGTGCAGAACAACAAAGCAAGACAGAATTAATGAGAGTCTTTAAGCTCTGGCTGAGCAGCAAAGAACAAAATGCAAAGAAAACGGGGAACGATACAGATGAGTAGCTAGGTAGGAGGAAAGTAAGTGGGCATTAGGAGAATGAACAAGCTGCCCTAAAGTGCTCTCAAGATGCAGATCCAGTTGTGAGCTGGGTATGTGTCAATGTGTGCAATGCTTCCCTGAAGTAGCATTCCAATGAAAGGTGCTGATGCACTCCAAATGCAGCACTGAACTGCAGAGATGTACTGAATGTGGATTGGAAATGTGCCATGATGAGGCTGGTACATGTCAGATGCCAGTGTCCTTGGATAAGGTGTGTATATGGCAGGTGGTCATGGAGTGTGCCCTGAAGCGCTGGTGCTAAGGTCCAGATGAGCAAGTGATCAGCTGGAGTTGCTAGGAAACCACTTAGACTTTCATTTTGTCACTTTCCAGTGACTAGTTTCTACCTGGTGGGTGATTGAATAAGTGCCTGATATCAAGGAGGTGAGATGAGGTAGTAATGAGAACGATAATGGATGACAATCCCTGTTAAAAGGCATAACTCCGCTCACTAACTGGTTAGAATCATACCTGACACATTGGTAGATGGTCACGGTTGTTGGAGGTCAATCATCTCAGCTCCATGACATTTCTGCAGGAGTTCCTCAGGGAAGTGTCTGAGGTCCAACCATCTTCAGCTGCTTCGTCAATGACTTCCCTCCATCATAAGGTCAGAAGTGGGGATACTTTCTGATGATTGCACAATGTTTAGCACCATTCACAACTCCTCAGATACTGAGGCAGTCCATGTCTAAATGCAATGAGATCTGGACAATGTCCAGGCTTGGGCTGATAAGTGGCAAGTAACATTTGCACCACACAAATGCCAGGCTATGACCATCTCCAATAAGATACAATCTAACCACTGCCCCCTGACATTCAATCGTGTTACCATCACTGAACCCTCCACTAGTAACATCGTACAGGTTACTATTGACTAGAAACTCAACTGCTCTCTCCACATAAATGCAGTGACTACAACAGCAGATCAGAAGCGAGGAATACTGCAATGAGTTATTCCCCAAAGCCTGTCCACTATCTACAAGGCACAAGTCAGGAGTGTGATGGAATACTTCCCACTCGCCTGGATGAGTGTAGCCCCCACAATATTCAAGAAGCTTGACACCATGCAGAACAATGCAACCCACTTGATTGGCGCAACAGCTACAAACATCCATTCCCTCACCACCAACGCTAAGTCGCAGCAGCAGTATTCATAATCCATAGGATGCACTGCAGAAATTCATCAAAAATCCTCAGACAGCATCTTTCAAACCCACGACCACCTCCATCTAGCAAGACAAGGGTAGCAGATACATGGAAACTCCACTAACTGGGAGTTCCCCACCAAATCACTCACAATCCTGACTTGGAAATATGTTGACATTCCTTCACTGTCGCTGGGTCCAAATCCAGAAATTCCGGACTGCACCATATTGTTCAAGAAGACAGCTCACCCCCACCTTCTCAAGGGCAACTAGGGATGGGCAAGAAATGCCAACCACTCATGGTGCCTGCATCCCGCAAGTAAATAAGAAAGAAGATCTTGCTTTGACATCCGGGGTTTGGTTGGGGAATGCAACTGTTTGGTTTTAATGTCAAGAAAGGCCTCAGTTGACACTTTATCCAATTTTCCCAAATTTCTCACCACAGCTCACATTATTCAGGGCCTGGAAAACTTCTGCCCCATATCGTCTTTGCTTTTTCTTGCTCTTGCAAAATTCATGCTTAAAAACTCCCACGATGGGTGTTTCTGCATTAATTCATTTCAACTTTGTGACCTCTGCGACTTAGAAGGACAACAGCAACAGACACAAGGGAAAAATGTCACAGTTTAGCTTTACTCCAAATCGCAACCCCTCCTCACTTAGATTCACTGCTCCTTCACGATCACTGGACCCATTTAGATCCCCCTGCCGAGCAACATTGTGGATGTCTCTAAAACCAATGAACTGCAGCAGTTGATGAGAGATCCACCACTTTCTGAAGGGCAATTAGGGATGGGCAATACTAGTGATAGCCACATCCAGAGAAGAAGAATAAGGAATGTAAATCAATCAATTTAAAATGCTGAAGCAATTGCACTAATCGATTGGTGTTTATATCTCTAATCCTAACAACATCTAATCTTCAGAAGTAAAATAAATTCCAGGCAAAGTCTTAAAAGACTGAATTCAGCTGTTTCTTTATTGATCAGTTGATCTTTGATGAGGTGGTCAAGAGTACAATGAACTCAATCAGATCAATGTTATATATTTCCTAACGTGGCATGGAATCGAATGCAGAGTTTAACTAATGCTAGTCAATCTATACCTGCACAGGAAAGAGACTTCAAGCAAACTTCCCTAACCTCTGACCCACTGTAAAATGTCACATCCTGCATATGAATGGTGTGAGCCACTTTATTCCTTTGCCTGGTGGGTTTGGCTTTCTCCAGGAGGGCCATGAGACTGAAATAGAATAAAAATCAGCTATGTATCTGAGAACATATGTGGCACTATTTGATTTCTCATCATTGTCTATCTCGCTGTCTATCATTGCATATTTTAACCCACTGAGTACGGTAATGTTAAAAGTACATCTATTTCCTGTTAATGGTCACTCTCTAGGAGGAATCCTGATTCAGCACCCAACGTATTAAAGTCCAACTGTACAAAGTTCCTTTACACTAAAACAATTACAAACGTAGACTGATATAACTTATAGCGAAGCGACTCCATAAGGGAAATTGCCTCCAAAGCCCAGCTAGCTGGTTTCCCACAGTTGCTTAGTCACCAACACATTGGCCAAGACTTCCAGCAAATTTACATTGGGAGGTTTAGCAGTGCAATTCAGGCTGAAGTCAGGGAAACCTGTGCAAATGATTCTGCAGTTTGAAGCTAGTTATGTTATACATGAACTGAATTTCCCCTTTGCTTTAAATAAACCCATTGGGCTGTAAACTGGCTCTGTAAAGTAAACTGGCCAGGGGTCTAGTTTGAAACTATGATGATTTCCATGGATTGTGGCTATTTGTGACCATTCAAGAAGAATCTTCAAATAGAGTTCTCTTCCTTAGACGCAAAACCACGAATAGCCATATTTTAAATGCATTTCTTTAAAATATTATGAAATATTTACTGAGAAATTGATTTGAGCATGGCGATGAAGCCACTAAATAGTTCAGCATATTTTTTCCTTTAGTCATCTTCAGGTATTTAAACTAGAGTATTCTGGAATAGATGCTCTATTTAAGTGTGCTTTGTGATTGACTCACTATTGGCTGCATTAATAAAACTGTGCCTGATCGTAAGTTTTAATCTTAAGTACACCTTTTCTTTAAAATAAAAAAGTGGTGATATTGCATTCCACTAAGCAATTATGCTGGTTCATAGAAAACTGTGATTGTGCAGGTGAATTTGAGTGAAAACTTAAATTGCAACTTCACTTCAGAAAAACAGTGGCCCGAAACATCAGCCTTCCTGCTCCTCTGATGCTGCTTGGCCTGCTGTGTTCATCCCCGCCTCTTTGACTTGTCTGTCTCCTCTCCACCTACCCTCTCCTCTATCCATCTTCTATCCACCTCCCCCTCTCTCCCTATTTATTTCAGAACCCTCTTTGCCTCCCCCATTTCTGGTGAAGGGTCTAGGCCTGAAACATCAAGCTTTCCTGCTCCTCTGATGCTGCTTGGCCTGCTGTGTTTATCCAGCTCTACACCTTGTTACCTTGATTCCAACACTAGTTTCCCAACTTTGCCTAAAGTGGAAACTCCACCCGACTGTCCACTACAAGGTTAACCTGTGCAGAGCAGGGCAATGCCCATTCTCACACCAGGTCTGCACAAATTAGTTAATGTTAACCTGTCCACTTTAATTCCATTTCCACCCACATCTTGATTCACTGAGAGACCAAAAATATGATTATCATAACGTTAAATATATTCAGTGATGGAGCATCCATAATGTTCTGGGATAGATGCCTTATTTACCCCTGCTGTCCACATCTTGCCTGTTAACTCTCAGATTCTTCTTGTTGTCAGCCCAAAATGAGGTCTGACCCTCACTGCTACAATTTCCAGCTGATCCCAAATCCATTCCAGCCGGAACAGCAACTGTACGCCATGTTTTTGTTACCAACTTGATCAATATCAACTGCCCAGCCAACTGAGATTACCAGCTCCTGTTGTCATTACAACCTACACTTTCCCAAGCACATTGTGGTCTGGAATTATTCATAGTAATGGCTGGAGCTTCAATTTCTATCTCATGGATGATCAGGAATCTCTCCAGTTCCTATTACTTAGATTGGCGTGTGCTGGAAGGAGTTGCAGGTTGATATTCAATTAGTTGCCTCTTATGAAGAAGAGTCCTATCGGAGTCGAAACATTAACTCCATGCCACTCTCTATAGGTGCTGCCAGATATGCTGAGTTTCTCCAGCATTCTCAGTTTGTTTCATCCTCAATTTCTGTGGCTATCTTTTTTTTTTAGAACTTTAGAGTGTATGCCATCAGGTCCTGTGTATTTGTTGGAGAATTTAAGGTAGTTGATTTCTCCAGTACTTTGTATCTGTTGATGTTAATTAGCTTAATTTCCTTACCAATGCATGAACAATTCTCGGTTTTGTTTGTAGGAGTATCAGGCACAAATTGCAGCTGCCTTTCTGCCCTGATAGCATGTATCAGAGGAGTGTTTGGCAGCAACTGACCTATAATAAATCTGGTTCATATCCCAAATGGAATATTTGACATTTAACTTCAATTAATTGGCTAAATAAAGGCCCAAAAATAAATGGACATTGAACTGGAATGGAATATTTTGGCAGCAAATGGGAGACAGAACCAGCAACGTCATAGAGTTCAAATGTGTGAGCTAGTATTTGAGTGCAAACAGTTCACAGGGTAAACAACAAACAGGGAAAAAAGAAACACAAGGATGCCCGGCATAAGCTGCAGGAGAAGGAAAGGACTAACACAAGGATGAAGAACAGCTTCAGTATGAGGCAACACAACAGTGCTTTCATGTGGAAAGAATGATCATCGACTTGAGAGCAGTACTCTGGTTAATTCCTGTTTTATGAAAGAATATTGTACATTGTAAGCAGTTCAATGAAGTTTCACTCAACTGATATCTAGAATAGGACACTTAGCTTGGGAGGAAAGGTTGAGCATTGATATTTATTTACTGGAATTTATAATAATGCAAGGTTCATCTCCTGAGAAACATAAGACACTGAGTGAACATGAAAGGGTGAATATTGTGGGAGAGATTACATCAAGTTTAAAAATAAGGGGTCTTCTATTTAAGCCAGAGATCAGGAGAAACATTTTCCTTTTAAAGGATGGTAAAACTCTCTTTCCAACATAACAGTGAATATTTTTAAGGCAGAGGCAGATGGATTCTTGATTGTCAAGGGAGTCAAAAGTTATCAGGGATTGTTGGGAATGAGGAGTTGCCACACTAATCAGATCAGCCACTGAATGGTGCACTAGGCTGAAAGGACTGAACAGCCTCCACTCCAGCTCATAGTTCATATGTTCTTATGTCGTGTGCAGCTCATATACCTTTATAACCTTATTCCAAATTTTAAGAAATTGAATTATGTACAAAGGCTGGAATTGCACATGGGTTAGGAAAATCAATAGAAAGGCTGGGCATCTCTAAATGAGCGGATCTGAAGTGCACAAATAACTTTATAATAATCAACTGCATTAGTTCATCTCATCATCTAGCACTGCATTGCAAAGATTATTCTTCTTTAGAAATTATGAATGAAATGAAATAATCAAGTGAAGTGTTCCTTCAAATCTCTGAACGGTGATGTCATTAGGAATCTCTTGGTCAAATACAGCTAAGTTGATTTTGCATTGCATGAGTCTATGTCTGTTAGTCATGGACAGATGAACTTAATCTCCAGCCTCTGGTCACAAGCTGCTGTGTGGAATTCACAGAGCATCTAAAAACTAACTTAGAGAAAGGGAGCACAAACAAAGGTGTGAGAATTCAAATTCATGCTATCAATTACGGCAAAGGAGATAAGCTCTACATTTTGTTGCTTAGAGGGAAAAGAAAGTACATGGATAAGTCTACAATTTTATGCATTCCCTGCTGAATGTAGGAGAAACTTCAGCCATAGGAGTTCAGAGAGATGAGAACATTTTTAAAACCCACTAAAAGTTTCAGAGGGCAAAGGGAAATGAGAATATGCCATGAAATCGAGGGAAGAAAAATGTCAAAATTGTTATGCTCATCTGCTGCTTTCCTGATTCCATCAGAAAATGAAACATAAGCTTTTGCTGGATTCCTTTGAAGTGGAGAAAGCATACTCGAATTTATGCAGTTTCCAACAGCATAATTGAAAGATCTCCAAGTATCACATTGTGAATCACTTTTAAGATGTGCTCACTGTTGTTGCAGCCTTCCTGTGGCAACAATAAAGAGATGTTCATTTCATGATCAGTCTGGCTTGGTCAGTATCATTTTCACCATTGAAGCAGAAGATTGAGCATTCAAGCACAACTCCTGGGCTACCACACTCAACATTGGTTTACACTTCTGAGGGCTTAGAGATATGGATGTTTTGTGGTTGCCATGTTTAAAATTGAAACATTAAACCACAGCTTGCCTTCTTGCTCTGGTGGTTCACTTATGAGTGACATATCCTCTCAGAAGGAAGAGCAGGGAGTTCTCTAGTTGTCCTGGTCAACATTCATCATTATCCAATGCTTCCAAAAAGTCCCACATTGATTTAACATTTATCTTAATTGGTGTTTGTAGGACCTTTCTATGTGCAAATTATTTGTGGAATCTGTCTGCGTGCAGGTCACTTTTAATTCATTCAAACATTATGATATTCACTGGTTTCAAACTCATGGTAGAATGGCTACATTTGATGTAAGTATGAACGATCAAATTTGCTTTAATTGTTGGATTCGTGGTGAAGAGAGAGAGAGATGTCCATTGAAATCCATTGAAATCCTTATCATATCACGCGAACTTTCACAGCTAAAACAAGCTCAAGTTATCACCATCACATCCAACAAATAAATAGTGATGTTGAGGATAATCGAGTGGTGTCAACTCAATACTTAACAGGACTTTCAGCATAAAGAGAAAGAAGTGACCTTCCCGCAACAGTTCATTTGATAAATATAATGACTAATTTGAAACTTCATCAAAATGACACAGATACGAGTGTGATACAGCACAAACATTGCCTCGTTTTCAAACTCCAACATGTGCTGAATTTGCTTATTTTGATTGGAGTCGGGGCAATGATGCTGTAATCAGTAGAAGATGTTTCAAAATCCGAATCAATATCCAATATTATTGAATAGAATATGCATGAGTTTGATCATATCCATGGACGATGAACAAAAACAATATTGGTCCTTGTTATGATCTTTCCCACTACCAAATGATCTTTGGAAACTCAAGAACAGGAATGAAAATTGCACACAATCTTGTGGAATGGCCACAACTGGTAAATATTACATTCAGTGCTTAGAAATTGTTCATCACGCTAACTATTTAAAAATATTTCGCCTCTCGTGTTCTAAGTTCACATTGCTCAGTGCAGATTTGATTGTAATCTCTGATGTAATTAATACAGCGCTTTAAACATGCATATTTGATTGAAACTGAAGATTAACCATTAGAATCTTCCGATTAGTTCTTAAAACCTACTTAAATGTGCATCAATTGTTAGAAAATCTTTTCTGAGACTCAATTATCCCATTAAATGGTGATAATTTGACTGATTAAATTATATTATTTTTAAAAATATATGCTTAATTCTTAGCAAAGTGTTAAGGAAGTTAATTGCACTTTCTATAATCCTTCACCAGCAAAAAAGCTCTTGGTGTTAGCTCCTTTGTCTCCGATTCTGAAAGCTTTGTCTTGATGAATTGTACATATGATCCAGACTGATAGATACAATTCTGACACTGTGTTCTATCATTTGAAATGCTGTGTTTCATATAAGATATTAAATCTAGAGCCTGTACTACTCTTTCTGCTCGATGTAAAGACACTGTAGCATTTTCTTTATTAAGTAAAACATCAGATTTTATCGGTGCATAAGTTGATTTGTCATGTGCAAATTGCTTAAATACCTGCTGATGATAGTTCAGGACCAGCATGTTCCAGTAGGGAGGAATGACAAAGATAGCAAGGTAAGGGACCCTTGGATAACCAGGAAGATTATGAACTTAATCAAAAGGAAAGAATAAGCATATGTAAGGTTTCAGAAGCTAAACTTGGACTGGGCCCATGAGGAATATAAAGAAAAGCAGGAAAGAACTCAAGCAGGCAATTAGGAGAGCAAAGAGCGGCCATGAAATAATATTGACAAGTAGGGTTAAAGAGAATCCCAAGGCATTCTATACATATATTAGAAACAAAAGGGTAACTAGGGAGAACATTGGACTACTCAAGGATAACAGAGGGAACTTGAGCTTGGAGGATGTGGAGGAGATCCTAAATGAGTAATTTGCATCAGTATTCACCCAGGAGAAGGATATGGAGGATAGTGAGATTTGTGCGGAGCATGCTGATATGCTACAGCATTTTGACATCAAAAAAGAAGTGGTGTTGGTCTCTTGAAGAGCATTAAGCTGGATAAGTTGCCAGGTCTCAATGGTACCTACCCCAAGTTATTAAGAGAGGCAAGAGAAGAGATTCTGGGGACTTGACCAAGATCTTTCTATCATCTTTAGCCACTGGAGAGGTCCTGGAGGACTGATGAGTAGCTAACGTTGTTGCTCTGTTCAAGAAGGAAAATAGGGATAATCCAGGAAACCATAGACCAACGAGTCTCACATCGGTGCTTGGATGGCTATTGCAGAGAATTTTTCGGGATAGGATTTAGGCACATTTGGAAAAACATGGCCTAATTAGGGACAGTCAGGATGGCTTTGTGCAGGGCGGGTAATTTCTTACGAACTTGATTGAATTTTTCAAAAAGGTGACAAAGACAAGGAATGAGGGTGGAGCAGTAGATGTTGTCTACATGGATTTTAGTACGGCTTTTGACAAGGTCCCTCATGGTAGGCTCATTCAGAAGATTAAATGCATGGGATCCATGGTGACCTGGCCACATGGATTCAGAATTAGCTTGCCCTTGGAAGAAGAGGATAAATGTGGAAGGTTGTTTTTCAGGCTGGAGGTCCATGACTGGTGGTGTTCCGCAGGGATCTATGCAGGACATCCGCTATTTGTGATATATGTAAATGACTTGGATGAAATTTTAGATGGTTGGTTTAGTAAGTTTGCAGATGATACAAAGTTCGGTGGAGTTGTGGATAAAGTAGAAGGTGGTAAGGGGCTGGTTCGGGACTGGGGAGGGTGAGGTTGCGGGGGGAGTGTTGGGGGAGGGGCCCAGCTTGGGTTTGGAGCCGGGATGGGCCGATGTTGCCGCTCCGTCCTGTCGTTTGGTGCGAGTGGCAAGTCGGCCGCTCCCCAGAGTGAAGCATGTGACTCCTGTTAATGGCGTTGTGGGAGCCCGGCTGCAAGCCGAGCTCAACACTAGTGCATGCAGCTGCAGCGCAACCCCCAGGAAAACCTGAGGCCGAGCGCCACCCGGCTCCGCCCAGGATTGAGCACCGGGGCCTGGTGTCATGGAGACACCAGGCGGCACCGAGGAGATTGAGTGGCGCGGCATGTCGAGGCTGCTGGACCTGCTGGTCAGCACCTTCTGATTACCGCAGGTCATCAGGCTGGAGAGCGGACAGTTTAAGCTATTGGAACAGGACCGAGATATCAAGGAGCCCGTACAATGCTTCAGTGGTGTGGAGGAGGTGGCAAAAGCATTCCTTGAGCGAGTGTATGTAATGGAAGAAATAACATTCAATGTTAAGGTAGCCACAGGGGAATGCAATGAAGATACTGAAGTATACAACATTACTTTGAGCAGGGGTGATGAACTTAGTCGAATGGGACAAGTTGAAATCCTTTATGCCAAAACATCGAAAGAAAAGTCCAGACTTAACAATATCTTTAAGAAAATTGGAAAATTGAACTCCATTGGCAAATTTGGACGAGGAAAGATGCCTTGCCTTATTTGTACAAATCACCAGACAAATGAAAGCATTAACCTTCCTTTCCAGTGTAAAGGCCAATTCAGCACACATAGTCCCCTTGAGTTACAAATGCAAGGTGGTGAACACACTATTTGAACCATTGTTGAAAAGACCAGGATACCAGTCAATGTTACTGTGTCATCCGCTCCTCCACGAAATCCTTACGACCTGCACCTCATTCGAGAGGGTTATCGCTATAAGTTGGTTAATATTCAAACTAAGACTGTTGTGGTGTGCTGTGTACTTTGCAACAACAAAATGATTCCCATGCACTTTCCACTTCATTTAGTTGTGCCTAAGTTTATCTGAGCTGAAGGTCTTCTTCAGGGAGCAATGTGGTATGAGAGTACAGTTCAACTTTTGTTCAATATTTGTCAGGAGCAGTTTGATATTGAAGAATATTCATGAGCTGTTCTGGATGTAAAGATTGACTGGAATGAAGATTGCAAAAGTCCAAAGAAGACAAGGTGTACTGGGCACAGTCACATTCCTAACTCTCTTAGCTATGCCCGTGAAGAATTGACACAGTCTTTTCATCGACTTTCAGTATATGTTTATGAGGGGGCATAGTTTTAAAGCGAGTGGAGATAGATACAGGGGAGACGTCAGAGGTAGGTTCTTTACTCAGAGGGTGGCAGGGGCGTGGAATGCATTGCCGGAGAGGGTAGTGGAGTCGGCCTCGTAGGGGCATTTAAGCGGCAATTAGATAGGCATATAGATGATGGTATAAGGTAGGGGTGGAGGTTAGATAGACCTTAGGATTAGGGTAAAAGTTTGGCACAACATCATGGGCTGAAGGGCCTGTAATGTATGTTCTATGTTCAATGTTCTAAGGTTGTCAAAGAATACTGTGGGATATAGATCAGGTGCAGGTATGGGCCTAGAAATGGCAGGTGGAATTTATTTTTTGTAAGTATGAGGTACTACACTTTGGGAGGTCAAATGTTAAGGAAAAGTATACAGTTAATGGCAGGACCCTGGACAACGTTGATCTACAGAGGGATCTTGGGGTTCAAGTCCATAGCTCCCTGAAAGTGGCCACACAAGTAGGCAGAGTGGTAAGGAAGGCGTATGGCATACTTGCCTTTATACGTCGGGGCATTGAGTATAAGAGTCAGGATGTTACAACTTTGATAACAAGGTGTAGAGCTGGATGAACACAGCAGGCCAAGCAGCATCACCGGAGCAGGAAAGCTTGACGTTTCAGGCCGAGACCCTTCATCAGAAATGTGGGAGGGGAAGGGGGTTCTGAAATAAATAGGGAGACAGGGGGAGGCAGATAGAAGATGGATAGAGGAGAAGATATGTGGAGAGGAGACAGACAAGTCAAAGAGGTGGGGATGGATCCAGTAAAGGTGAGTGTAGGTGAGGTGGTAGGGAGGAAATAGGTCAGTCCAGGGAGGACAGACAGGTCAAGGGGGCAGAATGAGGTTAGTAGGTAGGAAATGTGGGTGCACCTTGAGGAGGGAGGAAGGAGTAAGTGAGAGGAAGTACAGGTTAGGGAGGCGGGGACGAGCTGGGCTGGTTTTGGGATGCGTTAGGAGGAGGGAGATTTTGAAGCTTGTGAAATCCACATTGATACCATTGGGCTGCAGGGTTCCCAAGCTAAATATGAGCTGCTGTTCCTGCAGCCTTCAGGTGGCGTCATTGTGGCACTGCAGGAGGCCCAGGACAGGCACGTCGTCAGAGGAATGGGAGGGGGAGTTGAAATAGTTCGCGACAGGGAGATGCAATTGTTTATTGCAAACCGAGCGCAGGTGTTCTGCAATGCGGTGCCCAAGCCTCCACTTGGTTTCCCCGATGTAGAGGAGGCCACAACGGGTACAGCGGATGCAGTACACCACATTAGCAGATGTGTAGGTGAACATCTGCTTGATGTGGAAAGTCTTCTTGGGGCCTGGGATTTGGGTGAGGAAGGAGGTGTGGGGTCAGGTGTAGCACTTCCTGCGGTTGCAGGGAAAAGTGCCGGGTGTGGTGGGGCTGGAGGGGAGTGTGGAGCAGACAAGGGAGTCATGGAGAGAGTGGTCCCTCCAGAAAGCAGACAAGGGTGGGGAGGGAAAAATGTCTTTGGTGGTGGGGTCGGATTGCAGATGGCGGCAGTGTCAGAGGATGATGCAAAAATTCCTGCAAAAATGCCATCCCCTATTCTCAATTCCTTCGCCTCCGCTGCATCTGCTCCCAGGATGAAGCATTCCACTCCGATACATCTCAGATGTCTTTGTTCTTCAAGGACCGCAACCTCCCCCCCCCGCAGTGGTCGAGAACGCCCTCGACCGTGTCTCCCGCATTTCCTGCAACTCTTCCCTCACACCCCGTCCCTGCAATAACAACCAAAAAAGAATCCCCCTTGTCCTCTCGTACCACCCCACCAACCTCCGGATCCAATGCATCATCCTCCGACACTTCCACCATCTGCAATCCGACCCCGCCACCAAAGACATTTTCCCCTCCCCACCCTTGTCTGCTTTCTGGAGGGACCACTCTCTCTGTGAATCCCTTGTCCGCTCCACACTCCCCTCCAGCCCCACCACACACGGCACTTTTCCCTGCAAACGCAGGAAGTGCTACACCTGCCCCCACACCTCCTCCTTCACTCCCATCCCAGGCCCCAAGAAGACTTTCCACATCAAGCAGATGTTCACCTGCACATCTGCTAATATGGTATACTGCATCCGCTGTACCCGTTGTGGCTTCCTCTACATCGGGGAAATCAAGTGGAGCTTGGGCACCGCTTGGCAGAACACCTGCACTCGGTTTGCAATAAACAATTGCACCTCCCAGTCACGAACCATTTCAACTCCCCCTCCCATTCCTCAGACGACATGTCCATCCTGGGCCTCCTGCAGTGCCACAGTGATGCCACCCGAAGGCTGCAGGATCAGCAGCTCATAATCAGCCTGGGAATCCTGCAGCCCAATGGTATCAATGTAGATTTCACAAGCTTCAAAATCTCCCCTCCCCCAACCGCATCCCAAAACCAGCCCAGCTCATCTCCACCTCCCTAACCTGTACTTCCTCTCACCTATCCCCTCCTCCCACCTCAAGCCCCACCCCCATCTCCGATCGACTAACCTCATCCCGCCCCCTTGACCTGTCCGTCTTCCCTGGACTGACCTATCTCCTCCCTAACTCCACACCTACACTCACCTTTACTGGCTCCATCCCCACCTCTTTGACTTGTCTGTCTCCTCTCCACCTATCCCCTCCTCTATCCATCTTCTGTCCTCTTCCCCCTCTCGCCATATCTATTTCAGAACCTTCTTCCCCTCCCCCATTTCCGATGAAGGGTCTAGGCCCGAAACGTCAAGCTTTTCTGCTCCTATGATGCTGCTTGGCCTGGTGTGATCATCCAGCTCTACACCTTGTTATCTTGGATTCTCCAGCATCTGCAGTTCCTACTATCTACGTTATAACTTTGTAAGAGTTTGGTTCGGCTACACTCATAGTATTGATTCAATTCTGGTTGCCACATTACCGGAACGATGTGGAGGATTTGAAGAGGGTGAAGAAGAAGTTTACTGGGATGCTGCCTGGATTAGAGGGTACAAGCAATATGGAGAGGAAGAAAAACTCCGGTTGATTTCTCTGCAGTGGCTGAGACCGAGGGGAGACTTGATAGAAGTTTATAAAATTATGAGATGCATAGAGAGAGCTGGCGGTCAAAATCTTTTTACCAGAGTTGAAATGTCTAAAACTAGGGGGCATGCATTTAAGGTGAGAGGGAGAAAGTTCAAAGGAGATATGAGGGGCAAGTTTTTTACACAAGAGTGTGGTAGGAGTGTGGAATGAACTGTCAGGGGTGATGTTGAAGGCAGATACAATAGAGATAGAGTTTAAGAGACTTTTAGATAAGCACATGAATATGCAAGGAATGGAGGGATATGGACCAAAGGGAGGCAGAAGGGATTAGTTTAATTTAGCATAATGTTTGGCATATCATCACGGACTGAAGGGCCCATTCCTGCGCTGTACAGTTCTATGTTCTGTCTTCTATTTTTTCCCCTGAGCCAGAAGCACCACAACCAATTAACAGCTCATTCATTTCAGACTTCCTTGAGAAAAGAAATTGTTCTTAGTTTTGTTGATCAAACAACAGTGATTGCATTTTAAAAAAGTAATTAATTTACTTTATTTTTGGTGACTTGAGACAACCTGAGGTGAAAAGATGTGAAATAACTTCAAGTTCTTTCTTAGAACTGAAACTAATTCAGTGGTATTGAATTACACTGTAAGGGGTGAGTCTTTTCAGTGATTCTATATTTAGTGAACCAGCAAAAACAGTTCCTTCCAACACAGTACACTGCTGAAGTTAATCATTCCTGAGTGAACTATTTTCAAAATTCTTTACCTAATAACAAATATCACAACATACAATTAAAATCCCAGTTCAAGCTTATGGTGTGACATTACAAAATCACTATATTTTTACTCTGAAATGCCCACATTGTTCTGAAAATCCATTGTCCCAGACTATCTGCTACCTGCCAACTTGCCAACTTGCCATATTCATCTGTTAGCGTTCTATTGTAACACTGCAGACAACTTCGCTTCTCAAGAGACATGTTTCCAACTCACTGGGGAAGATATCCTTTGGGCTTGGCCTATAATAGACATAGCCCTGATGTGTGTTTAATGAATGCTTGTTGGCTGCCAGGCAAGTGAACAAGCCCCAATTAACTTCATCATGTGGGTGTTCATATTCAAACACTTTTGCATTATGTTCAGTTCCATGGTGTGGAAATTTCCCCATTGGTTTTCACAGATCTTTATCCAGGAACTCCTTGTAAGTGCCTCATTCTCAGCTGAGCACACCTTTGATATATGACAGAATGTCAACAGTCAGTGCCCTGACTTAAATGCGCTAAATAGCATCTTGTGGGAGATAAACTGATGCATGAGTCAGCACCTTAAAAATAAAAAGTCTTTAACCAAGCATTTGTTCAGCCATCCAAATGGCTCATTCTTTGGCTTGGTGTCAGTTGGCCTCTGAGTACGCTCCTACACAGTTGTACGATGATACTGATGCAGTGTGCCTGAAAGGCATTGTTGAGAGAAAGTGGAAGTGGTAACAAAGAAGAAAATCAATCACATTAGGAATTCTGGAAAGGTAAAAATTGAAGAAAGCTGAAATTTTTAAAATAGTGATAGTTTGTGAACTTAATTAATGTTGCCAGCAATATTGTATCCAGTCACTTTCATTTATTTATTTCTTTAAAAGCACATGCCCGTGGCAACTGGGAGTCCTGTGTTGATTTAAAATGTGAGATTCAATGCTGCGTAAATTGAATGTTTCTTGTTTAATATCGGAAAGTTTCAATAAGAAAACATCCTTTTCAAAACAACTGCAAAATAAGTGTGAATGCTTCTTTTATTTCATTTCTCCTTGAGGCAGATGCAAAGTCATAACAGAAGACGATATATTGTCACACTGCACTTTACATTCATATTCACATCATAGAAATACAATACTGTGGATGCAGGAAATCTGAGATAAAAATAGAAAGTGTTGGAAAAGCCCAATCAGTCTGTGAACATCTGTGGAGAGAGCAACAGAGGCAAAGTCTTGAGTCCAATATGAATCTTCTTTGTTTCTCTTGCCGCAAATACTGTCTGACATGCTGAGTTTATCCAGCATTTTCTGATTTATCTTCACGAGCATGTTCCTGTTATCAAGCCATCAGTGCTGTTGGCACTGAGACTGAGGAAGAAATTTGCAAAATAGAGAGAATCTATTTGCTTTACCTGTGAGTCTGCAGTTAAAATCAATATTCTTTGTCATTACATTCAAATGAAACTGCTCTCAAACTTCAGCACTTAGATTTCCCAAAAGTACTCATCATGTTTCAGATTCTGGATTCAAGTCTGGCTCTAGAGATTTGAGCGCAAAACTTTAAGATAATAATTCACTCCACAGTAGAGCAAATGCTATACTTAAAGGAAATACATTTCAGAAAAGATGTGAAACTGAGGGACTTGTCTTCCCAAACCATTGGCTTCAGAATGAACAAATTCACTTTCACAGCTTAGTATAAAATACTATCATATTGTGGTCACTTGTCCAAGAAGGTTCACTACCTAATACTAGATACAACTTGCAAATCCTCTAGGGGGTCCTCAACATGTTGTTCTGGAAAACCATCCTGTACAAATCCCAGAAATGTATCCTCCATAGCTGTGATGCTCAACTGGCTTAGGCAGTCTATGTGCAGCTTGAAGATACCCATGCTTCCCTCATCTCTTGATTAATGCCATGTTCCACACTAACACAACTATTTTGTGGCTATAAATAGCTCCAATCAATGTCTGAAACAAAAACGGAAATTGCTGGAGTTTGGGTAATACACAAAAAGCTGACTTCTCTTTTCCTCCAGATACGGCCTAGCTTGCTGTGTTCCTCCAGCCTCTTGTTTGTTTACCTTGGATTCCAGCATCAGCACTTTTTTTTTGTCTCTGCAAAATTCTACACCTCATTCTTCCAATCTGAGATCCCCTCTTATTATCAATCTGAGATCCTATCTGTTATTATCAGTGCAACTCCACTCCTTTATCCCTTGCCTGTCCTTCCGAAATGTTGAATGTCCTTGAATAGGATTCATAGAATCCCTACAGTGTGGAAACAGGCCATTCAGCCCAAATGATACATACTGACCCTCTGAAGAGCATCCCACCCAGACTCATCCCCATCCCCATTCACCTAACTTACACACCCCTGGACACTATAGCATATCCAATCCACCTAACCTGCACTTCCTTGTGGACCATGGGGGGAAATAAGAGCACCCAGCAGAAACCCATGCAGACATGGAGGGAATGTGCAAACTTCACACAGACAGTTAACCAATGGTGGAATTAATTCCAGGTCCCTAGCACTGTGAGACAGCAGTGCTAAGCACGGAGCCACCGTGTCACCCAGTATCTAGTCCTGGTCACCATGTAGACATATTCATATAATTACAATTAGATCAGGCCCATGTATCTCAATTTGTGCTGTTAGATGATCTTGCCTATTGCCAATGTTGTGCACATTCAAGTGGAGTGCTCTTAGTTCTGTTCTTTTTTGACATAATTCTGCTTTCGAAGCACACTCAATGCTTGGATTTATTTGTCATGTCTTCCAGTCTCCTAAGAATCTTTTCAACTTACTGCCACCAATATTAATACCTTCCAATTTGGGTTACTGCTAAGATTTCTATTCCCTTAATCATATATCCCCACTAATTTTGTTTTTGTCTCCATTGAGTTCTGAGATCCATAAGCAGCAGTGCATTTTATAACTAAAAGTCAAAGTTGCTAACGGCGACAGCATTTTGATGACTGTGCACAGACTTTCAGAGCAGCAATGTTAAGGTTAGAGAAAACATTGCCTCTGACTGGAGTTACTTTCAGTTCACTCCAACAGTACTAGCTAATTTCCATGCAGGATTGAATGTTTCAACAGTCAGTGAACAGAGAACAGGGTGCTGTCCGGCCATGTGATAGAGATGGTCTTAGTGAAGGTGCAAAAAAGAGATTGAAAATTCATCTTGAGTTCAATTGTAACACCGATGTTATAAGCAATTGTCCTCATTTCAAACTGACATGACGGACAATGGAGTCAGGAGGCAGGATTTGGGGTCAGCATGGTGAGCAATTACTTCAGTGTTCCCAACGTTAATTTGGAGACAATTTCTGCTAATCCATTCCTGGATGTTACATAAGTAGTTTGATCATTTAGCACAGTGAGAGAAATGAAGGTAAGCCAGAGCTGAATGTCATTGGGAAAGAAGTGAAGGCTAATGTTTAGCTTTTATATCATGTTACCAAGGCATAACAATGAAATAAGGAATAGAAAGAGGAATGATAATACTAATAAAATAAAAGGATGGATCTTTGGGTGACATCAGTGGAAATGATACATGGGCAGCGAGAGAAGCTATTGTAAGAGCTTCTTTGGTATGATAAGAACAGAACCAGATGAGAACAGTCTCACCTGCTGCAGGACAGAGAAGATAAAGGATGAGCAACATTGACATAGTGGGCCCAAGGACCTGTTTCTGCGCTGTATGACTCAATGACTTTAGGAGTTAGCGCAGTTTGATGTAGTCAATCATGTCAAAGAGTAGACACAAGTCAAACAGATGAAGAGGAGAAGTTTACTTCTATCACATTGATTTTCATCAAGAATAAGCCATTAGTTCTTACAAAATATCACAATAGTGATAACTTGGCGTGATACAAAGGCTATTTAATTAATAAGTAGTTCCCTTATTTGACAAACTACCTTGGCATTTCATCAGAGCATCAGCCATTTGCTGTGTGGCATGTTCAAATTATACCATTGTTTAGTTAGACATAAAATTTTATGCTTTGTGATAGTCAAACAGAAGCAAAAACTGATATAAAGTCGCAAGGTAAATAAGAAAGGTCATCACTCATTATTGTGGTCAGTTTTAATCTCTCCACATATAGTGTGCTGCTATCACATGAACTGCCTTCAAGGAATTTAGTTTAGCCCTGTTGTAGTAAAGTCTGAGATCCATTGGCTTAGATGCTTGTTTGGTTCAGAAAACTAAATTGAGTAAAAGATTGCAATATTCTGTACATAGTGGATAGTCAACTAAAACAGCAGCAATTTCTGAGCCACAAAGTCAATTTATTATTCAACATAATGGGCTTTGGTATTACCTCAGGAGTATGATCAAGTCAGTATCTGTGCTCAGTATTTGTAGACAATTGCCTCCTTTAGAATGGTGCTTCAAAACTATCTTAAATGGAGCTAAGATAACAAGGTGTAGAGCTGGATGAACACAGCAGGCCAAGCAGCATCAAAGGAGCAGGAGCAGGAAAGCTGAAGTTTCGGGTCTGGACCCTTCTTCAGAAAGGGTCCCACTATCCCTTAAGTGGAGCTGAATTTTTTTTCTCTCTGTCTCATCCAAGGTCCTCTGTCCATTTTCCTCCAATTTGAATGAACCCTGTATGTAATAATGGGCCTGTTTAGGAACCATTAATTCTTCGCTATTCATTGAGGCGAATTTTATTGCAATCCTAATTTCCAGTGACGGAAGCGTATTTTCTTGTTTTTACAGGATGTTGGGAGTGGTCCTGAATTTCAATGAGCTATGCCCTTGATCAAATGGCGCCAAAAATACCAACACTTCTGGATACATAAAAACAGGTAGCAGATTCAAGGTGTGAGTCCAGATTTACCGATTTAGTGATATATTTTTAATTTTTAAAGAAAATGTGTTTGATTTGAGCTTATTTGTTTCCTTAATGAAGATTGTTGTTGGATATTTCCAAGTGATTATCAGCAGAAAGCACTTTATTGTTGTCGTTTACGTTAAGCAATTATCTCTTTGCCTCAGAAACATGGAACACAATGGAGAATTTTTCTTTTCAAGGGCAACCTACGTACACCTCTCCAATGAGCTCCATGTAATGGAAACCCACATTATCTAATTCTTTGATGGGCATCAAGAGCTTGAGTTCTGGGATAACTGCTTCAGGTTGAAAAAAAAGCTTGCCTCCATTTTAGACTCCCTTTCCCTAAGGCCTATTATAGATGTACAGTTGGCTGCAGTATTTCCTATGGGGCCATATCTCTTCGTAGGTCAGACGGTCTTTAATGGTCCTTAGCACTACAGCTTTCCTGCGAAGATAAAAGACATCATGCTAGCAAACAAAAAAGCATAAAATATTCCATGTAAATATTCAGTTGATAGTCAGTAGTCTTTACATATAATTGCACTAATGCCCCTTCAGAACACTTAACAGATAAGTTGGGGATTTAGAGCTATGGAGTCATGGAGATGTAAAGCAGAGAAACATACCCTGTGTCCAACTCATTGATGCCGAACAGATATCCTAAATTAATCCAATACCTTTTGCCAGTATTTGGCCCATATCCCTCTAAACACTTCCTATTCATGTACCCACCCACGTGATCTTTAAATGTTGTAATAGTCCCGCCTCCACCACTTCCTCTGGTAGCTCATTCCATGCACGCACCACATTGTGTGAAAAAGTTGTCGGTTAGGTCCCTTTTATATCTTTCCCCTCTCACATTAGACCTATGCCCTCTTGCTCATCATTGCAAACTTTGTCAAGATTTTAAGTTTATAGTTAATTTGAGACAATGATTTCTTTGCTGCTGCGGCATTATCTAATCAGTTGCATCTTCCTGAAAAAAAAACCCTAACTGCAGTTTGTGAGCACAGCAACTCTCACAGCTAGAAGTGGTGCACTTCTTACTTGTCAATTCCCACAGGGATTGCAGGGGTCTGTCAGGAAAAGGGGCAATCATTCTCAGTGACCCCTTGCTTCTCGACATACTACAGGTAAGAAGAAGTCAGAATGCAAGCATTCACCAGTAACAGGATGTCCCCAGACTCTCCTGGAGTTGCATCCTAGGTATCCAACTTCAGTCTAAGCAATCCTACACTTTCATTTCCCATATTCATCCAATTGCTTGCCCCATCCAGTAACTGCCCCACCACTCCAAATCTGCTGAGGCCTGTCATTCAGTCAATACTTGATGTCAGCAACAGCTGGAGTACATTATCGACTACTGTCAAAGAAGAGTAGAAAAGTCCTCTCTCTTTCTCTCTCCCTCTCACCCTGCCTGTGTACTGGCAGGAAAAATTACACCAAGCAATACGTCCTTATGAGCATTCCAAACCCAACAAAACAGACTTTTTTGGCATACACTGCATCCATTTAATTTTATATTAGTCATCTGCTAGTGAAGTAATGCAGGGTATTGTGAACAGAATGAATTAAAAAAATCAATTCAGAGAGGAGTGAACTATTTCAAGGTCTTGCTACACTGCTTGGTGTCTCAGGTAAAATGTTTATAACCTCTTTAGACATGGGGATATGAAATAACAATGCCTCACAATGTTGTTGATCTTGGTATCCCCTTAGATATTGGAAGATCCTTCACTCAGGGCTGTCAACTCTGCTGAATGGGTTGGGAATCCACCAGAATTGGCACCAATTTCCTGGTGGCCAAAGAGAGAATTCCAGGAGATCAGTCATTCAATTAATCATCAACAACCAAGGAGAAAGAAACTCCAATCATCATGAGGCGTTGGCTTGTGGAGATCACATTTGGTGCTGTGCCAACCAATCAAATTCAAACCTCATTTAACCAAAGAAAAAGCTGGGTGACTCTAATTGGCTGGAGGTTTGGCAGGGTATGAGAAGATTATAGGGCTTTGAAGTTCATTGAAGGATTGGGTGCAAGTAGCAAGGGTTAGTTTAACAAAGATAGGTGGAAGTTAGGGTGCAGGTCATTTCCAGAAAGCATTCGACAAGGTGCTGCACAAAAGGTTGCTGCATATGAGAAAGACGCGTGGTGTTATAGATAACGTATTAGCATGGATATAAGGTTGGTTAACTAACAGAAAGCAAAGATTGGGGGTAAATGGATCTTTTCCCGGCTGGCAATCAATGGCTAGTGGAGTGCTTCAGGGATCAGTGTTGGGACCACAATTACTTACAATATTCATTGATGATTTGGAGTTGGGGACCAAATATAGTGTGGCAAAGTTCACAGATGACACTAAGATCAGTGGTAGAGCAAAGTGTGCAGAGGACACTGAAAGTCTACAGTGGGATACAGATAGGTTAAATGAGTGGGCAAGTGTCTGGCAGATGGAGTACAATTTTCATAAATAAGACTTCATTCATTTTTGTAGGAATAACAACAAAATGGACTATTAGTTAAATGCTGAAAAATTGCAGCAAGCTGCTGTGCAGAGGGACCTGGGCGTCCTAGTGCATGAACCACATGACGTTGGTTGGCAGGTGCAACGGGTAATTAAAAAGGCAAATGGAATATTTTCCCTCATTACTAGAGGGGATGGAGTTTAAAAATAGAAAGGTTATGCTGCAGCTATAGAGGGTGCTGATGAGGCCACACCTGGAGTACTGTGTACAGTTTTGGTCTCCTTACTTGAGAAAGGATGTACTGGCACTGGTGGGGTCACAGAAGAGGTTCACCAGGCTGATTCCAGATTTGAGAGGATTGGTTTATGAGGAGAAATTGAGTAGACCAGGACTGTACTCATTGGAATTGAGAAGAATGAGGGGGGATCTTATAGAAACATATAGAATTATGAGGGGAATAAATAAGATAGAAGTGGGGAGATTGTTTCCATTGGTGAAACTAAAACCAGGAGGCATAGCCTCAAAATAAGGGAGAACAGATTTAGGACTAAGCTGAGGAGGAACTTCTTCTCCCAAGGGGTTGTGAATATGTGGAATTCCCTGCCCTGAAGCAGTTGAGGCTACCTCATTGAATGTTTTTAAGGCAAAGTTAGATAGATTTTTTGAACAGTAATGGAATTAAGAGTTATGGGGTGCTAAGTGGAACTGCGTCCACAAAAAAAATCAGCCATGATCTTCTTGAGTGGTGGACCAGGCTCAAGGGTCCAGATAGCTACTCCTCCTTCTATTTCTCATGTTTTTTGTTCTTATGCTCATTTCACTTAAAACATAGAGACAAAGGTAGAAAGAGACAAAGAAGTCTCAGTGTGAGCAGTTACTCTTCCTGTTCAGATCTTGTATTGAGTTGCTTAAGAGTGAGTAAAGCTTTCTTTCCCCCAACCTTCAATCTTTATTCACCATAGCTGCAATTCTGTCTTGCTTGCACAATTAAAATTGGTGCATTTTCCTCTCTCTCACAGTGAACAGGCCCAAGAGAGGTCTTCCAATATCTAAGGGGATGTCTGTTCAAGTTGGTGAAGAGTCCAGTTGCCAAATTCTGTTCCACTGCTGTGCAAGCAATTTATTTTTAAGGTAAATCACAAGTTATTATTAATGGATTTAACTGGAAAGTTATCAGCAGATCTTTAACCCACAGCCCATTCTTTGACTATCTGACATCTATTAGCGGAGAGTTTGAGTTTCCAACATGGAGATAGTCATTCCTCATAGTAACCTGCTCTGTAATCATATCCCCAGGTGCCTGGGTCCTGCTTCCTCTTCAAGCCCATTCATGCTTAGCCATCAGTTTACTATGACATCAATATTGCAAACTTTTCCTGGAATATCATAGAATCCCTACAGTGCAGAAGCAGGCCATTAGGCCTATCAGGTCCACTCTGACCCTCCTCCCACCCAGACCCAACCCCCTGTCTCGGTAACCCCACATTTTTACTCTGACTAGCCCACTTAGCCTGCACACTATGGACAATGTAGCATGGACAATCAACTTAATCCGCACATCTTTGGGCTGTAGGAGGAAACCAGGGCGCCCAGAGGAAACCCACGCAGACACGGGGAGAATGTACAAACTTTGCACAGTCGCCCGAGACTGGAATTGAACCCAGGTCCCTGGCGTTGTGAGGCAGCAGAGCTAATGACTGAACTACTGTGCCATGCAGCAACAAGATTTAACATCACTGCCTTCGCCAGGGGTTCTGCATCAAGCAGTGCAATAATAGTTTCAATGTGTTGTGGGATGTAGCCTCACATTAAAATTGAGGCTATTAGATTTTATACTAAATTCATACATTTAAAATTCAATAATGGAATTGGAAATGGTGAAATCATCAACTACACTTAAATTTAATTTTTGTTTTCACTTGCTTGCATTTACATCAATAACAATGAATAATTTAAAAGAATTATTAATTTCATTGGCCAATTCTTCCATTACCAGGCGTAGTGATATGCTGAACTAATTTTGCTTTAGTGCATCAGAACCTGTCGGAAGTCCTGACTTGGCCACAGGCATTGTGTTTGCCATGATCATTTGAAGTTTTAATGAGCTGATTTAGGCTGCTCAGGACTTTCCCTGATTGTCTTGACGCTGAATTAATAGTGTTTGGCTGGATATATGTTACTAATGCAGATACATAGTTAAGAATTGTTAGACTGTTTTATGACTAATGTGAATAACAATGCAACACCACCCTCCTCCAACAAATAAACATCGCAATTATAACAATCTCATGATGCTGTAATTGCCACAATGAAATAAAATTCATTGGTCTTTGCATTCAGTCAACTGACTTAATGCTTGCGAATTTCATGCATTGGAAGACTTTTGAATGAGGGGCCAAGATATTGACTTATTACTGCCATAGAGATCACCCGACTCACACAGGTTAGGCACATTTAATGAAACAGTTAAAGCTGGTGTAACACAAGATTTTTTCAGCTAAAATTAGCATTTATTTCTCTCAATGAAATCAGTTGGTCAGACTTCATGCGTACTGTGGAAAAGCCCTCATCCCCTGTTTGATTTATTCCATTCGTAAAATCTTCACATGTTGGAGATGGGATAGTTGCTGGATTTACCAGGCTGGAAACAATAGCCTTGTCAGACATGAAATATGCAACCCGCTTGTGTTGGAATATACAATCCGCTTCTATCTCAAGGAGTTTTTTTTTGGCAGACCATGAGAGATGGAATTAAGAATACAAAACTGAGTGTAAATTGGGAAGGCTCTCTCTCTTTCTGCCAAGAGGAAAAGTGCCAATTGACAGCACTGAATGGAAATGAGCACCAGAAAACTGAGAATTTCTAAAATAGCTGCAACATTCACCACTGCTGGCTGCACGCAAGAAACCCACTAACCAACATTGTTCTCAGGGTCAAACATTCAACCTCAGTGACAGCCAAAGAACACCAAACTGTGAATTTTTAAAAAATTTTCCTTTGTACTGAACTCTGTCGCTTTTTAACTTTATCTAAATATGTATATCAGCCTCTGTGTGAGTGAGTGTATGTTGGAGCACGTTTGTAGACCTAAAGGACTGAACAAAGACGCCATCCTTGGAGTTAACTGGTAAGGCGATAATACCATAAAATGTAGGAGCAGGAATAGGCTATTCAACTCATCAAGTCTGCTCGACCATTCAATGAGATCATGGCTGATATGATAATCTGCAACTCCTGCCTTTTCCCCATGATCCTTGAGTCCCTTACAGATTAAAAATCATCTGCCTTAAATATATTTAATGACACAACCTCTACAGCTCTATGTGACAAGGAATTCCGCAGATGCACAACCTTCAGGGAGAAGATATTCCTCCTCGTCTCTGTCTGAGCTGGGTGACTACTTTGTCTGAGATTATGCCTTCTGGTCCTAGACTCTCCCACAAAGGAAAACAACCTTTCTATATCTACCTTGCCAATGCACAAATAATCTTTCATGTTTCAATAAGATCACCTGTCATTCTTCTAAACTTCAATGAGTATAAGCCTAACTTACTCATTCTCTTCTCAATTAATAGGCTGTCTATACCTGGGATGTGTCCAGTGAACCTTCCATAGACTTTCTCCAATGCCAGCATGTAATACCTCAGATAAGGAGACCGAAACTGTTAATTGTATTCCATTTCAGGTCGGACTAGTGCTTTGTATAGTTTCTGCAAGACTTCCCTATTTTTATACTCCATTCTAACTCCAAAAGACAACTTTCCATTTACTCACTCTATTACCTGCAGAACATATATGCTACCTACTTTCTAATTTATGCATGACTTCCAAATCCTTAGTTCTGGGCCTTTCTATAGTCTTCCTCTATTTCAATAATATTCTGTTGGTATGTTATGCTTGTCAAAGTGCAAAACCCCACATTTTACCATTTCATCGGCCAAATATTTGCCCATTCACTTAACCTGTCTATACCCCTTTGCAGTCTCCTTGAGCCATCCTTACTACTTGTCTTCCAACCTATTTTTGTGTCATCCGCAAAATTGACAATAGCACATTTATGTTCCTCATCCAAACCATTAACATAAATTGTAAATAATTGTGACCCCAGCATTGATCCTTAATTACAGTCTGCCATCTGAACATGCCCTGTTATCCTACCACCTCTCTCCTATTGGTTAGTTAATCCTCACTTCATGCTAATATACTGTCTCCAACAGCCTGTCTCAAATAGCCTGATACCTTAACAAATGCCTTCAGAAAATCCAAATCTATTACATTTATTGGTTCCAACTGTTGATTCACCTCAAAGGAACTTAATAAATGTTTCAAGCATGATTTCCGTTTCATGAAGACATGCTTAATTATATTATGCATTTCTAAATGCTCTGCTATTAAATCCTTTAGAACAGACTCTAACATTTTCCAAATAACAGACTTAAGCTCGCTGGCCAATAGTTACTTGTTTATTTTGATTCCTTTCCATTTCAAATAAAGGAGTGACATTGACAGTTTTCCCTTCCTCTGGGACTTTTCTAGAATCCTAGGATTTGGGAAGATTACTATCAGTACATCAACTATCTCTGTTGTTACTACTTTTAATATCCTGTGATGCATCCCACAAAGTCCAGAGGACTTATCTGTCTTTATCCCAATTAGCACTTTTTCCTTAGTCATAGCTGTTGTATTAATTTCTTCTCCATTCCACTTTTCCCCTTGATTATTTAGTAATTTGGAATGCCAATAAATTTGATCTTATAACTCAAAAAATGCTTGTGCTTGGCTCCTTCTTGCTTACAGTAACAATGGTCAAATACATTTTAATTGAAGAAAGGTTGGTCTGATGATTGAACAGACATCAACCTTTGTTTTGGCCAGCTGAGAAAGCTGTAAAGATGTAAGTTTGTTCACCCTTTTATACCTGGTCATAATACTATAGACGCCCCTCCCAACCATTCACTCACCTAACAATCCTGCTAAAAGTCTTCAGAAAATTTTAACCGGAATATGGCAACTGATATTGTGAAAAATGGGGTATTTCCTCTCTGCTGCTCTCCTCTGCTGTTACTTTTCATAGATCGCTGCATTATTGTTGCAGCGCGGCTGGAAGTCCCAGCTGAAAGTGTGCGAAAGGGTAAGTAGACAATGATCTCTACAGTCAGCAGTAATGCACACTACATTTCCTTGAGTGAGGAGATCTCTTCCTTCATCACTTGACTCCAGAATAAATGGTGTACAAGCCTGGTAAGACTGATGGATTGAAAAAAAGCATTATTGTTCAATTTGAAAACTTACTTGACCAAAACAGAATTTCAATGGATTAGATTTGACCTCAGTGCACCAAACCACATTGAAAGAAAGCAGCAGTTAAAAGCAATGTCATAGAGGTCATGTTAATAAAGTTAGATGAAGAAAGATGGGAGGAGGTTCGAGTGGAGCATTTACACTGACATGAACTATTTAGGCTGAGCTGCCTGTTTCAGTGCTCTGCATGGTCTGTCGCTTGTACTTCCTGCTTCACTAAGTAGAACCACAGTAAAAATTTTGATCATGGCTAATGCTTTTTCCAAAACTACTGGTTACAAATTCCATTGGAATACAGGCTCAGAGTTTCTTGGACATCTATGCAAAGGCTGTGGTGTTATCATAGGCTTACCAGGAAATAGGACTGCTCTCCCATTTGAGAGATTTAACCTGATAGCCACCATACCACAGGTGAGGGTAGAGTCATTCATAGCAATTTTCAACCAGTGATGGGAATTGAACCTACACTGTTAGTACTAAATTCTTCTAGAAACCAACCAGCCAACAGAGCTAAACCAACACATATGCAAAGGTAATAGTGCGCTGACAGTGTAAGTCTGCTTTAACCTCTACTCTACTATTGTGCTAAAGTCATTGGCTTGGGTGAGTTCCTCCAATATATGTGCTATGTCTTAATTACCTTAATTTGGTGAAATTGTCAGCAAGTGATTTGCATTAATGATTATGACCACACGCCCCTACATGAATATCCTTCTGTTGCCACGTGCATTCAATATAAAATACAGTGAAAAATGCGTACCCTCACTCGTACATAAGCTCCAATCACAGAATAAAATAAAAACCGATAACTTAACACAGTCCAACTTTTCCTTGTGTGATCAACAACTACAATCTTTCAGGATTAAACTACTTTGATTGCTACTCTCAGACTGTTTCAGAGTCACAATGGGAGTCTCAGCTTGGTATAATCACAGAAATTGAAAATGGCATAAATATTTTAGTTTTTAAATACAGAATATTAATAATGACATCAATGGTGAGTCTATATGATTCATTGGACTGTACTAAAGCAGTTTTTGTATTTGTTTCAAAAATGATTAGCTAGAAGTGTGGGTTTGATGAAAAAGATTAATGCTTTGCTGGAAACTTTACAGTATGTGATCATTTCTGTATGAAACAGCTTATTCAAGATTCTCATTTGTATAAGCTGTTATGAATAAAGGTAACATTGTTTTAGCATTTCCAATTGCCCAGCTCACAGCTTGTGTCAACTTTGAAAAACATTTCATTCACTCCACTCCCTCCTGTTTGAAGTTTCAGCCAGTTTTAAGAAGATACAGGTTTCACGTTGGCATCTTTCCAAAGCAGTAAGGAAGTGACTGATTTAGGTGGATCTGATTTAAAGCCACAACAAAGATCAGTGAGTCTGCTATTGTCTTTGTGTGGCCACAGTAACTTCGTTCCACTCAGTTTCTGCCATTGATCACCCAAGGTCAATATCACATTGGTGTCCTGCCTAATACAATGAATGAGGAAAAATATTTAATGAACATTCTCCTTGAAAATTTGCCAGATACAATGCAGACATTTCGATTGGTGAGTTTGACAATCAATCCTGGGCATAGAAATGTGTCCATTGCTTGAAGAGAGTTTGCTTTTATTTCAATACCGTGTTATTTACTCTTCATACAATATTTAGTAGTATGTATTGATTTATAATGCTCCATTTGGCTAGTCTTAGAAGCCTGTAGATATTGATGAAAACCATAATGATGCAAGATTATTTTTCAGCAGATCTCAGGTCATTAAATTTAAATAATAATGAAAATGTTATTTCAACAGGTAAGTTGATATTTCACTAAATCCTAAATAGAATATGTTATGATGGAACTGTGAATGTGGATGACAATCTAAAGCAGGTGAGATCAGACCAATCACTGCCATACACTTCGCTAGATTTTAATATCCATTGAAATTAAACCGGAATAAAAATTAAGTTTGGACAATGACAAATGGTCCAGCAGAAGATATCATGCCACTCCAACTCATTATTTCTGTTCAATCGTTACAAACTGGTATTTTTTTACAAGATGATCTAGTTTCAGGAAAGAATATTTTTAAACATTTTCTATTGGCTGTGCCAGACTGAGTTCTGCATGTTCACTGCAGCATATTTTAATGTGTTCCCCAACAAATTTTGGACTCTGTTGTGGTGTTGGGGGATTGAGAAGCAGAGCTGCATCTTGTGGCTCTCCTTACCAATATAGCCATTCCAACAAAGTTCAGGCCGTTGTTGCCTTGGGAAGAATGAAGAGTCATAAAATGAAGAAGAACTTTGGGAACCTTGTCTAGGGAACTCCATTATATGCAGAACTTTCTATTCAGTTCTAGTGTTGTTAATGCAACTAAATAGCAGATGACTGATCTCATATCATCCAGTTTCCACCAGTGTCCAAATAAAGGTTTTACTCCTTGCACGTTAATCATTGTGCTTGAGAGCACTAATGCAAAATGATAATCAAAACAAGACATGAATTAAAATAAGATCATCAAATATATAAAGTTAATAAATATCTTGGTTGTAAGAATAAAATACAGTAAATATGAAATCCTGAGTCAATAAATGTGGAGCTGGAAAAGCATAGCAGGTCAGACAGCATTCAAGGATCAGGGAAGTCAACATTTCGAGCCAAAACCCTTTGCCAGGACTGGGGAGGGGGAGGGAAGCGCAGAAATAAGTGAGAGGGTGGGGTTGGGACGGGGCGGGGAGGTGGGTTGTGCGTGCAGGCATGGGGTTATTGTGGTGGGTCAGTGGGAAGGATGGAGCAGATAGGTGAGTAGGAAGATGGACAAGTTGGGGGTGGAGAGAGTTTGAAGCTGGTGAAGTCAATATTCAGGCCAATAGTCTGTAAGATCACAAGGTGAAATATCAGGTGTGTGATAACATTGAACAGTAGTTAATTCCAAATATGTTAATGGGGCCAAATTTTCTGAAGAGTGATAATTGGAAATTCTGGTCAAGGCTCCTGCAGAAATGTGGAGCATACTTTAAATCTGACAGTTCCCTTCTGCTGCAGGATAGATGAGAAGACCAAGCTAGATTTTACACAAAAGTCAGTTGTCGTATTTTGTGTTTTAAATGTCTTTAATCACAGCCAGTTCCTTTGACAGCTCCTGTGAAAGTGTAGGTAGATAATAAAAGTTTAAGATTAAGGTGCCTAGAAGGTAGATTGCCTGGAATGAAAGAGAACTGTGCCAGAGTGCCAGGTGAGAACGACCCAGAGTGTATGGAGTGTCAGGGCACAAAGTGGGAAGAGGTCCAGGGCACAAGGTGGGAAGAGGTCCAGAGCATGAGGTGGCAAGGGGGTCAGGTAAGTGATGAGTCTTTAAAGTAGGTTGGGTTTGCTGTGAAGTTATTGCATCTAGCAGGGAGAGTGATGGTGTTAGTTCCCATGTGAGTGTGGGACCTTCAGGACCTGTGGTACCATAGGAGCAGTGGATGGGACAGGTCATAAGGGAAGGAGTATAGTGTCTGGTGGAGGGAAACTTGAGTTCTCAGGTCTTGACAGATGTGTTAGATCCGGCAGAGAAGTGGGGCCTTATTTGGCATCAGGGGAGCAGGTACAGTTGTTGAGTCCCATGTTGGTATGTTGGTTCCTGGTGGGAAGGATGGGTTGTTTCAGGTTCTGGGCAGGTGGTGTCAGTCTGGAGGGACAGGGGGTGCATTGGGTTCTGGGAGAGGGTGCTTTTGGATCCTGGAAGGCGGGGATGTGTCAAGTCAGTTGGCAAAGTTGGGTGAGGATTTGGGGGCTATTGTAAGAGGTCAGGAGAAGATGTACTTTAGTGTGTATGAGGTAGTTTGAAGGGGTGTTAGTTGAATATAAAATCAGGAATTAGACAAGGGTTGAACATTCCCTGAGTAATTATTTGTTTCATTTCAGTGCAACCTTCTGAATGCTCCAATTTAAATGGCTATTTTCTGACAGTGCCAGGCATAGGATAATTGCCCATTAGAATCTTTATTTTCTCAGGCCATTCCCTTGGAGTGTGCTACATCTAAGATCCTATCAGGTTCCCATGCACAATTCTTACTTACCTCTTCAGAAAAAAAAAAGAACTGCCTGACCATCTGACAACCTAAGCCATAAAGTGCTCTTCCAGTTCTAAAATATAAATTGCAGCATCGAATGAAATGCAAAAGAGGAATCATAAGGTTGTTTCCAGTGCTGGGAGTTTGAGTCATGAGAAAAGGACTTGAAAACAGCATTTGAGAGGTAGACTTATGGTTGTAAATTGTATCCGCGACTGAAATATTGGAAGAGATTGTGAGTTTCAGATGAAGGGGTCACAAATTCAAAAATATCAAAGACAATTTCAGAATGCATATCAGGATGATTTTGTCCACGCATGCTTTGATAGTCGGGCAGTGTTCTCTGTGCTAAACTGAGTTGCAAACAATCACTATCTGATTAGTGAAGCAAAAACAGACAAGAGTGAGATGTGGAATGCTATCCAATTGGGTGACTGGAAGGAAATAAAATGTAGGAGGGTCGGGGGAAATGAAGAGAAGACAATTCACTGGGATTAAATTAAAACTGACAAATTTCAGGTTTGGAGACAAGAGACAGCTATTCAAGTCATGTGCTAACTTGGTAAAATACAAGGGCAGTCTCCATGAAAGGGAGCAAAATTGGTAATTAACCTCTGGATCATGGCAGACAAAGAAGTGCAGGATACAATCATCAATTACTGACTGCAAAGCAATAAATGTAAAACCACCTTTTTCCTTGAACATAATATTGATTTGAAGCCAATAACTGACATTTTTAGCTGCTAGTCATCTTTATGCATGTATGGTCATTTCACAGTGATGCAGAGACATCCTCTCTTGCTACACAACAATGAAGTGATATTTTGGTAAAGCACAAAAAGATTTCCAAAACAGTTAGAAAAAAACAGCTGATTAGACAGTAAGATTCCATTGATAACTGAGTTTTTATTTACAAAGCTAATTATAACTGCCCCTGAGAAGGTGACTTGCCTTCTCGAACAAAGTCCATTTGCTGTAGGTAGACCCAAAATACTGTTGGGGGTGAAATCCGAAATTCGGATAGTGAAGGTTTAGGATATAGTGATTAGGATAGTGAGTGCTTGGAAGGGAATTTGCAGATGATGGTGTTCCTATATATCTGGTACTCTAGGCATACAGCCATAGAAATCTACATAATGGAAAAAGGCACTTTGGATAATTGCATTCATGTCAATCAGAAACAACAACTTTAAATATGCCTGGTGCTGTTTTCGACATGTGCTCTTCATTGAACCAGGGTTTATCCCTTGGCTTGATGTTATTGATTGAGTGGGATTATGCTGGATCATAAGGCTGTGGATTATATGAGAGTATAATTCTGCTGAAGATGACGACACGCGGTGCCTGATGGGTGGCACTTTTGAATTGCTGGTGCAGTATGAAGTCTATTCCTTTTAACATGGTAATAGTGCCTTTCAACATGATGGAGAGCATCCTCAGTGTGAAGATTGAACGCAGAGCTCAATAAAGGCTTCTGGATGAATACTCCAGCAATAATTCCACTATGCCATCACTTTCCCCTGAGAGTTACCAACCTGTATTGAGGTATTGTTCCGCAGCTTCCACTGTACCATCCAAGTGACAATCTGCAACTCACGGCTTGGCAGTTCTTCTCTTATATTCCCTATTCCAATTTGTTGGAAGCATGACTGTTAAGACTAGCCACAGCATTGATGCTGGATCACGAAGGTCAAGGTAAATATAAAACAAATGTCTCTACATGGAAAATTCACGGTTGAGGGACCCTTCAGGGTGTTTTAGAAATATAGGAGGGCCAGTGCTCTATCATCCTGACTGTCATTTCCTCCTGATGAGTGTGGCATAGTGTCCTAGCAGACTGGGACATTTTCACAGAACTATCCAGTGATGGATGGGAAAGGAATGGGCACCCACCCTATTCCAATGGCTGTCAAGATAGCAGCTATGCCAAATTTGTATGTGGCTGGCTGCTTTCAAGATGCTATTGGAAACCTCGGTGGGATCTCTCAATCCTCAACCCACAGGTATTTCAAATCTCTTACCCATGCCATCTAGGTCAGATCTCATCACTTTGTCTTGATTCCCCATGAGTGATCAGTGCTGGAGCCCAAATATTAAGCTCTGCCAACAGATCTAGCTTTGCTCAGATACAGGGCACAATAAACTACAAACATAGCATTGAAAGGACTGTATCCCAATGCAGCCAACTTGGTCAATAGAAAAGACTTCCATACCACCAAAGTGTAAGTTATCTGTCATATTTGGTATCACATCTTAGAGGCGTGCACCAGACTCCCTTGAAACTGCCATGATGCCTACAGCCTTGAGGACTCCATCAGAGCCATCATTGAGCAAGCCATAGGCCTACTGAGGATGATATTCCGATGCTTGGATCAGTCTTGAAATACAGTCCAGATGGAGAGTTTAAGACTTTTGAGTAGATTCGTAGCTCGGGTTGTGGAGGCTGTGGTTGGTTCGCTCGCTGAGCTGGTTCGTTAGCTCGCTGACATTTCATTACCCTGCTGGGTAACAACATCAGTGCAGCCTCCGATGAAGCGCTGTTGTGTTTTCCTGCCTGGTATTTAAACTCTGGGGTCTGTTGGAATTGGTTACCTCACTTCCAGTTTTTCTTCACAGCGGTGTATGAATAGGGTCTAATTCTATGTCTTTATTGATGGCCTTCTTGGTGGAGGACCAGACCTCTATAAATTCCCATGCTCGTCTCTGCTTGGCCTGTTCAAGAATCCTGATGTTGCCCCAATCGAACTGGTGGCTCTCCTTATCCGTGTGAATGGAGACAAGTGAGTATTGGTCGTGTCTTTTTGTTGATAGTTGGTGTTCATGTATGCTTGTGGCCAGTTTCCTTCCTGTCTGTCCAATGTAATAAACCAGGCACGAAAACACAACAGCGCTTTATTGGAGGCTGCACTGATGATGTTACCCAGCAGGGTAATGGAACGTCTGTGAAATAACGAACTAGCTTGGCGATCGAACCAACCGCACCAGATGGAGAGCGTTGTGTAATTCTTGCACGCTATCTTCTGTAGAACTGCAGCAGGCAAACATGAGATTTGATGGCCTCTGAAGAACTGGGAAAACATGAGTAGTCTTCCAAGGAGGAATCTGAGGAGATTTAACATGAGGAACATGATCTTGTGCATAATAAAACATCAAGTACAACAAGCCAGACAGGACTTAGTTGCTAACTAATTCCAGTAGCTGAGAGCCGGGTGCAGTGATTATGCATTGTCTGTAAATCTGTTTTTGCTTGAAAGGCAAGTGACCCCCATCCAATTCTAGAAGCAAATGCAGTTTATGTTTGTTCATTTTTTATTCAGTTTTGCCATCACTGAATAACTCTTAATGTTTTGAGCCATTGAAAAGCTCTCTGGTGCCACATTGAACATTGAGAAGCTGCTGGACTGTACTGGGCATTGGGGAAAAAGTATCATTTCCTTCAACAGAGTTAGAAGGTAGTATGGAGATAAGCATGGACAAGCTGTGGTACTTAAATAGCAATAGATGGGTGACTGCGCACTTGCATGTGCAATGAGCTGTCAGACCATTATGCCCTAAAGAGCCTTTTTTTTGATGTATTCCCACCGTGAAAAGCAACTCTAGACTGACAACACTTGACAATGTGCACAGCTGATCTTTCAACATGACGCTAGTACCAGAGATGCCTGGAGGTCCTGGCATCAGTAAGTACAAAATCTTATAGTGTTTCAGAAAATACAACAAGTTGGACACCTTGGCAATGTGACACTTCAATAATGAGATGAATTTGGCATGATAACATGCAGCAAAACAAAGAGAAATGCTCCATCAAACTTGCCACAATTGACACAGTCTCTTTTGAGACAAAAAAAATCACACCAGTGAGTTAAACGTTCTTTCCTCATTGTCAATATGTGTCACATTGATTTTACAGCATAAAACAGGCACTGATTATGCTCCAGACAAGTCTCCTGCCACTCTACTGCTTATTCTCACCTGATCAACATATTTTAACATTCTTTTTTCCCCTAGTGCTTCCCTTTAAATGAATCTTCACCTCAACCATGACACTCTGAGTTATGAAGTTTCTTCTAAATTTTTATTAGGATTTACTGGTGTCAGTTTTATTTATATGCTTTCCCATTTTGGATTCCTCAATACATGTAGACATCTTTTCCATGTCTCTCGATTGAATCTCTTCATAATTTTAATGAACTTTAGAGAAAACAGCCCGTCCCTGTGCATAGAGTATTTTATTCAGGATTGGATCCATTAGTCTGAAGGAATTTTAAGGAAAGATTACCAGAGTTAGACTAGAGTTTCATGAATTTAGGAGTGTAATCCCTATGCAGGTTACCGTCCCTCAGGAAGTGACTCTTCCTTGTTTGGGGGTCTCAACAGTGAGCATAAAAAGAGCTTTGACATATGAAGCCTACAAAGTCCAGCCTTGAAAAGCTATTATCTATTCCCACATTATGTCCTGCCAGCATAGCTCACCAAGCAGTGGCCATAAGTGGCAACAATTTTCATTACCCTTTTGAATAATTCATAACAACAGCACCAGTAAATAAAATTATTACGGTATACTCCTTCTTCAGGATGGTAATTTGATTTGAGCTATTCCTAATCGTAGGGAATGCAAATTCGAGACAATGGTGAAAAAATATATTTCACAACTTATTTTTCGCAGTTCAATAAGATTATTTTATTAAATTCTTCACACTGCGTGCTATCTGACAGGATGCCTTCTCTGACATTTTTCATGCATACATTTCATATTGATACACCCACAGCGTTAAAGCAGCTGGACCTAAGATAATTCCATCAGAGATAAAAGGTACTGCAGATGCTGGGGAATCCGAGATAACAAGCATGGGGCTGGATGAACACAGCAGGTCAAGCAGCATCATAGGA
>JAHRHZ010000035.1:10696511-10708920 GCA_024137785.1 Ginglymostoma cirratum | reverse complement strand
AAACGTCAAGTTTTCCTGCTCCTATGATGCTGCTTGACCTGCTGTGTTCATCCAGCCCCATGCTTGTTATCTAAGATAATTCCATATGATTTTGAACACTTTCGGCACAACCGTAGAAATACCTTGCGGTAAATCAGATATATTTAAGGAACAAACTAATCATGACCATCATTTATTTATTTTCTTGCATTTAATGTTTTTTTCTTAAAACAGCTTACAATTGTGCCATTAGAAAATAAATATATTTTCTATACAAATGCAGCTCTATGAGCTTAACTAAATATGCCATTTTTATTGTGAAAATTTAGATACAACCATTGTAAAAATATTTCTAAATGTTGTCATAGTATTTGTACGCTCTGAGTTTTAATATTTGTTACTTGGAATTGGTATATGTCAGTTGTGCCATGAAAGATTGACTCTTTCAGTTGTGAGTGTCTTGCCAGTTAAGTCTTTAAGGTGTATCTGATCAGTTACTCATCTCTGAGAAGACAATGTTGAGAAAGTGAGCAGTTAGAAATGAACTAATCAGATTGTCAGATGATTATTAAAGGACAATCTTTGGGTGTCATCAGGGTCAATCTTCTATCGTAAATTATAAAATCATAGAATCCCTACAGTGTGAAAGCAGGCCATTCAGCCCGTTTAGTCACACTTACTCTCCAAGGACCAACCTTACATCACCAATTCCTGTAATCTTGCTTTTCCCGTGACTAATCCACCTAGGCTGCACATGCATGGATGCCATGGGCAACTTAGCATGGCTATTCCACCTAATCTGCACATCTTTGGACCGTGGCAGGAAACCAGAACACCCAGAGGAAACCCACAAAGACATGGGGAGAATGTTAAAAAATCCACTCAAAAAGTCAAACTCTGGCACTGTAAGGCAGCAGTGCTAACCATTGAGCCATTGTACCACGCAAATTGTCTCTCACAAACTGGTTGCAACAATTTAATAGTGTATTTTATCCCTGTAGATTGTGAGTGAGTATCAAGCCATCTGAACTTGATATCAAAGCTGACTTAATTTTTGATGACAATGGTGAAAGATAAATGCTGATGGATAGTTATCTATTATACACATTCCCAGACTGTCATTTCTGTTGGACATGTTATAAAGTTTTGGAGCTACATGATCCAAGCAAAGAAAAGCTTGACATTTTACATTATGCCTTTAACCAAATTTCAATATATCAAAATGTACTTTATAATTAACTTAGCGGGGTCACTGTTTTTATGCAGAAAAATACAACTTTCCTGGGCATGCAGCAAAATCCCGGAAACTGCACTGTTGTTTGTTTTTGGTGACATTTTTCAAAGTGGAATGATAACGCGCTCAATCAGAAGAAATTTCTGTCAGCTTCTTTAAATTATGGCTTGAGATCTTTTATACCCTACTCAAACAAAGGTTAACATCTTACTTGAAGGGTATTGTAATATGATGTGCATATATCTTTAAGAGAGCGTATCTTAAAATGCTGCCAATTACTACTCATCTTAACAAAATATCATATAATTTTCTCACAATCAATAGTCAAACCAACATCGCAGTCAATGGTAAGGGTTATATAAAGTACTCCCTCTGAGAACATTATCTATACATAATCTGATTTTTGAACAAAGAAACCATATTACAATTTCATCAAGCCCTTACGTGTGATTCATATGTTTATCTTTAAGACAAGAACGTAACAAAAGATAACAGCTCCAATCGTGCAGCATTGTTATGCACAAGTGTTGTGCCTAGATTATGTTCTCAAGCCTCTGAATGGAATTTGAGTCATAACTTGCTGATGTAAAGTAAGTACCAGAATCTGAGAGATGGTCATATTCAAAGAAAGGCTTTAGTTTGATACCTTTTGTGTACTAGGTTAAAAGAAAACAGAAAATATTGGGAAACATTTCGCTGTTTGAAAAAGCAGCCATAGAGTCAGAAACAGAGTTAGTGGGCTGGGTTTTACCAAAGAAAATTGCTGTGTGTCAGTTTCGGGGTTTTGATGGAGGATTTCCGCTGTGACCCCCAAGTGAGTTCTCTCATGCAGATTTACTGAACTCACCACATTATGTATGAACTAAGCCTCTATGCCAGCCACTCTTGTGTTATCATGCATTCACCAATGTCAGAAGTACTTGTCACTGCCAGCACCTGAGGGGTTTCTGAAACCGGTGCTACACTTAAAGCCCTGCAGTGCACCAGCTCAAATGCTGCCAGCCATGACTAGCCCTTCACAGTCAAAGCAATGGGAGAGAAATAACAAGGAAAAGCCTCTGTGTGCATAGAGGTGACACTTCATTGCAAATACAAGCTTGCAATCACAGATGTATTGCCTCTGTGCCAATACATATCTGATCGACTGTCATTGTGATTGTAGCCTCAATGATCGGGCTATGGAGGCTGCCTGTCCTTAACGACAAAGCATGTTGGAACCTTTACTGAGGGAGTGCCACTCTTTCCCTAACATTCAATGCACCACAGTCTCTTGAATTATTCAGTAAGGGAGCATCCACATATTGGAAAACCTTCAAATAGTTGAAAACATGGTCAACAGCAAAAGTGAAGAAACAACAAAAAGAAAAAAAAAAAACAAAAGTTCTGGGGAAGGGTCACTGGACCTGACACATTTACTCTGATTTCTCTCCACAGATGCTGCCAGACCTGCTGAGCTTTTCCAGCCATTTCTGTTTTTGTTTGCGATTTCCAACATCTGCAGTTTTTTTGGTTTGTTAAACAAAGCTGAAGTTGCAGTTACTTCTGGGACTAAACTGGGACCTGCTACCTTTTGAGCAACAACAAGTCTACATTCAGTGAACACCTACCTCTCAGCTACTGGAATCAATAAATCCAGCCTGGTTTGTTGTGCCCAACACCGCGATATTCAATCATATTGGGGGAACTTTCTTCCTTTCTACCAGCCGAAATAGCTCAGTTGGGAGAGAGTTAGACTGAAGGTCTGAAAAAGAATGTCCCTGATTCAATCCTGGGTTTCGACAAAACGAGTGCTTGCTGATCATGTCAACCTTCATTTTTTTTTGGGCAGCGTGGTGGCTCAGTGGTTAGCACTGCTGCCTCACAGTGCCAGGGACCCAGGTTCAATTCCTCCCTCAGGTGACTGTCTGTGTGGAGTTTTCACATTCTCCCTGTGTCTGCGTAGGTTTCCCCCAACTGTCCAAAGATGTGCGGGTTAGGTGGGTTGGCCATGCTAAATTGCCCATAGTGTCCAGGGGTGTGTAGATTAGGTGGGTTATAGGGAGATGAGTCTGGGTGGGATGCTCTGTGGGTTGGTGTGGACTTGTTGGGCCAAAGGGCCTGTTTTCACACTGTAGTGATTCTGTGAAATGTCTTCATTTTTCCCCTCAGAAAAATGTTGCCACTCTCACAGTACTTCAGCATCCATAGATTCCTTCAAGCCTACTGCAGTTGTGAAGAGCATAACATGCTGGGATTATGTGAGATATTCTGTCTGGAGTATGTTGCATACCACCAGCACCTGCTCCCAAACCCCGTCTCGAAACTACTCTACGGATCAATCCAAATATCGGAACCTCATCTTCAGGATGCCTATCATCTGCTCACGATGGCCCCTGATTGAAGAATGGGTTGCCTTGTATCTATACTCAGCCATAGTCAGGGAGTTTTGTAATGGGGTCATCAGCCTTGGCAGAAGGAAATTGCTGCTGCCTCACAGTAACCATGCACGCAGGGCATCTGGCCCTTGAAGAAAACAGGACCGTGGCATTGATCAAGGATATAGGCACCTTGCAGCTCCTAGAGCAACTGAGCAGACTTCTAAGAAGTCGTATCGACAATCACAGATTGTTTACACACTTACTGATGTCAGCCATGTCATTACATGATGCTCTCAAAGCAATGTCTTTACAGTCTAATGCATCTGGGGGAAGCCAGTTACATTGGCAAAGCTCATTGCCTGGGCTGCAGAGCTCACCTTGCCACATGTAAATGAGGTCTGGAACAAATTTCATTGCAACAACTTTAATGCCTTTGTGAATTGAGAATTAAGAGATCCCTCACAGATCCTCAATGGTTCCTTGGAAGTAGTATAAAAAGTTTAGTGCAGCTGTAACCTTGACAGCCAGCAGGATGGGATGGCCACTCATTTCTTCAGGTCATAAGCCCCACTCCTGCAGATGGCACGGTTCAAGTCTTCAGTCTGCAGTGGCGATGAAGCTCCCTAACCCAGAGGGAATGGCATCAAGGACAACACAGTCAGCAAATCTAGCAGCATCTATGGAGAGAGAAACAGAGTTAACATTACCAGCTTGATATGACTCTTCTTCAGAATAAGGATAGCACATGGTGAGAATGCATACGCAACATCCCAGACTGCAACAGAAGTGATGCAAGGAATATAGAGCTGCAACTGAATCTGCCCTAAAATGCAATCCAAGGAGAGTATGTATGCTGAAATCATTGCAAAGTTCATATAGACTCATAGACCCAAATTCCATCTGGCTTCCCACTCAAAATTACTTATCTTGACAACTGCATAACATGCAAACAAATATATTGGTTTGACATTTACTGAAAATTCCAATTTTAATTGGATGCATCCCTGGCTTCAAGCTGCCAACTCAAAAACAATTTAAACAAAATTTAGAAGTTGAACAAAGACCACAGAAAAAATGATTTAACTTCAAAACTGTGTTGCTTTCTCTGAGCAAATTACCTTTCTGAGCATTAAAACAAGTAATTCGGAAAGATGCTATGGTTGATTGAAAAATGGTGTCTCATGGATGTTGGGATTCATTGAGTGGACTAGGTATTACTTCATCCAGAACCGACTATAAGAAAACAATTATTGAAAGAGGCAATATCATAATTTCTTCACTCAGAGAGTGGTAAGGGCGTGTATTGCCCTGCCTGCCAATGTAGTTAACTCAGCCACATTAGGGGCATTTAAACAGTCCTTGGATAAGCATATGGATGATGATGGGATAGTGTAGGAGGTGGGCTTAGATTAGTTCACAGGTTGGCGCAACATTGAGGGCCGAAGGGCCTGTTCTGCGCTGTATTGTTCTATGTTCTATGTTCTATGTTCAAAGTGACAAATAAAATCTCATCATTTTCAAGATGCTGACGCTAGCAGAAGCTGCTAAGGTAGCTGGCTGTCACCTTCAGAACTTCAGAGAATCCATTCAAGCAGGGACACTCGTTCCAAATGAAATAGTCAATTTGCTTGCATTGGTTGAAACAAAACTCTATTAACAGCTAAATCTTGCAGGACCATCTCCCATGGTTTTACCTTAAGTTTCACCTTAAATAGCCACTAGTAGGATAGGATTGAACTGTTTCTCAACAGTGAATACTCAAAACTGGAATGCTGTTCCAAACAGGAAGCACCAGGAGATGTTCCTTTCCCTCCTGACTGCAAACCTAATTACAAGATGGCATTACCATGAGTCTAAATATAGTCAGCCCCCTTTGCTGTATGGTATGAAGGAATCTGTCTGTTGCCAAGAGACTGCAATAAGATACAGGAAAGAACATCAAGCAAGAAGTTAGTTATGTGGCAAGTGTAACGAAAACCTGAAATAGTTTCTCAAGCGTAAAGGACATGTTTATACATAAAAGAATAAAAATGTTGTTTCCCTTGCACAGAATGTGATGTATCTGAAACAAAATATTTGCTAAGATTACATTTTTCCGTATCACACAAAAGTGGTCATTATTTGTTCACTTCTTCTTTCATACCATAGAATCAAAGATTAAGCGTGACATCTTTTTTGAAGAGAATTGTCTCTTCTCATTGTGGATAGTTTCAAAACATCACACTACTTAGCAATAAACTAAAAGATTATACTTGATAAAAAGTGCCTTCTAATAAATAATCAAACTACGATACACATTCAACCTTTGGCCTTGACTATCCCATGGATGGAGAGTACAAAGGAAAATTGAATCTGGATGATTGAGAACCTGCCTGATATTCATATATATGCTCTTTCCATCCAATATTTTATATCCAATAGTTATAACAGAAGATATGCCATCCTTCTACATTCAAATTTAGAAGTCACATAACACGAGGTTATAGTTCAATAGGTTTATTGGAAATTACAAGCTTTCAGAGTGCCGCTCCTTTGTCAGGCGAAGCCAGATATAACCTGGTGTCGTGTGATTACTGACATTTTGAAAAGCACTTAATTTGCTATAAAGCATTTGGGGGCACCTTGCGGTTGTGTGAGACTCCATTTGAATTAAAGCGTTTTTTTTCAAATCAATTAAAATGAAATTTTGTGGAAAAATTCTCAAGTACTTGATAATGCATACATCATTTTGGAAATGTATTAAATCTACTATTTGATTTTCTCGGAGATGCTGGCGTGTGTCTCTTAAAGATTTATACATTTCCCCTTAATCTGAAGCATGAAATGCCTTTTAAAGTGCAAAACAAAGTCTAAAATAGCCTTCAGAACTGAATGATGTTCACAAATGGATGGGTCTTTGAATTTGTTTTGAAGGTTATTTAAGTCATGAAAGGCGAATATCAAATTAAAACATGGCATTTGTGGTAATTTTATTTGACATTTTCATTATTTGTTTTTTATTTTTTAATCAATACACATGACAGGTTTGAACATTTACTTTAGTGATCTGGCTGTGCTGAAATATCCATTAAGTAATGTGACAGTGATACCAATCTCTCCACAATGAGTCATCAGATTTGAGAGAAAAGTTCGGAATGCTAACTAAAAGGTCCTTTCTGTAAATATTTCCTCTTGTGGGGTTCCATCACCAGTCAAAGCGTTTTCTCCAGTAGAACTGGACTTAACACCTTCAGAAAGGAAAATTGTTTAGTTTTTACTTAAATGATAGCTGTTCAAATATTAGTTTACTTTAATCTTCCAAAAATACACCTATAGATCGAGGCTTGTCAAGACTCAAGAGACTTGGTGCAGCAATCTTTTTATATTTCAGTGCGATGTAAATGGATTCATTTGGCTGCCTATCATAGTTGCTGTGTCAATAGAAAATTTTGCTCCAAGATTTTTTATTGTATTTTTATCATTCACACACTAGACAATTAACACCATTACCTTTTTCTACAGTCTTGAAATCAAAAATTGAGTGCTGATACTACAAAGCTTTAGTCCACCAAATTCTCATTTTGATATCAGTCGACACATGCAATTTTTTTTACAATTCAACCATTATCATCATCTCTGAGGGGAGAGGATTTGTTTGTCCATTGTTCAAGGTGGAGACAGAACATGACCTTTCAAACGAGATGAAACCAATACTGCAGGACTTCTTTTCTCAATGGGCCATTCAATAGACCAGTAAAAATGGTTTTCAGCAAATGTCCCAGTGACCCAACTCGTCTCAGCTCTCTTTCTATCGATTCAAGTTCAGTGAGGCACTCATCTACATTTACACAAATATTACATGTGATCTACACATCTGGATAAAATCTAAGATTTAATGGTATATACAGATAGCTTTGATCATCAACGGTTCAGCTTGAGAAACTTCTACCAGAGTTGTACAACTAAGAACACAAGAATAGGAGCAGGAGTAAGACATTCACTCTTCCATGCCTGCCCTGCCAGTCTATAAGGTCATAGCTGATCTACCCCAAGAATCAACTTTTCTTTCACACCAGCTCGTCAAACCCTCAACTCAATATTTCAAAAATCTAAATATTTCCTCTTTGAATACCTTAAGTGTATCAATCTCCACAACACTCTGGGGTAGAGAATTCCAGTCATTCACTACCCTCTAACAGAAGAAATTCCTTGACATTTCAGTTTTAAATGGCTGTCCCCCTATTCTGTAACTATGTCCCCTAGCTTGAGATTTCCGCACTAGTGGAAACATCTTCCCCCCCACCCCCGCCCTACAGCTTGTCAAGCTCCCTCAGACTCCTTTATATTTCAAAAATGTCACCCTTCGTTCTTCTAAATTCTCACGAACAAAAGGTTTAACCTATTTAGCTGTTCTTGATAAGGCAATCTGTTCACCCAAGATATTAGCCGAGTGAATGTCTTTTGTATGGCTTACAAAGCCAATATACCCTTTCTTAAATATGAGGATCGAAACTGTACAGAACACCACCAAATCTGGTTTCTTTTAAGTTAATCATTATCTCACAGAGAAAAAGATAGCTTTGATAAAAAAAGTGCTGGTGCAGGCAACAGCTTGGACTCTTGTGGATTTCATCACCAGGAGTGGAATTTCCTGTTTTCCAAACAAGTTTGGAGATGTTCATTAATTGACCCACTTAATTGAGGGCTGGCCAGGAAGGCAACCACCAGGTCTTTCTGGCTGGAATGTAATTTCTAAGTTGGTGGGAAGGGAAAAGTGGTGCCAACTATCTTGTTTATCTGCCTTTCTCACTAGCTTCTCCACTACGTCTCAGGAGGAGTAAGTTCCACCCTAAATAGCATTCTTCCATCTTCTGTAGTTTTTTTACATAAACTTGGAAGAACAGAAACTTAAAACTTGACCTTATCCACAGCCTTTTTTTTAAAAAAAAGTAGACATTATTATAACTACAATCCAACCTAGCTGCCTTCACCTCAGTCTCTGAATTTACATTAGTTGTGGGATAGATGTAACCTTTATTCTTTCTTCCATTATTCTGAAATGTATGCTTTGAAGCCAGGAAATACCAATTAGATCTCCTTAATTGCTAAACAACCTAACTTGGTTCAAATCAGAATCAAATCCAAATTAATTTAATTATCACTGATGTTTTCTGACGTTCTAAACATTACCAGAATATTGGAACCATTGAATAACATCAATGCACAAACCTAACTTTCCTCCTCAAATATTTGTTTCTTTGTCTTTATTTTTGCATTAAGAGTTTGGAAAATTCAAACAAGAAATGTCAGCAGCAACAAGGTCAAACTATTGCAATTTAAGTTTCAATGAGGCCCAATTATTTCTATTCCAGGGGAATAACATCCATGTGTACATAAAGGTAATTTAATATTCCATTTTAGAGTTGGAAAGAAGATCAATAGACTTCATAGTTATGGGAGGTTAAAGAAGAATAGAAAAAAATGCAAGCTGTAGCTCATCAAATGACATATGCTTAGCATTGTAATAGACCATCTGAATTTTAAATTTGAGGCATTATCCAATTTAAAGATCACCCTTCCTGTTTCCCGGCCCAGTCCCTCTGACGAACCTTCCCACTCTTCCCCAACCACTAGTCCTTCGACATAGCACAGTGCTCTGTTCTGAGTTGTATCCAATCTCATTAATTTGACAAGGAAATTGTCTGCAAAGTTTCCCTCAGTCCATCAAAGGTAAATCAGTTAGGAGGGAGAAGAAACCTCCGGAACAGATATCAAACCTACAAATTACACATTCCAGGCCAGTGTCTTCCTCCACAGTTCAAGAGCTATCAATCATCACATATTCAATTATCTCTGTCCGTAGTTATCCTTACAGCGATCAGTTCAAACTACATTCATTCAGTGTCCATTTGAAAGGTGTTAATCAGGACAGTGCTAAGTATTTAGCGCTGATTAAACAAATACACATATCTGGGAAACAGAATGGAAGCTTTCCAACTTCAAACCTTGTTTTACAACCTTCCAGTATTACCCAGAGCATCATTACATTATCTTGTGAAATGTAAAATTATTCTATACCCAGAATGATACAATAGAAGTATTAATATTTCATATCTATTAAATTCTTTTACTTACTAATGACCTAAGGTCATGAGACCTACATTGAATTGGAGCTGTCAGCAGGATCCTTTTTTTTTGGAAATAGTATATGATGAGAAAATAAAATCCCATCAAGTTTTGATGAACACCTAACAAAGCGTAGACAGACAAAAATAAATGAACAGAAAGACAATGAAAGAATACAAAAATTACCTGCTTTTCACTGTGCAGGGAATTGATGATGGTAATTAAAGCAGCGGTTTTCCATTAAAGAGATGAAGATTGCAGAAGGTAAGTCTCAATGAGTTTTAGTGCATTAATGCCAAGACAAATGCAAAGGAAGCAAGAGAGATTCAGGTGCTAAAACCCAAGAACAAATGTGCTCTTTGGCATTTATTGCTCCATGTTTAGGAGAGAATATAGTCTTCTAGTTGACATAGGCACTTTAAACACACAACACACTTAGTGTTGAGCCTTGATCAGATTCAAAGTTCAGGTGCATTTTACTAGTAGGAAAATGTTGGACACATGATAGTTCAATAAAGTCAAAGCTTTGCCTGTGGTAGATTCAACCCCTTTCAATCAACATTAAAACCAAACAATAAATCTCTTGTACCAATTCAATTGACATGACAGAAATTATGAGATGAAGACTGAACACCTAGCTTATAACGTGAGCCTATCAGTGACAAAGACATAAAGCACTAAAGGCTGATACCACTATAGATCCATTCAAGGTATCTGGATATCCCTAAGCATTTCCAGCTGATAAAGTGCTTTTGAAGTGTCATTATCATTGTATTGTAGAAAACTGATCAGTGGATTTATGCATCGCAAGGCCTTCCAGTCAGCAATGTGGTGATGAATCAGGACTTCTTTTTCTTAAAAGTGATACTTGTTGAGAAATATATATTGGCCACAGATTGGGAAGAGTTCCCTAGGCTTTCTTAAAGCTACTGACATGGAATGCTGGAAAGAGTTGATGTGGTGTCGATTTAAAGTCGGGCCTAAAAGATGGCATGTCCAACAATGCCACACACACCGAGTATTGCAATAAAGCGTTAGCTTAGTGTCGTACTCAAGTCCCTGGACTAGGACAGAATCTTCTGACACAGAAATTATTTCACAGTTTCACACAAGAGTTATACGCATCAACAGTATCGGTTAATCAGGTACCATGATAGAGGTGCTCAAAGGATAAGTGTGTGCGTAAAATAAAACAAAGACACTCAAACATGTCAGAAAAATTGAAGTTGAAATGGAAAATGTTTGTCCTGATACATTAGCTCTATTTCTCTCCCTACATATTCTGCTGAGTATTCCTATCATCGTCTGTGTTGTCCAAATTTCCAGCACCACAGTATTTTGTTTTTATATAATGCTAGGTGTCTTAGACTAGTTAACAAATGAATGCAATCAGATACACTGACAGGATTTACTCTGAAGGTTGCCCAATTAAAGCCAGAGACAAGAGAAAGGGACTGGACATCATCTTATTGCAGATCACAATGGTCCATCAATTGATTCCATTGACAAAATGTTCTGTGCTTTGTCCCTGCAGAAGCAATGGAATCATTAGTGGGTAAGGCACCCACCGACAGCTCCAGCGAGCATTGCCATCGGTTATTAACCAAGCCATTGCATTAGCATTCTACCTTCAAGTTCTGTGATTAATCAGGTTGATTGGGTGGATGATGCACCTAATCTGTGAAAGAGAGAACTTTTAGCTCAAAGAACCGCAACATGTTTTGAATGGCCCAACAGCACTTGGACTTTTGAGGGCAGAGCAAGAACAGGAACAGAGCCAAGGCTTGGAGGACTGCCCACTGCATCTCTTACTCTGACTGCGAGGATCATAGGGTCATGGAGTTATACAGCACTAAAACAAACCTTTCGGTCCAACTTGTCTACACCAATCAGATATTCTAAATTAATCTAGCCCCATTTGCCAGCATTTAGCCCATATCCCTCTAAATTCTTCCTATTCATTGTACCCATAGAGATGCCTTCTAAATGTTGTAATTATGCCTGTCTTCGTCCTGAAAACTCGAGCATTATCTTGATCAGCATTGTTCAAGTGTTAAGATGCATTGTAGTACTTTTTCCATTGGTAAAAGTGTTCTAATAGATTCAAGACTGAATAAGCACTGCTTGGGATTTCTATTATAAGAGTCCCAAATGGCTTAAATGGCTAGAACAGTTTTAAATTTAAAACATAAAGTTGATAGGTTTTCACTGAGAGAAACAAAAACTATCCCCTCTTGGAGTGCTTTGATTGACAGGACAATTTGTGTTACTTAGGAACAAAGGTAATTTTTATCACTTTCAATAGATTACATTATTATGTTGCCTAGGATTTGCTTTTCTCAATGTGAAATCTTAAGTAACATTTACAAACTAATAAACCAATTATGGGACTGTTTGCATTTTGATTGATTGTTTTAAAAGGCTTTTAAAGGATAAACTGCCTTTGATGTGCTGAGTTGATAAAGCTTTTTAAAGCAGAATGACAAAACTGGTGGTTATAATTTTTGAAAGGAGTAAGAGAACACATCATTTTACTTATAACTGTAGGCTAAAAAAACACAGGAAAAATGGAGATAACAAGGTGGAGAGCTGGATGAACACAGCAGGCCAGGCAGCATCAGAGGAGTAGGAAAGCTGACGTTTCGGATCTGGGCCCTCCTTCAGAAAATTTTCTAAACAAGGGTCCAGACCCGAAACATCAGCTTTCCTCTCCTCTGATGCTGCCTGGCCTGCT
>JAHRHZ010000035.1:10669113-10696111 GCA_024137785.1 Ginglymostoma cirratum | reverse complement strand
AGCAGGCCAGGCAGCATCAGAGGAGAGGAAAGCTGATGTTTCGGGTCTGGACCCTTGTTTAGAAAATTTTCTGAAGGAGGGCCCAGATCCGAAACGTCAGCTTTCCTACTCCTCTGATGCTGCCTGGCCTGCTGTGTTCATCCAGCTCTCCACCTTGTTATCTCAGACTCCAGCATCGGTAGTTCCTACCATCTCCAAGAAAGATGGACACTGTTTTGAAAAGGGGAGAATGTAAAAGAATTTCTTAAAACCTGTAAGAACAATTGAGGATAACTACTACTAATTAGATAATATTAAATTTTGGTGACATCAGGCCCAGACAAATTTGAGCCGTAGGTTGTGGGTTCAGGTTAGTTCAGCATAGTAACAACTCCCTGATTGGTCAGGCTGCAGCTTATCACAAACTCGGCGAGGGAAATGCAAATGATGAAGCAACAAGTCGTACAGGGGTTTGTTGCATCAACATCGCACTTTACAGTGAATTGATTTATTTTCCTGTTAATTGTGAAGCCTGGTGTGAAATACTTTTAACCTGACTAGCAAGCTATCAGGCAAATTAATCATTGTGGTGATTTAAATAGGTTGTGACACACTGTGCTGCCTTCCAAATAGTTGGGCTTGATTATAAATGCATTTGTTCCAATTAAATAATAACATCAGGTATAGGTTTACTAATTTATCTGATTGTGTGACACAATAGTTTCAGAAGGTACCAACTAGTTTAAGTGAATGAGTCAAACCCTCAGTTAAAATAAATAAATTCCGAACATATTGATCTCTAATGTAGTACAACACAGCCTACAAATTAAATTAGGCTAGTTTTCAACAATCAAATTAAAATGATTCCTGCACCCCTGATGTGTCAATCATCACAAGAAAGTGGACCTTGTTCCCCATTCAAAAAAATTACTGAGAACTATTTGAGTTATTGCTTTGCCACAGGCAACTCGCTCAGTTGAAAATTCTACTTAGCTACCCTTATGGTGCAAAACATGGAATGTTGAAATTGTGTTTCTTTTGTACTTTTGAACTTGTTCGTCTGTTGAATGCATGCAATAACATCCAATCAATCTTCCCAAAATTAATATCGAAACAAAATTGAAAACTTTTTTTTTACTTCAGTGATTTGTAATCAAGAAATAATGCAGCAAGAATGTTACTCTGAGAATACCATATGCTTCACAATAAACACCGAGACTTGAAAACTTTTCTACCATGGAAATTTGACAGAGCTGCATTTTACTAATGATCAAACAGAAGACACTGATCTGCCTTTTAGCATCTATTCTCCAATGTTGAACACAAAAAATCAAAGACCCTATTCTGCCATCAGGGATTTTCAAGATGAAGAACAATTGTATCTAAGGAGAGGGGAGCATCGGGTCAGTGGCAGTGGGGAGTCTAACAAGCATAAGAAGACACTTCCCTGCAGCAGACCTCCACTGGGTCATTATCAATCTAATGAAAATAAAGAACAAACATTTATAGAGCCCTTTTCACATCTTACTGTCTCAGATGCTTCACAATTAAATAATCATTTTAATATCCTTATATCCTTGTATTACTCTTACTTTCATCATTTAAACATACTACAGGATATTCTATTTTCTCTCTTGCATGTTTGTTTATTCCTCCTCTTCCTCTATATTTTACTTCTTTATAAATTAAAACAGCACCTATCAAAACCTTTAGGTATTCTGAATCATTTTATAGCTAATTAAGTACTACTTGAAATTTGTTCATTGCTATGATAAAGGAAAATATTATACACAATTACTTTCTATTCTGATGTGGGAATTTCACAAGAAGAGTAGTGTTAGTGAGCAAATGCCAAGGTAATGTTGATCACACCATACAGACACAGTCGAAGGCCTTATCTGTCACAATGACCAGCACCTTATCTCATTGTTCTAGCCGACCTTGCTGTCATTTTTATTGCCAGAACAAGCTGCATCAATGGAGCAAAATGAGACACCGTCACAGGTAAGCCACAAAATACCAGCACCTCTGACAGATCCCCTGGTTTATGTTATCTGTTTAGGGCAAATGGTCAGACCACTAAACCATTTGAAATCACGACCTAATGGAAGCCAGCAGAGAAAATACAAGATCACCAACGTAACCTCAGTGCTTACTGTATTTATAGAATTCCTTTACCCACCTGTTAGCACACATGAATCAAGCTGTGGGGAGGGATCTGGTGGTTAGCGGTAAGGCAAAAATGTACAATATATGTTGTAAAAAGAAGTAATCTGGGTAACTCATTTGAAGATGCATCCAACCATTAATCAATGTTCATGAAAACTGAAAGAACTGTGGATGCTGTAACTCAGGAACAAAAACAAAGTTGCTGGAAAAGCTCAGCAGGTCTTGCAGCATCTGCGAAGGAAAAAAGAGTTAACGTTGCAGGTCTGGCGACCCTTCCTCAGGACTCGAAACATTAACTTGTTTTTCCTTCACAGGCGCCGCTAGACGTGCTGAGATTTTCCAGCAACTTTGTTTTTGAACAATATTCATGACATGTGAAAAAAATGTCATGCAGGACTTTAAGACTCTGAAATAACCTTGTGATGACGTCATGCAACCGTACATCACTAAGTGTAAGTACCACGGGGCAGGGGGAGTTAGCACACTGTAGACTGGGAATTTGAGAGCATGTGGATGTGAACACATGAAGAAGATAGATTAGACCTTATCAAATAAGTCACAACCTGTTATATTTATGAATATCACGTACAACAGCATTTAGGATTAATGCAAAATAAATTGTGTTACCTTGATGTTTAAGTCTGAAAACCATTCTTGATTTTGTCTTCTACTTGACTAGTCTGCCTCAAGCTCAAACTTATTGTTGTGTCAAAATACACAATAGAAGTACTTCTAAGGCCAATGCAATTTTCCTGAGTTCCATGGTCCAAAAATGTCATCAACGTTTTATGCTACTGACGCATAACTTTCTCAATTTTGAATTCTACTGCACTTGAACTGAAAGGGGACATATTGTCTCCCAGCGTACAGTGCCTTATTTCAATGATATATGGTGAGAAATTACTCCTAGAAAATAGCAAAAATAGCAACAAGTTCATTAAGTGAAACACAGGTAATATTCCATTTCATCTTCCCTGGAATCTGAAGCTGTTATTTAACTTTTCAGGTGGATCTGTTCTGCATTGAAAGCATTTTCTGTTTGTTTCTGTTCAAATACCCAGCAGTTATTCTTTTATTTGTAATGAATGATAAGCAAAACCATCAAGTAAGTCCAACTAATCACTCACCTCTTCCCAACAAAATATTCAAATTCGAGCAGAGCTTCTAAGCGGAATGTTAACAATTAGACATTTATGATTTAAACTTAGATTAAGATAACCTGGATTAGATTAGGCTGTTTATCTATTTTCTACATCTGTTAGCACACTTTGAAAATAGTTAGTGAAAATGGCATTCTACTGTTATTATTATTAATATAGAATCACTACAGTGCGGAAACAGGCCATTCGGACCAACAAGTCCACACCCACTTTCCGAAGAGAATCCCACTAAGATACACTCACCTACTCTATCTGTAACCCTGCATTTCCCATGGCTAATCCACCTAATCGACACATCCCTGGACATTATGGGCAATTTTAGCATGGCCAATCTCCATAATCTGCACACCTTTGGACTGTGGGAGGAAACCCACACAGACACAGGGAGAACGTGTAAATTCCAAGCAGATGGTCACCTGAGGCTGGAATTGAACTAAGTTCACCAATAACAGTCCTGGTAGTGCCCTGGGCTTTCCAAATACATGAATAAACCAGTTAGGAGCAGGAGTATGCAGCATGCAACCTTGTGAACCTATTATGCCATTTGATAAGACATAAGCTGATCATGGCCTCAACTCTACTTTCCTGTCTATCTCCTATGCCCTTTGACTCCCTTGTCAATTAAGCTTCTATCCAGCTCAGCCCTAAAACTATTCAGTGACTCTGCCTTCACTGCTTTCAGTGGAAGAGAATTCAAAGCAATAACAACCCTCAGGAGAAAAGCTTCTCATCGCCGTCTTGAATGGAACAACTTTGATTTTTAAGCTGTGTCCCCTAATTCGAGACTCTGTCACAAGGGGAAACATCCTTTCAACATTCACCACGGTAAGCGATCGCTTGGTCTTATACAATTCAATAAGATCATCCTTCATTCTTCGAATATAACCTCTCATTCTTCTAAAACATAAAGAACATTTAGATCCAGGTGCATTGGTGGCCCATGCAATGTCTGAAGTGTAGATTGGAATGGGGCCTCATTATCTTTATTGTTTTGTTAAAGATTCTTTTACTTCTAACCATGGGATGAAAGAAGACATGAGGAGGTGAGTAATACAGCGTGGTCACCAACATTGTTGTTTAAGGAGCAAAAGATGAGACAATTGTTAAAAGCATAAACAGCTAAGCTTATGTGAGGAACAAAAACAAAGTTGCTGGAAAAGCTCAGCAGGTCTGGCAGCATCTGTGGAGGAGAAAACGGAGTTAACATTTTGGGTCCAGTGACCCTTCCTCAGAACTGATGGTGGCTGGGAAAACATCAGTTTATATGCAGAAAATAGGGAAGTGGGTAGGGTATGGGGTAAACGATAGAATAGAGCCCAAAGAGAGAGAAAGATAGTTGGACAGACAAAGGAGTTGATAACGATCAGGCTGGGACGGTGAATAGTTGTTAATGGGGACTGTTAGTGACTAACAACAGGGAGTGTGTAGTGGCAGGCTATGTGGTAACAAGGCCCGGTGAGTTGGGTGGGGGACTGGGACATGGGAGAGTTTAGGCCCTAAAATTATTGAACTCAATATTGAGTCCAGAGGGCTGTGGGGTCCCCAAGCGGAAAATGAGGTGTTGTTCCTCCAACTTGCGTTGGGCTTCACAGGAACACTGTAGCAAGCCAGAGACAGAGATGTTGGCCAGAGAGTAGGGTGGTGCATTGAAGTGGCAGGCAACAGGTAGTTCAGGGTCTTTTTAGCAAGCAGAACGTAGATGTTCTACGAAGTGGTCGCCAGGTCTACGCTTTGTTTCCCCAGTGTAGAGGAGTCCACATTGTGAGCAGCGAATGCAGCAGACTAGAGTCTTGGAAGTGCAGGTGAAGTGTTGTTTCACCTGGAAGGTATGTTTGGGCCCTTGGATAGTTGGGAGGGAGGAGGTAAATGTGCAGGTGTTGCACCTTCGCCCGTTACAGGGGAAGGTGCCGTAGGGTTGTGGGGAGGTGATGGGGGTGAAGGAAGTGTGGACCAGGGTGTACCAGAGGGAACGGTCACTGCAGAAGGCGGACAATGGAGGGGAGGGGAATATGCGTCTGGTGGTGGCATCTTGCTGGAGCTGGTGGAAATGGCGTTGGATGATCTTCTGGATGTGGATGCTGGTGGGATGGTAGGTGAGGATAAGGGGAACCCTATAGCTGTTGTGGGAGGGAAGAGAAGGGGTAAGGGTAGAAATGCTGGAGATGGGTCAGACCTGATTGAGGGCCCTGTCGACAATGGAGCTGGGGAATCCTCGGTTGAGGAAGAATGTGGACATTTCAATGGCTCCCTTGTCGAAGTTGGCCTCATCTGAACATATGCGACGGAGATGGAGGAGCTGAGAAAATGGGATGGAGTCTTTACAGGAAGTGGGGTGTGAGGATGTATAATCCAGGTAGCTGTGGGAGTCGGTGGGTTTGTAATGGATATTAGTGGCTTATGTGAGCTTATGTTATCTTTCAGCATATCCTCTATGTTCTAAATTTTCTTAAAGCCTGCAGTCTTAGACTCAGGCAGATATTTCTTCCCACCTCTGTAGAGTTTTAATATGTTTGTACAGTAGCTGAGTTTCTTCAAGGTAGGAATGAAATCTCTACTTGCCTTTCATACTTTTGACTTTTCCCTAGCTTAAAGCTCTATTAATTACAAGTTAATTAGTATCAGCATTTCCAGAACCAGAAAACGCCAGCTACAGGCAGGTGATAGACAGCTTCACTACAACATCCTGCTCCCTACAAATGTCTGTAAATGAAAAGGCCAACTAAAATCCAAGTATGATAAATTAAATGACTAGCGCACACGATAATTGCCTATGATAAACTTGGCAGCTACTGTGCTCTGAGGCTGGCTATGCCACAGCACAACAATTCAAAATTGCAGTACATTAGGAGCGAACAGAATCCTTGCTGCAGCTTCAGGAATAATGTCAAATTGAATATTTTGAGCCTGAAAATGTCAACTCATACCAAGGTAATATAAAAGTAATCTAAATCTTTTGCAATTAGGCTTCCAAACTGACCTTTTTGGTGCAATAACTGGATTAATATTGTCAAAGTTGAAACATTACTGGTTTATAATGGGAAATTGAGTTCAATTTGAAACCAAGGATCTTTGTAGCTCTTTGTACAAACCTGCTTTCTCTACTGATTTTCTTTTTAAATCGGAAGCTTCTTGAAATCTTCTTCACTAATGTTAAGATTGCCAATCCTTTGATTGCTACGAAGAATGCAACAGTGAGTGATAACTGGCAGTTAACTGGCTTTGTTTAAATTTTAAACCAGGCAAGTTAGTGCTGATTGGGCAAGGCTTTACCTTGGGAAGTGAACCAGTGAATGACTTTATTTCATTTAGTTGAAAGTGCCGTAGTGCATATGCATGTTTTTTCTTTCTGTCTGTATGAACAAGACTCTGCGTATTGATATATATATGTGTAGGTATAGTTTCCACCAGTTGCAAGTGCACCAGACTGCAAACTGGACTGAAAATTCAAAATTAGTCATCAGCATAGTTCTTTGCATACTCAGGGTTATTCAGCAAATAGTGTCCAATTGTAGAATCACACCTAACTTTGACCAGTTTTGTTAGTTTTGCATGTATTTGTTGGCTGGGTACAGTCAGCATCTTGTATGTTTTGAATTGCTGAAGGCATTTGCTATTTGACATTACCCTGCAGTCTTTGGGACATAAAGTGTACATACCCAGCTTGTACCACTACTGAAATTCATATTCCATATTACTCATTAGTGTGATAAGCAGAAGTCATTTTGGCTTGACTGAAGAATGCTATTAGTATTAGACAATGGGAATGCACAGAGTAAATGAAGCATCTAATTCATCTATCAAACATTTAAGACATTTCATCTTTCTGAGGTACAGCATACACTTCTTAGGACCAAACAAGACAGCTTTCAGGCCAATTCACAATCAGCTACCCATAAGTAGGTGAGGGAGTGAATCTGATAGATCAATTTATAGCCCTGTCAAATTGTTTGTCTAAAGAAGGGTGGAAGAGCAAGATGAGGCAACAGAATACTTCTTTGTGGAACTTTCAACAAAATAGCTCAGAGGGTAAATAACTTGGAAGTTGTAAAGGAAAAATTTAAAGTCTTGGGCTACATTAACACTCAGATACATCACTACACAATCATTAGCGAAAAGAAAAACACACTTTGAAACAATGTCTGCAGCAGGTCAGACCAAATTATAGGATTCCTTCCTGCAGTAGATATATATGTTTTGTCACAACCAATGCTCTTGCATCCTACATCTGTACAAGACCATGCTTGGACATTAAAATGTTAAAAACTCAAAGTTTGACTGAAGTTTAATACTTTTAGTCTCAAAAGATGATAACAAGAGATCTGAAAAGGGTCTTATCAACACTTCATTCATTCCTAGAAATTTAAGCATAAAGTAGAAAAACATTGGAAATCAAATAGTTAGAAGTGTTGTTTTTGTAAAACAAATTGAAACTTGTCACTTCTGATTTCTATCGTTCATTTATTTGAACGTGTTTGAAAGCTGCTGAAGACCTGTCAGATCAGCTGACATGAGTCCTCTGTATTAATTTCAGAAGATATGGTCTGATGTTCCTTACCTAAATCAAAAAGTTTTCACATTATCAGATTACCAAGGCTTAGCAATAGTTACAGAAATTCAAGAAAAGACTAAGAATATGAAATTGGAAGGTTGAATAGTTTAGAATCAAAACAGAAATAAAGGAAATAAAATGATTGGAACACTTGATTTGACAAGTCTTCTAAATTTCAAGGTGTATACGGAAAAGCACAACTGAATAATAAGGGGGAAATGCACAGGATGAGCAAGGTTATATAATATTGGGAAGTGAAAATATGTGAAGCAAGATGCTGATTACAAACAAAGCCAAAAGTAAAAGCACTAATTGCCAAAAGAAAAAAAAGTTTCTGTAGCCACAGTCAATAACAAATTATATTTACATAACATCTTCAGTGTAACACAATCACCCCAAGGTGCTTCACAGGAGCATAACAAGAGAAACTGTGGCACAGACCAATTTAAAGACTACATAGCCGACCTACAATTAAAGAAGAAGATTGTTTTCTTAGAGATAAAAGGTACTGCAGATGCTGGAGAATCCGAGATAACAAGCATGGGGCTGGATGAACACAGCAGGTCAAGCAGCATCATAGGAGCAGGAAAACTTGACGTTTCGGGCCTAAACCCTTCATCAGAAAGTGATAGCATTGACTCTAGCATTATCAGTGTGGATGCAAAACTGTGAACTTAACTTTTCACTTTATCTAGTGTTGAATGTCATTCAGGAATACTATTACGAAATGGAAGTCAGCCAAAGTTCCAAACATTGTAAACTCATAATTAAGTTACTACGGTTCTTAAAAATATTTAAATACTTTTTGTGTCTTAGTGTATGTATAATGCAGCCACTGATACAAAAGTTTGTGATAATACAACTTTAATTTTATTCAATGGAGTGAAAAGGAAGTTTTTGTTAAGCTGTGTTTTATTTGCCTATAAGAAGAGTTTATGTGCATTTTCTTGAGTTGTAGGAAGGTTATACTGTTGACAGCACAATATTCAAAACCATTTAAGTATGTAATATAGAACAATTCCAAGAGAGCTGAGATAGCACACTGTAAGAGATATAAATGTTAATAAAATTTTGGGACAATAAAATGTTTCAGTGAAAAACAGATGATTATTCCAATATCCTTCAACAGACATTGGTTATATTGAGATTTTTTAACATACCGCTGCTTTCATGCAGGTTCCCCCAAATGATCATCCTTGAATGCTATGGGGAAAGAGGTGAGAAGTAGAATTAACTGAGTTACTCTTCCAGAAAGCTGTCAACTGTATTGGGCAAACCTTTTGTCTTGTATGTTTTCTGCGAGCTTATGATATGTTGGTGATTTTGGCAGCACACAGCATTGTTAAAGAGCTTCATAGAGTTTCTTACATGCATACTAATGACAGTATGACTGAAGCTGCAACACTCGAGAAACGTTTACTAGGGGAAGATAGATAACTTATTTGTACAACTGGAGAAGTGTCTGAAACGAATAAGGTTTGTTTACACAAAGCAAATATTGAATTGACTGTTTCTGCAAAATCATTTCAGGTAAATCCCACAAATTTCAAGCAATTAGAAAAATAATCATTAAATCCTTGGCTAAAGTTCCTAGTTTCCAGTGTTTTTCTTTCTTTAGATCCTTGTATGACACACAGAGCCTCAAGAGATAGTGAGATCATCTGTTCACCAGTCAGCACTTTATGTGACTATTTCAGGAAGCTGTGCAGGAAGTTCCAGCTCCATTCTCAACTTTTACTCTTCTTCCTGAGAAACAGAATTTACACATAATGTATGAAAATACCTTGTAAGTCAGGACCAAATTTTTTAGTGTGATTCATTCTTTACTTGAGTGCAAAGATAGGTAATGGTGAATCAACTTCAATTGAAAGGAACAACTGGTTAGATGTATAGTGGCATGGTAATATGACACTGTCCATTTTCTAACCCTGTTAACATTGAATTTCATCCCTCTTTGTTACACAGCACAAGATTACAGCGTTAAATTTTGCTTTCTTGTTTGTTACCTATTCAGTCCTATGACAGTCCATGTAAAGTACACTGCCTGAATAAGCTAGGTTGGTGTAGGCGATCTTTAAAGGTTTAAATGTGCTCAGTCATCTTACACATTTTATGCACCACAGCTTTGAAATGGCAAGAGTAAAATTTTCATTACCTTCCAAGATAATCATTTCCTCTGAAGGATTTTAGACCTAATTTCCCTCTCTGTCAGATTTACTCTGGATATCAATATTCCAAGGCAGTCCCAACAGTGGAATATACTCAATTGTTCTTTATTGAATTGCAAAAATATTGTAAAAGTAGTAATATACCATAAGATTACATGGGCTTACAATCACAGGGGACTCAGTTCTCATGGACTTTTTGGAGGATCAGACTAAAACAAGTGATCATTCCACACTGTCTCTACCTTCAGTCATTGATCAGAAGACTCCTGTCCCTGAGCTAGCTAATATCTTTCTGAGGCATAATTTCTTATGCTCCTTTCTTGTAAGCAGCTTGTATGATCAAACCTTGACACCATCCAGTCTTCTGCAATTGATCAGTTTGGCCACTGGAAAACATCACAAGAATGTCATTTACTATGGTCCAGTTAATCTTTCAGTTATTAATATAACAGCCTGATTTTAATAGAAAGGGGCTCATCTCTAGATTTTAATGATCCTTGACCTCAGGCACGCTTGCTCTGACTGCTCATATAAGATATTTCCACACAACTTTATGTCTTTTACTGAATCATATGATAGTTACACGGCACAATATGGTCAATAGCTTTGCTTCATAGACAAATTGTTCATCACACATCTAGTGTCTGGTTTAAACAGAACTTTAGCCAGACACTCCGTGTTACTAGTTACAACATCTAATATAAACAAACAGATCTCTTCAGAAAGCACAGAAAACATTAAGATATAGACCAGTGGGTTTCTATTGATTAGATCATAGTCCAATTGACCTTTCAATGGGGTAGGCTTCATATGTTTTCTGTCATTTTGGCTAAATATACACCTTGTCATCTTACCCCATTTCTACCTCAAACTCCTCCTTGAACTTTACTCCTTGTCTCTCACAACTTAACATTCAAGGACAAGTACAAAAAACACTTGTAATGTCCATTACCTACCATGGCTGCCTTCCCTTTGCTTTAAACTGAAATCTCTGTCATTTTTAATTGTACCAGCTGCCAAGGTAACATGACACAAATGTCCAATGTTAAATCAAATACTTTGTTACAAAATGTTATGGTGTAATATATGATTTATTAAATATGACGTTTTTCACAAATTTTTAATTGTACTTTTCTTGTCATTTATGATATTAAGAGATGGCCAAAAGAAATATATACAATGCCATACAAGACCATTTGTTTGATGACTAAAATATTAAGTGTGGATAAGTCTGCTTCATGGTCTCTGGAATTGTCTAATTGATCATCACTGCACAGCCCAGGAATTTGTCAAAATTTAGCACCAATTGTTTATCTCAAAGTAAAAAGGTTCTGATTTCAGTTATAGGTGTAATTCATCATAAGTAACCAGGACAGATAAGCAACTGGAAGGTGATTGATAAATAAAATGGAACCAGTTGGCAAAAATATTTCCTCGGTCAAATTTTCAGAAACAGTGAAATGGATGAAAATCTTTCTTCAAACATTCAGATATGACAGATATTTAAAGACAAAATTAAAACTCCTATTAAACTAAATTGAAGCTATCAAGCTGCCTTTAGTGAATTATGGATATCTACAAATCTCTTTTATGCTATCAGCCCAATTCATTAATAAATATGTCATGTTAATTTTTATAGATACTGGTAATTATGTGAAATAGATGCTGACAGCTTTGCAGATTACTAAAAATTAAGATGTATGTAGTTCATTACAAAATATTTCAACATTTATTTTACAAATCAGATAAAATGTCATTTGAAGACTTATTAAAATAAGGTTCACGTAGTGCTTAATGACATTTACTTACAAGGTCAACCAAGCTGTCATTTAGTATTTTGTAAAAATATTTTCAGAAGAACGAGCGATGTCTCAAATAAAATGATGATGAGCAATGTCACAACTAATCAAAAAATATTTTCAGTTATATTTAAAAGTATTTCAAATTAAATGCTGAGCCCTCACTTAAGATTGCAGTTCAAGATTTCCTTAATAACTTGCCATGTATAATTCAGTACAAGATGTCTTGCAATAATTCAAGATGTCTAAATTAAAGATGAATATATTTGAAGAGGTTAAAATAATTTGTGATACCTCTGACTAATAATTTGGTTTGTCACATATTTGGTGTAATTCAAGGATTACCCATTTTAATCTTCACAACTGTATTCCTGACGTCTTTGTTATTGAAAATTATTGGATTAATGTAATGATTTCATTTCCACTGGGGCATTTCATTAATTGGATGCATCTATGTCTGCATTGATCTTATTGTTATCTCATTTAATTCTAAATATCCATGTGTCTAATGTATCTTTCATAACGCAGTAAATGTTTCATTATCCGGCATACTATAGGAATGTGAGTTGTCAAAGTGCTGGATAACAGTGGAGTTACATTTACGATGGAATACAATACAGAACATGCATTCCTTTATCAAAACTCCAGATTGTCATCCTTTGAAATATGTTTACAACTCTCCATTTTCTGTTTTAATGTCAACACAACTCTTTTGTGCTTTACCCTTTAGTTTTCCCATCATGTATTGGATTTGATAATGGCAGTTTCATTTTATTAATATTTACAATAATGCATAGAGCAATACAATTTGCCATGGTGTTTGCCAACAAGAAGAATCATTAGCACATTCACTGGGTGTTTGCCTAATTTTACCAATGCGACCTGACCCCATTCAAAAATATTCAGATCCTGATAACTTCTGACTAGTTTCTAGCTGGTGAACAAATGATTTGCATTAGTAAATATCAGAAATTCCATTTGGTCATTCCAGAAAAAAAATAGAAATTGACGGAGGAACTCAACGGGTCCGATAGCATCTGAGGAGAGATAAACAGAGTGGATATTTCCAAGTCCGCCATGACTTTTCTTTGGAAATAGATTTGCTGAAAGAAAATCTAACCTAATCCTATGAGGAGATAAGGGAAAGCAATGGTGAGCAAGTAAATGAATTTAAGGATCAAAGTCTCTGATTTGGTAACTTTCAAAGAAAGATGGACAGAGCCACAAATTTCAATTGCCCAAACAGTAAGTAAAGTTCTAAAATGCAAAACATTGTAAAGTGAAACTTGATTTGTTCTATCATCACAAATCATTTCCTTGGAAAATATGTTGTGTTTTATATGGTGCAATACCTTGTTATGAAACAGTAATCACTCACACTTATCACAAAGAATAACACAAGAAAATCAAATTCATGCTTTGTTCTTCATTTCAGGGTCCAATCATCCTTCAATTTCACATATCTTTATGCAAGTTCTCTTGCAAACAATGGGCTTGAATTCCAGTGAGGGTTTCCTAATGATGTATGGAGTAATGGGGTTGACAGAAGACCTCGGAGGTGAGAAATAATGGAAGGCAGAGATCTAGGCAGGAAGCCTGGAAATTAGAGGACATCTTTTCTCCCCAGGAGATTCTTTACCCAGAGGCTAGCTTGGATGATAGGTTTGGCTGTATGTCAGGCAGGCAATGTTTACGAGGAACAGAAAGAGCAGAAGCAGGTAAGGAGTTTAATAATAGCTGAACTGAAAGCATGGGAGTTGGGAAGCTGGATTTCGCCCCAATCGTGACTCTGTTAGAACCAAAAATGGGTGGATTTGAAGTGAGTTCTTTTCAAAGTTTAAGATGATTTAACATTTTCACAGCCCCACTGAAAGGCCTTCCCCTTTGGAGGGATAAAATTGCTTTTAATGAGTCAAGCGTGAGCCATCACGAAAACCTGTGAACAACAGAAAGTAAGAAATGAAATAAATCAATTCATCCCAAATATTGTTTGAAATTCTGTTGGCCACCATCTTGAATTTTTCACAAAGCTGAAGCTTAACTACAAGGGAACATGTTTGTAATCCAACGTTAAATGTGCATTAATTTAGTTAACTACTTATATAATTTAATTTTCTGTATTTTAATTGATGATGCTATCTTTTCTGCCTGGATAATGTTAATCCTGAACCTTGAGCTATTTTGCTGTTTAACTATTTAACTGAAGAAGTCCAAGTTTGTGTATATTAAATCATTTGGAATAAGAATGGGAGTAAATCAAACAGTTTCTTGAGGCTGCTCCACCATTCACAAGTTTATGACTGATCTGACAATTTCACTTCCCTTCCTTCACAAAGGTTATTTCCCCAATAACTTTTCACACCATTACTCATCAAGGGATCCTGATCAAATGAGTCAATGGGCTGAAAAAATGGCAGATGGAATTCAATCTGGATAAATGCAAGGTATTGCATTTTGGTACAATGAACATGAGTACGGCTTATACAATTAATGGTAGGTCCTTGGGTAGTGTTGTAGAACAGAGGGACATGGGGGGGTGCAGGTACATTAACTCTGAAGTTTGCATCACATATTGACAGGGTGGTTAAAAAATCATTTGGCACGCTTGACTTCATTGCTCAGTCCTTTCAGTATAGGAGATGGGCAGTCATGTTGAGGTTGTACAGGACATTGGTGAGATCTCTTATGGAATACTGTTTCCAGTTCCGGTCGCCCAGTCATAGGAAGAATATTATTAAGCTGGAGAGGGTTCAGAAGGGATTTAACAGGAAGTTGCTGGATATGGAAGGTTTGAGTTATGAAGAATGGCTGGATAAGCTTAAACCTTTCATCGCTGGAGCATAGGAGGTTGAGAGACGACCTGATAGAAGTTTATAAAGTAATAAGATTGAAAGGTCTGTTTCCATGCTGTATGACTCTGCTACTCTTTGACTCCAAGAACCTATCAGCTTTCTCCTCCGTGCGAAACATGCATCTGAGCCCACTGCTATCTTTGTCTCTCTGTCTCACCTTGGTTAGCTCTCAATCATTGTTTCGTTATCGTACTTCACCTAACATCGGTGTTTGACTTACATTTCAAAAAATTCCAAAATAACTAAAACCAGACAGTAAAAATAAGTAGAAGGCTATCCAGAAATAGAGAATATTGCAGCCTCAATGAGCACAGGCTTTTAATTAACCTTTCCAAAAACAGAAGCACATGTTTTAATTCTTGGCTTGCATGCGTCGAGAAACTAGCACAGTCCTTATTATCCAATCTACTGAATAATGGTGTGTTATTTGAGTCAGAGCAACCTCTGACTCACCGTGAGCAATGCATTGGAATATATTGCCCAGTGAAATGGTGAAAATAGATTCAATAAATACTTGTGAAATGAAAATTGGATGTATATTTGAAATATTCCAGAGCCATATGAAACAAGAAAGGACTAATTGTGTAGCTCTTTCAAATTGTTAGCACTGGCGCATTCTACTGACTAACATCCTTCTGCCCAAGATTCGATATCTTTAGATGCTCATTAGTAGTTGTTTTCAAAACCTTTTACTTTTGCTGTGCACCAATTACAGTATTGCTCTGTAAACTAATCTTAAAAACAATCCATCTCTCTATGTTCAAGATGTGTATATAATGTCAAATGTTGACTGTATGTCAAAGTAATTATTGGGCTCAGGACATAGCATGAGTGAAAGAAGAGTCCAAATAGTGATAAGACAATCCAAAGACTGTTAAAGAATATATCAACAATAAATCACTGAAATTATATTTGAGATTTCATCATTATTAGGATTGTTAATCAGCTTAAAGATACATGGACGACCAAGAAAGAGCAACAGTATTGATATAATTGTGAACATTTGGAAGCAAGAGATGTTGTTAATGATATGTTACTTGTTCACCAATTGGGCCTTTAGGCAATCTACCAAAATTCAATACCTCTACACAAGTGACTTTTGTCGAAGTTGATGTGATCTCATTGTTTACAATTTTTGGGACAAACGTCAACAATTCTGTAGTTTTGTTGAGGTTGATGTGATCTCACTGTTATCAATTTTTTGGGAAAAAATACCAACAATTCTAGGGAGACAAAAAGTATTCGGAATCTAAAAGATGCAATTTATTATGAATAAAGAGGTCTATACTGTGCAGGATGTAATTAATCAAACCAGTCCATATTTCTCCAAGTGATATTATGCCTCAATCATTTTTATAAGTTAAGACTTCATTACCAGGCAAAGTGAAAATGCAGCTATAAATTCTGTGAGTTGATGTGTTAATGTCATTGTATTAATAGAACAGAATTTTCTAAATTGAGGAGATGGAAATCATGTCTCCCAGTTTCCCATAATAATTGGGAGTATTCTGGGCTATTAAGACATACTTCCTCCAAACCGTAACTATAAAAAATGATTCACTGCTCCTTTGACATTACTTGAAACAGTCATTGTCTGATGAACCACTATTTTTTACAAGTTATTTCTATTCAAATTTCCTTGTAAAAGAAGAGGAATAAAACATGCTTTCTCAAGCGGTTTAAATGGGGATGCTGAGAGGAAATTATAAAAACTAAAGAATTACTGACCAAACATTTTGAATTTAATTAACCAAGTAATTCCACCACTAATGGAAGGCAGAAATTCATATTGTTACAAATATGAAGTTTAAAACATTGTTAAGCTTTGGGATTTTCTCCTTAATTTAAGGTAAATTTAAAGAAATAAGAGAAAGCGGGTCATATGCCCTCTGACAAGAGGAAGATGGTGTAAGATTCTCACAGTTGTAGAAATGGTAGGTGCAGTTGTGCTGATTGTAGGCAGACTATCTCTATGTTTCAAATGGAGGTATTGAGGGTGTCAAATTTTATAAAGAGGTATAGTTTGAACTATCTGTGTAATTCTGAGAGAGAATGGAGACATGAGTCTAAAGGATGGCAAATTCACATCTTTACCTTGATTCAAGGTGTTTCACTTTGCCATGGACATGTGCTTTGGGAAGGAAAAAGTGTATAGCAAGCTCATGTCAGAATTGGGGTTTAGGTTTTGTGGGGCTCTGTGGTCAGTAATTGGATGAGTTTTGATGGTTTGAATCACCCCCAGATCCCTGGTTCTGACACGGAGCTTATTTAGGGAACGTGAAATGAAGAAGACTGTGGACAGGTGTTTCAAGGGCAAAAGAATCTCTGCGTTTATTAAATGCAAAAAGTGAGTACGTCACAAGAAATAAAGGCAAGTACAACAAACAATGAAATTGACACTATCAATTATACAGAGGGCAGTAATTAAATAGACTACCAAATTAAATAGAGGCTACACACTATTAGTTTTAATCACAGAAACTTTAATCAGGCTTCCTATCCTTGGGGTCCTTGCACTGTCACCATCCACCTTCCCCTCCCTATTAGGTAGGTTGGAAACTTTGGGGTTTCAGGAGTTCTAGCTCACCACTGAGAAAAAGGTGATTTTGAAGTACAGCTGGCCGGACCCAGATGGTGTAGGCCTTCACTCTGGGTTGTGTCCTCTGATGCAGTAGAATGCGTAGTGGTTTTATCAGGTGAGTACCTGGTTTTCCTTACTTTCTGGTGGCTTTTGCAAGCCAGTTTTCACCTCAGGATGTCTCTGAGGCCTTGTGGTGTCGGTCAGATCAGTGATTTTTGGAGGTTATCAGGTTTAGGTCTGCTGGTCATTAACGGTTGCCATTAGTTCCCCTGGTACAGAACAGGCCTGTGTTGGTAGGTTTCGGGATTTCAGTCGGGATCCCTCCTCTGGAGATAGTTGTGCATACAGCTCCCTGAGAGAATAGCTGTTTGGGATCCCTCTTCTGGGGATGGCTGTAGGGATCACAGTAGCTCTCTCCAGTGAGCTCGGGTCCTGCAATTATACTAATTGTGGGTCTCTTATCTTTGTGTCAAATCTGCACCTGCCATTGTGTTATTGGTGGTTCCTTTGATGTCAATTGGTTTCTTAACAGTTGAGCTCACTACGAGTAGGTGCGAATGTATTTTGATTAAGTAGAATGCGTGGTATCTCTGTGCACGAATATTGATCAAAGTTGAATGTCTGGCATCTGCTGAGGTCCCATTCAGTCTGGGTTGGGTGGGGTTTAGACCTGGTTGATTGCACTTTTAGAGTTGAGGTGTGAATTGGATTTTCGGACTGAACCAAGAATCCAAGCAGGTATCTCTGTGACTGTAATTTCTGCCAGACCATAGCCCAGCTGCCTTTTATAACTTTTAAAAGTTATTTGGAAAGTCCAGGATTTTGCTCCGTTATTTCAGAAGATGGGGATTTTTCCTCAGTCCTATAGTTTTCAATGATATCAATGAGAGTCACAGACACAAGTCAGCCTGCATTCAACTGAGAGACAGAGAGCCGGAGATCAAGATAGTTAGTCCTACACCTGAATTGGAGAAAATATTGTCACATCGTAAACAATAGAGAACACAGGCAAGAACTCTCACTCAGATTGAAGGTATTGGACTGAATCTTACCTATTTTTTGGATAAACAGGAGTTTTGTCAAAGTTTTTGAAGGGTGTTTGCATTCCGAGACCTCGTGAGGCTCCTCTCCTATCTTCATAACTACACCTCACTTACATCCTATCCCACTCATATGGTGTGCCTTATGTCCAATTCCGTCCCCATCTTACAACGAAACAGAACAACTCGCCATTCAATGAATACCCACTGAAAGGCCAGCATCCCTTGTGCCAACACCATCTTAAGAAGGCTACTGTTCACCCAAACGCACATTGGTAATCTGATGTTGCCCCTCACAGGCAACATAATATTACAGCCGCCACACTGCTCATGGCATATAGTTGTCATGGCTGCAACTCCCTCACACAAACATTACCATTGTCCCATCCGAGTTGCTGTTTAACCACCAAGCCTTACAGTTTACCTGTCCTTAGTTGTATCCTAGCTAAATGTGCTCTCTCGATCACCACTACTATTTTCTCAATGCCAACTGGGCACCTGCCCCATTTTGTCCTCATTCCTGGTGCGTGAACATCACATACAAGCAATCAGACAATTCTAAAAATTAGCTTTCATTTTTAGCCACCAAAAGAGAACACAAACAAAAAGAGTAGTGACTGCAGGTTGGCCCCGTAATGTAAGCAAAGTCCTGGCATCTTGATCAGTGTCAATTTTGTATTCCACCATGTCACGTTGCACCCAGCTGAGATCCACTGGAAGCAGGTCATGTCTAGCTCACAGTGCCCAAAGTAGTTGAGCTTTGACACGTACAAGACCTGGTTCCTGCCCTCCAATGTCTTCATTCTCTTCTTTGGACTACAATTCCTGTTCCCCCAGTTCCTCAGAATCCAGAGCATCACCACATTTCAGTTGTGCAAAGCATAGTACACCAAGATGATGTTCTGTCCAGGCTATACTGGAGGTCCCCCTTGTCTGATTGATTCAAGGAGTAGAACCATCTCTTCAGCACCCCGAGACTTTACTTCACCATGACCCTGGTTGAGGCTTGAGCAGCATTGTGTCAAAGCTTTGTATCAGGCAGGGGCTTACCCATAAGTGTCATGAGCTGTGATTTGCAGTGGGTAGCCCTTGCCCCAGTAACCCGCTTAGTAAGACATCTGAACCCTCAAACTCCAAGATGTAGAAGTCATGCCAAGGTAGTGATATATACTCCCAGGAAATTGTACAATTAATCACAGATCAAAACATGGATCAACTCAGATCAAGACTTACCTCTCGGAGGGAGCTGAGAGACTGCTGTGTGGTCTGTTTTACAGAGGCATGGCTCATTCCTGCCATACCTGATTGCCCTGCAAGCTAAAGGGTTCTCCATACATCACATGGACCTCATGGCATCCTCGCATAAGGGAAAGAGCAGTGAGGTATGCCTCCTAATCAACATTTCCCGATGCTCAGACACAGCAACCCTTGTGAACCACTGCTCCCCAGATCTAGAAGATGTCACAGTGAAATGCTATCCCTGCTATCTGCCGTGTGAGTTCACCTCTGCCATCCTGATAGCAGTCTACATACCATACTACGCGAAAGTGATGAAATTTACACTGCTACAAATGCTCTGGAGACAAAATTTCCCGAGGTTTTATTCATTGTAGTCGGCGAACTCAACCAGCCAACCTCAAAAGTATGTTTCCAAAGTACCACAAATACGGTGGCTCCGTGGTTATCACTGCTGCCTCACAGGGACCTGGGTTTGATTCCACCCTTGGCCGACTGTCTGTGTTGGAGTTTGCACATTTTCCCCGTGTCTATATGGGTTTCCTCCGGGTGCTCCAGTTTCCTCCCACAGTCAAAAGATGTGCAGGTTAGGTGGATTGGCCATGCTAAATTGCCCATAGTGTTCAGGGATGTGTAAGATAGGTGGGTTATAGGGGGATGGGTCTGGGTGGGAAGTTCTGAGTGTTGGTGTGGACTTGTTGTGCCGGAGGGCCTGTTTCCACACTGTAGGAATTCTATGATCTATGATCGCCTGCCCCACTAGAGGACCAAGCATCTTGGACCAATGCTACACAACCATCAAAGACACCTATTGCTTCATACTCCATCTACGCTTTGGAAAACCAGATCACAATGCTGTGTTACTCCTCCAGCTTACAGGAAGAAGCTGAAATGGGAGGATACCTCACAGAAAGTAAAATGATGGTCAGAGGCAGCAGAAGATCGTCTCTGGGACTGCTTGGAATTGGTGACAGGGACATATTCAAGAACTCAGTGGGAAACCTAGACAAGTACACCACCACCATCATGGACTTTATTAGCAAATGTGTGGAGGACTGCTTGCCAAAGATATCAATCCGGATATTCCCCAACCAGAAACATGGATGAACCAGGAAATCCACTGCCCACTGAAGCCCTGCATGTAGCATTCAAGTCAGGTGACTCAGACCTATACAGAAAATCCAGATATGACTCCTCAGAGTTGGAGATGCCAAGAAGTATGATTGGACCAATTTAGAGGCTCAAACATCCCTTACAGACACCCACCGCCTGTGGCAAGGCCTAAACAACATAACAGGATACAAAATTAACCAGAGTAAGATTGCAGACAAAGGCATATCCCTTCCTGATGCACTCAATGCTTTCTGCGCACAGTTCGAGCACGATGCCAGTGGCGCAGTGTCATCCGCTCCAATAGACCCAGACGCACCTGTTCCCTCTGTCACCACTGCAGATGTCAGATCGGTCTCCCTCGGCGTTAACCCAAGGAAAGTGTTGGGCCTGGACGCAGTCCCCGGCCCTGCACAGACCATGTGCAGATCAGCTGGTGGAATTATTCACCGACATCTTCAACCTCTCCCTGCTACATGCCCCCACCTGCTTCAAGAAGACCACCATCATCCCAGTACCTAAGAAAGCACATGCAATGTGCCTTAATGACTAACACTCAGTGGTTCTGACCTCCATAATCATGAAGTGCTTCAAGAGGCAGGTCATGACCCATATCAACTCTAGCCTCCCAGCCTGCCTCAATCCCCTCTAATTTGCCTACTGACATAACAGGTCCATAGTGGATGCCATTTCCCTAGCCCATGCACTCATCCCTGGAACATCTGGGTAACAAGGGCACCTACATAGGCTCCAACTCATCGACTACAGCTTCACCTTCAACACCATTATCACCTCCAGACTGACCTCAAAACTCTATGACCTTGGTCTCAGGTCTGCTGTGTGGTTCACTAATGTCATTTAGGGAAGGAAGCTGCCATCCTTACCTGGTCTGGCCTACATGTGACTCCAGAACCCACAGCAATGCGGTTGACTCTTAACTGCCCTCTGGGCAATGACAGATGGGCAATAAATGCTGTCTGGTCCTCATCCAATGACACCCTCATCCCATGAATGAATAAAGGAACTGGATCCTCAGCTTTCTGATCCACTGACGGCAATCATTAATGATAGACAACAGCACCTCTTCCACCTCTGTCAGTACTGGTGCCCCACAAGGATGCATTCTCAGACCCCTACAGTACTGCCTGTACACCCACGACTGTGTAGCTAAATTCCAAATGAATGCCATCTACAAGTTTGCTGATGACACCGTGTTAGAACAGATATCAAACAACAATGAGTTAAATTACAGTGCTTGCTGTCATGGCGCAATGATAAAAAGCTCTCTCACAAAGTCAGCAAAAGAAAAGAACTGATCGTTGACTTCAAGAAGGAGGAGGACACACCTCGATCTACATCAATGGAGTGGAGGTTGACAGGGTTCAGAGCGTCAAGTCCCTTGGAGTGACGATAAGTGACAACCTGCCCTGGAATTCCCACGTAGATGCGACGGTCAAGAAGGCATATCAATGCCTCTTCTTCTTCAGGAGGCTCATGAAATTTGGCATGTCCATAAGGTCCCTCACCAACTTCTACAGACGCACCATTGAAAGCATACTGTCCAAGTGCATAATGGCCTGGTGCGGCAACTGCTCTGCCCAGGACCATAAGAAATTACAAACAGTTGTGTGCATAGCCCAGACCATCACGGAAGCCAACCTGCCATTCATGGACTCCATTTCCCATTGCTGCAGAAAGGCTGCCAATATCATCAAAGACCTGTCTCACCGACGTAATACTCTCTTCCAACGTCTTCTGCCAGGCAGAAGATACAGGAGCTTGAACACACGCACCAACAGGTTCAAGAATAGCTTCTTCCCTGCTGTTATTAGACTGCTGGATGGACATTCTAACTTCAAATAATGTTGATCTTACTTTGCACACTGCCTGTGCAGCTGTAACCTTATATGCCTCACTCTGTCTAAGCACCCTAAGATCTGAATGTTCTTGTTTGCTATGATCTGCCTGTACTGCTTGCAAACAAAGGTTTTCACTGTACTGAGGTACATGTGACTGCAATAAGTCAAGACAAAAGGTAAGAGTTGCTCATGCTCCATCAAACAGTAAAACATGCAGTGTTCTAAGAATGGGGGTCATATTATCTGGTCCAGTAAGTGAGCTAGCTGCCTGTTTCTTCATTCTCAATGTCCTTGCAGCGTCCTTTCAATGAGGTTGAAAGTGTGCATTGCAATGCAATCCATGATTCCAGAGAACCATGCAAGTGTATACAAGAGATAGCAAAATGGTCATGAGTTGTTGGAAAATGTCATTTGCTAGTGTCTACAAATCAGGGATGTGTGTGGCTAATGCCCTGAGATGCTGTTTACTGCTGAACTACCTGGAGGCTAGTTACAGCGGTGGTGAGGTGAAGTTGCCGGGTGTCTGCTCTGAATTCCACGTTGAGAAATCTTGATGTCCAACTTGTTTGGCATGTTTGGTGAGATGGGAAGCTGAATATTGCCAAGGTGAGTTATGTTGTTAATAAGGCATTTAATGAGTAACGTTGCTCATAATTAAGAATTAGCGAAAACTTGGCCTCACTGCTCTGCAAATTCAAAAATAGACCATCTGACCCAAATGGTCCATACTGATGTTTATACTGACATGAGTCTCCTCCTACACCACATCTGCATAGCTGCTTATTTCTTTCCTTGATAGGAATTCTTCAAATGCTGGAGCTCAACAAGTTCCAGAGTCTAACCATTCCCCATTCTGGATAGTTTGCCATGAATTTCTTACTCAATACATTGATGCCCATCTGCAGTCAGGAATCACATGAAAAAACAGTTACTTTTAAAATTATTTTTAGAGAAACATTAATCAGGAGAAATCTGCTGACAGTTTCTGCAGTATCTTGGAATCAATTGGAATAAGACTGGGATTTCATAATCAACTGGGGAATGGCATCTTTGAAAATGCATCTTACTTTCAGTACTGGACAACCAGCCTAGATTCAGGATATAATTCCATAACCTTCTCATCCAGAGGCTTCAACTGAGCCAGGCTGATAAGCTATCAAGCCCTTAGTGAACAGAATAAATTCTGCATGACTTTACCAGCCATATAGGCTGAAAAATATCCAAGTCTCCCTCAACAAGGGCCAAGTCATTTATTCCGAACGAATAAAGTTTTTGAGAAGATTTGTAGCTCGAGTTGTGGATGAGGTTGTAGACTTGCTCGCCAAGCTGTTGTGTTTGATTGTGGACATTCTGTCACCCTGCTACGTAACATCATTAGTACACTTCAGTGAAGTGTTCTGTCCTGCTTGTTAGTTATATGCCTCGGTTTGCTGGGGTGGTTGGTATATAAATAATAAACAGAGCAGAACATCGATGCTTCACCAGAGGCGCACTGACGATGTTACCTAGCAAGGTGATGAAACGTCTGCACTCAAACACACCGACTCAGTGAGTAAGTCTGCAACCTTATTCCCAGATATCTAGGAAATGGGCGGATTGTATTTTCTTTTCAGTTTTAAGATCAATTGCATTTACACTATAGAATTAAGTGCTCATGTTTCAAATGCTGAGCTTATTGAGCGTGCAGATGTGTATGCTCCAGTAGTTACTGAGCACAGTTAATAAATTGAAGCACATATTGAAGAATCAGTTCCTATGGGAAAGCAGGGAGCCCGTCTGGAGAAGAGGACCTTAGAAGAGGTTGGTAGTTTGCATTCAAGCTGGACTGTGAAGTGTGAATGACTGCTTTCTCCTTTTGCGAGATGAATTTTTACCTGGTTAAGGCCTGAGAAGAAATCTGCACCACTGTTTTTAATACTTCTGCAGTTCATATTCCCAAGTAATTCATCTGATGTATGGTGGGTTGGAATACTTCCTCACCTTTGCAAATATCAACAACAAAAACAGGAGTTGCTGGAAAAGCTCAGCAGTTCTGGCAGCATCTGTGAAGGGAAAAACAGAGTCAACATTTCGGGTCTGGTGACCCCTCCACAGAACTGCAAACCCTTCCTCAGAACTGCAAATATTAATCTTGTCTAGCTCCAGATCTGCTTTTGTAGCTTTTCAAACTCACTTAGTTGGGTTTTTTTTCATTTAAAACCTCACCTTTCACATTTAATAAATCTTTATTTTTCTTTGAAGCCTGACTGTGATAATAGTCACATCACTCAATATCTTGAGATGAGATTGTTTCCATTTGAAAGTTTTCATTATCTGCACTACCATGATAGCGGCTTATGCCTGGTTTAGTTAGTGCTATGATATAATACAATAATAATATAAATTTTGGTGGAATACAGATATTAGTCCATGTCACTGACACAATTCAAGTCGAAGGAAGTATCCATGTGGCCTAACCTGAGTGATAGCAGGTGTACAAATAAAACTAAGCGAGGAACAAAAACAAGGTTGCTGGAAAAGCCCAGCAGGTCTGGCGGCATCTGTGAAGGAAAAAACAGAGTTAACATTTCGGGTCCAGTGACCCTTCCTCAGAAAGAGTCTGAATTCTGAGCAAGGGTCACTGGAACCAAAATGTTAACTGTTTTTTCCTTTCACAGATGCCGCCAGACCTGCTGAGCTTTTCCAGCGACTTTTGTTGTTGTTCCTGATTTACAGCGTCCGCAGTTCTTTCGGTTTTTAAAACTAAGCAGGGAATTGCTGCTTTTTATAGACCTTGTGCCCAGTAAGAAACTGTAAATTCTGATGCTGTGCTCGCTAAGGTAATTTGAGACTAGATACATGATAGCGTAGCTTATGTCGAACAAATGACTTTAGATCAATGGTTCTCAAAGCTTTCCATCACTGGGAGGTTTCCTTACCAATAGCTGAATCCATTGTCGACTATTTGTCATGCTTAGACAACAAGGCCATTTTGGGATATCATATGAATTCTGCAATAGAAGGTAAATGAGATGGACATATGAATTTTTCATTTTGGGAACTGTTACAATGTCAGTCATTGCTTAAGATCTAGATTAAGAAAAAAACAAATTATTCCTAGTGTTTAGTGTGAACAAGTTACTATGTTCACTTCAGTGCTGCGACTAAAATATCATCCCACACTTTACCCACTAACCCACAGCACCAAAAGGCAGTATTTTAAATCCAAATTATCCAAAAACAAGATTAAAATCAAAAATTCTTGATGTGAGTAGCAATAATATAACCCTACGTGTCTGTAATGTTGAATGACACTCAAGTCACCATAGAAACTGAAACATTTTAGCAAACCAAATGGCATGCTTTTCTCATCAGACCTTAGCACCCTCAAAGGTGAAGATATATGGGAACCTACTTTGCTTGATTCCCCAGATTAGAGTTTGAAATATCTGACCACACACTCTTTGAACCACTGATGGGATAGAATGTTATTGGCCTTCAGGAAGCATTTGTCATCGTACTTTGGTCATAATCTGCTTTGATTAAACATTATGTTTTGAACCAAAAGGCTCCTTTATCCAATTAATTTGGAAATGAGGAATCTGAACTTTTATAAATAAGGAAAGCAATAAGTGCATTGGAAAGCCAATGCCCCACTCAGGATGTGAAGAGGATTGCAAAATCTGGGAAGTGCCAAACAGAGCATTAAAACTTCCTTTTTAAACACAGTCCATCACCTCTGGCAAGTTACTGATGCATAGGATTGAAAGTTGTTTCTTTTGCTAACTGGTGGGATGAATAAAATAAATTCATAAGGTTTCAATCACTGTTCCCTTGACAGCTTCATGACAAACTTAAAATGAAGTTCAGTTTCCTTTTACTTTATAGAGAATATCTGTCCTGTCCCAAGTGTACCGTCTGCAGATGATCATATTTCTTTGGACAGAATCCAACAATCTACGTATTGATAGAGACTCACCTAGCGTTCAGTATTGTATGCTCACAACAATTAATGTGTGGGATTTTGTTAAGTAACATCTAACTCAAAAAAGACAAGTGGAGGTTGTGATAAGTTTGTATTGCAAACAAGGCAGAAATAACATTTCATAAGAATTCATTTCATTTCATAAAATGTCATTTCATAAGAAATGATATTTCACAAACACATGCAGATCAAGAAAATTTGTCCCTGAAGATTTTCAATTATGCATATTTATGTTTTTGTTATGAGTATTGTCATTGCGCACTCAACCTAAAATATACAATGAGAGATTTTAAGCCCACTGACTCCCACAGCTACCTGGAATACACCTCCTCCCACCCACCCTCCTGCAAAAATGCCATCCCCTATTCCCAATTCCTTCACCTCCGCCGCATCTGCTCCCAGGATGAGACATTCCACTCCCGTACATCTCAAATGTCCTCATTCTTCAAGGACCGCAACTTCCCCCCCACAGTGGTCGAGAACGCCCTCGACCGTGTGTCCCGCATTTCCCGGAACACATCCCTCACACCCC
>JAHRHZ010000035.1:10631305-10664113 GCA_024137785.1 Ginglymostoma cirratum | reverse complement strand
ATCCACAGTGATGCCACCCGAAGGCTGCAGGAACAGCAAATCATATTCAGCCTGGGAACCCTGCAGCCCAATGGCATCAATGTGGATTTCACAAGATTCAAAATCTCCCCTCCCCCAACCGCATCCCAAAACCAGCCCAGCTCATCTCCACGTCTCTAACCTGTTTTTCCTCTCACCTCAAGCCACACCCCCATCTCCTATCTACTAACATCATCCAGCCCCCTTGACCTGTCCGTCCTCCCTGGACTGACCTCTCTCCTCCCTACCCCCCTACCTACACTCACCTTTACTGGCTCCATCCCCGCCTCTTTGACTGGTCTACCTCCTCTCCACCTATCCTCTCCTCTATCCATCCTCTATCCGCCTCCCCTTCTCTCCCTATTTATTTCAGAACCCTCTTCCCCTCCCCAATTTCTGATGAAGGGTTTAGGCCCGAAACGTCAAGTTTTCCTGCTCCTATGATGCTGCTTGGCCTGCTGTGTTCATCCAGCCCCATGCTTGCTATCTAAAATATACAATGTTCTTTGAACTAGCTTCTTCTTTCTACTCCTCATCCTTGCAGAAAAGACAGTGTTTGTGCCAGAAATGTACATGGAAAGCAGAATGTGCAACCATTAGTTATTAACTTAAGGAACTGTTAGAGATGGTGTGATTGTGTCAAAATGACACAGTTACTTTTTAGCGCTCCAGAGAGAGACAACAGAACTGTGAGTATTCATCATACCACTATCTGGTTTCGGAAATAATCCTTCACAAATTACAAATGAATGATCAGTCCATATATGCTTTCACAAGGCTTGTCACACCCTCTTCAACATTTAGCAGCTGCATTAGTTTCTAAGATCCCCTTTGTTTAATCATCAGCAAAATTTCCTCTATATTATGTCTGACAAAAGGGAATGAAATTTCAACACTACCTGACCAGTGAAATCAGCTTGATAGACCTGGTTAAAAGGTCCTGGTTTCTTGCTTCATGGAAAGCAACTAGAAACTCACTATTCTAAACAGTAAGCTGTTCTGGTTAGGGTGGGGAGGATATTTACTCGAAGTTTGCAGTATTTTCACATATGCATTTGGGTCCCGCTGACAACAGGGAACAAAAAAACAACTTTATATGCATGTTAATGTTTTAGTTTCCCTAATTGGGAAACTGCTGAAGCTCTTTCATCGAATGTAGCAGGAACTGAATTGAATTGAATTGCGTTAGCTTTATTGTCGCATGTACTCAAATGTATAGTCATAGCATCTCAGCACAATCTTAGGCACAAATACTTAAGATCAAATTCTTAGGCACAAAAAAACTGAGAAAAGTAAAAGAAATAAAATTGTCCAACATTGTAGGTCATAGGAATAAATTAGAAAAAGAAGAACGAAGGAAGAAAAGACCTAATACAGTCCAAAAATAGGACTACTCTGTGCCTGGAATGGCTTACAATCCAATGTACTGAAGTCAGATCACATATGTGATATTAACATGCCAAAAAGCAATTATATGTTGGGTGAGACAATTTTCTAAGTCGAGACTCCACTGTTGATATTCAAATCGTCAATTAATCATCAGAAACATTGCAAATAGGAATAGAAGTAGGCCATTTGGCCCTTCAAACTTGCTCTGCCATTCAATTTGATCATGGTTGACCATCCAACTCAGTGCTGTTTCTTTCTTTGACCATAACCTTTGATCCATTTAGCTCTATGATCTATATCTATATCCTTCTTTAAAGTATTTAATATTTTGGCCTCAATCTCTTAAAATGTGTCAGAGAATTCCACAGGCTCACAAATCTCTGGATGAAGATATTTATTGTTTTCTGAGTCCTAAATGTATCGGGTGAAAACCCTCCCTCTGCTCCTGGTGCACAGACTGTGCTGGAAAAGCATTTACTTTCTCCGCCAAGATGGTCCACCACCATCAGTTATCAGGCTTCCTAAGCCTTAAAAAAAACAGCCCAGGCAACTTCAAACCAACAAACCAAATCAAACATAATGTTTTGCCATCCTTAGGAAAATATCTACATAGTTGATTAACTTTCTACTGTGGGTTGTCTGCCCGGCCCTTGTCCCAACATTGTTTGACGTGAAAGTGGGTAGTTGGGATTATGACGTTTTTATATTTTTACATTTCACCTGCTTCGCAAGGTTAAAACCAGCTCCACATCCTGCCCCCAGCTCACTAGATGGAACTGGAATAGAGATCCTGATGTACCTTGCAGTAAACTAGCTCTCCCCATTCAACAATCAAGCTGAATAAATGCCATTATGAAAGCAGATTTGTTATTCGACTATCCTCAAAGTACAGCACAAAAGGTTGAAGAATGGGCTCTTAATTTAAAGGATAAAAAACAAAAATTGCTAGAGACGCTCAGCATGTCAGACAACATCAATGGAAAGAGGAAAAAAAAGTCAATGTTTCAGCCCTGTGACATTTAATTAAAAGAATAGTTTAGGCTAAAGAGTGAATAACTCCTGTCTGTGTAGTTTTGATCAAAAAGATAAAATTACAGAAAATATCTTGTCTGTTTAATATTGTAGTCGGACTACCTTTGTAATTTAGCACCAAATGGTAAATCATGCATAATTGCTCCATGACACTACTTCCTTCACAGTCGAACATAAAGGAGTTGCAAGGTTAACTACAATATGCTGGGAACAAAGAATATTTGTTGTTGTACAGTGGCAAATAAAAGTGCAAACCTTTGTCTTTCTCAAGGACTCAGTGGTATTTACTTGAATATTTTTACAGGTTAGACATATTCACCACAATCAAGGCAAATTCTTACTATTAATTTTCACTGTTTCATACAATTACATTAAGTTTTTTTGTCTTCATTCGTCCAGTCATAAAGGTATACTGCATTGAGCCTGTGGATTTCCTCTATCCAATACTGAGCCTTTATCAACAGACACTCAAATTTTTAATGGCAACTTCACTAAAGCGAACTTGGCAGATAACACTCGGAAGAATGATAATCACTTATTTCGATTTTGGAAATGTTTCAAAAATATATCAAGCAAAGAACAAATTTGCATTTATTTGTTCCATCTTCTGAGACTCCTACAGCATTTGACAGCAAATGGAACACTTTTTATGCTCGGCCACCGCTGTTTTATAGATCACAGAGGGCAGTCTGGTGCCATGGATATACTTTGCATATTGATTTTCTCATAATTTCTTTTTCTTGGAATTCTCTTCCTCAATTTACAGGCCACACAGTTGACAGATTTGGCCAGAGTGTCCTCTGCTGTCTCCCTGTGGAGAATTTTCAAAAATACACTGAGTTCTGTTTTCGCCCACTATCCACAGCAAGAGTCAAGAGGTATTGATGTTTGAACAGAGCAGATGGATTGGTAACTCATTTCTCCCCTTGCTCTGCATTCATCCAGTGTCAACAAATTAAGAGTGGGTAATATTTTATTGAATGTATCCGAAACAATGCAACCCAAATTTTAACTCTAAACATGAAATCCAAATATGAAATACTAAGTGTGAGGAAAATGGATTATGTTAGATGTTTGTTTTATCTTCAAATTACCTTAATCGCAAAAAACAAATATCCAATGGGATTGAGATATTTTACTCACAAAAGAAAAGACTTCGAGAAAAGTTGTAAAAATCTGACTTGCAAACTTTCTCTATTCTTCAATTTAACTTCAGATCTGTCTTTGATGCATTTATTTTACTTCAGAACAACCCAAAATAGGAGCACTTGAAATAGTTCCACAGAGACCAGTATACGATGACCAAGTCACACTTTATTTGCACATAAGTAATCCTTGACTTTAATGTTGTCTCATTCAGAGTTAGGCATCAGAGTGTCAGCTGGGGCTCCCTGATTGGACCAGATTAACAGTCTCAATCGATGAAATCACATGCTATGATGTCCACTTGGCTGACCTCGTTGCAATCACCACAACATATTCTTGGACAATCACATCCACCAGCTCTGGTCATCCACAAATTATTATAATATTTTGTAGGCCCAGAAAAATAAACAACAAATTAGACACACTAAGAACTGAATCTTGCTTTGCTCAACAAAGACTTACTCGGCCATTGACTGGAAATAGCATTTTGTTGTGGCTGCACAATGTTCTTCGATGGGAGCATGGTCTCAGGAGAAGTTTAAAAGGAATTCCCTGGAAGAGGGTAAAAATTATTGTCCCTCGTTGTTTGACCGAAGGTTGTATCCAATGCCCACATACCTCCTTGTCATCTCATTGGATCTTGGTGCTTGAAAATTGGCAGCAGTAAACTGGGCCGTGGATACAAGTCTAATACAAAAGTGAAATGCTGTGGCTGCTGGAAAACTGAGGGGAAAATAAAATTAAATGTGCTGGATGTACTTTGCAGGATAGACAATATCTTGGAGAAAGAGTAACAGAGTTCATATTTCTAGTCAAAAATCTTTCATAGAGTAATGTCAACTCTGTTTCTCCCCCCAAAAATGCTGCCTGAACTATCAAATATTTCCAGCATTTTGTACATGATCTCCATGGGGCAACCACCCAGTGACAATCTGCAAGAATTATGTAAATCACAATGAAATGACATTTCTATACTTTTGTTCATTGGGTATGGACTTGCTGGCGAGGTCAGAATTTGTTGTCGATCCTTAATTGCAATTCGGAAAGTGGTATTTGCTGCACAGAGCCCAGAGATGCAGCGTGGCCCAATTCATATGTCATTGAGCACACAGCGCTCTTAAAGTAGCATTATTATGATAATAGTCAGTGCAGCCTGAGGTACAGCATTGAATTGCTGAAAAATCTTGCAGTTGGACCAGGTATGTGCCAGGAGGGCTGTTAAATGCTGACACATATTGATGCCAACGTCTGTGGATGTAGGGTACATGTATGGCCAGTGCCCGTGGTGCTTCTCTCAAAGGGTTGTGAATTGGCTATTTGAAAATATGGTGGATGCCAGGATACTGAATAATTATAAGGAGGACATAGACAGTTTCTTTTAATTAGCAACAAGTTAAAAGGTTCTAGGGAGCAGGCAGGAAAGTGGAGCTGAAGCCGAAATGAGATCAACCATGATTGATTTAAATGGAGGAGCAAGCTCAGTGGGTCAACTGTCTACTTCCATTCCCAGTTCTTATCTCTTGACATGTTGGTGCCTAGTGTCCAACATGCATGTCATTCAGACCAAGCAGTGAACTGACTTCACTGGCTGGCCACTATAGTTTCCATGCCAACTTTTCCTATTGTCTAGCTTATTTGACATATTTTGGAAGGTCAGAAGCTGAATATTAAGAGGTGATTTGGTCCAGTAATAAGGTGCTTAACAGGCGAATATCCCCCTTAACTGGCAACTCACCATTGCCTAATAAGGATTTTGCCTCACACTTGTCAAAAGCATAAAAGATAGAACGAGATGCTCTCAAGGTCAAGACTTCTCCAATACTCCTATAAATTTTGCCACAGCCCACATTGTTCAGACCTTACAAGATTCTGTCCATTTTTCCTAAGGCAAATGGGACACCCACCCAAGTCCTAATGACCTCATTGGATTAGATGGAGGCTAATGCAGTGTTTAGCATTAACCTTTTTTAGAACTAAGAACTTTTTCAACAGTAGTCAGCTTTTTTTTTGAACCACTGCAGTCCATGTGATGTAGATACACCCACATTGTTGTTACAAAGCAAGTTCTGGGACTTTTACCCAGTGACGGTGAAGGAACTGAAATACAGATCCAAGTCAGGATAATGAATGGCTTTGAGGGAACCTTGCATATAGCGAGGGAAAGCAGTAACAAGTTTGTCCACGCTTCACAGTGACTTTCAGAGGTCAGTGTTATGTACAAGTAATGGTAGCGGCTATGATGCAGAGGGTGGTCTGTGTGTTTGGAACGAGCAGCCAGAGGTGTTAGTGGAGGCAGATACAATTTAAAGGGCATCTAGATAGTTACATGAATAAGAAGGGTTTAGAAGGATATGGGCCAAATGTTGGCAAATGGAGTTAGTTCAAAACAGTTTGGAATATCTGTTTAGTGCAGGTGAGATGGACTGAAGGGTCTGTTTCTGTGCTGTGTAACACTATGACTCATTCACGTCTCCTCAGATATTAAAGTAATGAATGTCCAATACACCCTACCAAATGCAGCAAGACCTAGCCACTATCCAGGGTTGGACAAATTACTGTCAAGTGCCAGATAATGTTCATTGCCAACAAGAAAACCCAACTCTTGACCCCCTGGCATTCAATGATGTGACCACCATTGAATTCTTTATCATCAACATCCTGCTGGGGGATACCCTTGACCAGAAACTGAAATTGACAAGCCATAATAACACTATGGCTAAAGAGTAGGTGAGTGGCTGGGAATTCTGGAGTGAGTAATTCATCTCCAGTCTACCCCATCCACCATCTAAAAGGCAAAAGTTGCCTGGATAAATGCAGCTCCAACAACACTCAAGATGGTGTTTAATTTAGATAAATGTGAGGTTTTGCATTTTGGTAAGTTATACCAAGACAAAGAAAATCATCCTTTGTTCCAGGTGTCACTCCAACCAGTGGCTAGTGTTCACCCATGATTCCCAATGAGTCCAGTTTAGTTAGGCTCCTCGAAACCACATTCATTTAAATGTTATCATGATATCAAGGCCGCTACCATTACTTGTACATAACACTGACCTCTGAAAGTCACTGAGAAGTGTGGACAAACTTGTCACTGCTTTCCCTCAAAAGATTCTCAAGGTTAGTGACAAAAAGTTCAAGATCCATGCATCAACATACTATCCACACTTGTGTGAAATTGTACTGTTTGACCTCAAGAATCATAGAATCCCTACAGGCTGGAAGCAGGCCATTCAGCCCTTTGAGTCCACACCAAACCCTCTGAAGAACATCCCACCAGAAACATTCCCCTTCACCCACAGTATCCCTCCAAACCATGTATTGCCCATGGCTAATCCACCTAACCTGCAAATTCATTGACATGATGGGTACCTTAACATAGCCAATCCACCTAACCTGCCCATCTTTGGACTGCGGAAGGAAACCGGAACACCCAGGGGAAACCCACACACACAGGCACGGGGAGAATGTGCAAACTCCACACAGACATTCGACCGAGGGTGGAATCAAACCCGTACCCTGGCGCTGTGAGGCAGCAGTGCTAACCACTGAGCCACTGTGCCATCCTCATCCCTGAACTGCGAGTAGTTTTACACAAGTTCTTTCTATACATTATCTTTGTATTTCAAATCTGTCATCCAGAAGAGCAGCCCCAAGATGATATTACATAATAAAAAGTCGGCATGCATTTCTACTCTAAGCCTGTAAATTGAGCCTCTAAAGATGTAAATGTATTACCTGTTGTAGTCAAAGAAAGCATTAATTTTGGATATATTTTTGAACATAACGTTTGATAAGCTCAAGATAAGGGTTGTGCAGCTTGTATAATTTCCTGAATCCCTGTGTATTTCCATCATTTGCTTTTTTTTTAACTTGTGTATAAGTTTATATCACCTCTTGAGTGCAGCTCATTTGTCAATGTTTGGACAAAGGCTGTAATGAGGTCAGGAGCTGAATGGCCCTGATGGAACCCAAACTGGGCATCAATGATCAGGTTATTGTTCAGTACAAGGTCTCTTTTGATAGCACTGTTGATGATCCCTTCTCATTATTTTGCTAGTGATCAAGAGTAGACTGATGGGATGGCAAACATAAAAATATAGAAGCTTGGCGGAGTTAACAATTTGGCCCTTTTGAGTCTGCTGTCCTATTCAAATGATCATATGTGGCTCTCTCTTTCAATGTCATAATCCTGCTTTCTCCCCATCCCCTTTGATAACTTTAAAATTTAAATACTTGTCTATCCTGACTGGGTCCGAAATGTCCTTTTTTTGTGTGTATAGGAGATACCTGGACAATTTTTTCAAATAATTCAATTGACTCCTGTGTTGTAGATATACTAGAATATTTTGGTCATATCCTCATCTGAGCTCTGGTTCAAAAGATTGTTAAATGCCTATAAGTGAAAAAAAAAGGTATTTATAAAGGAGAGGTTATATCCTAGTGGTATTATTGCTGGACTACTAGTCTAGAGACCCAGCTAATGTTTTGGTGACCTGGGTTTAAATCCCAATGTGGCACCTGATGAAATTTGAATTAAATAGAAATCTGGAATTAAAAGTCTAATGATGACCATGAAACCATTGCCTGAGCCTCAGGAAAAATCTATTTGGTTCACTCATGGCCTTTAAGGAAGGAAACTGCCATCCTTACCTTGTCTGGACTACATGTGACTCTAGACCCTCAATAATGTGGTTGACTCTGAACTGCCCTCTGGGTAATTAATGATGGGTAATCAATCTGGCCTAGCCAGTGATGCCCACATCCTGTGAATGAATTTAAAAATAGGTTAACTGACTGCTAGTCAACCATTTTAGTTATTGGATGCTAACAACCAGGCCTTTGTTTACTCATTCTGCAACCCACATGACTGCCATTTTGTATTGGTAATTCTGGGCATTAATTTAATAATGACCACAAATGTTCATAGCCGTAAAATTCATCATATTTGTGCACAGATCATCATTCTCATATAGAATTAAAAATTAAAAAGAATGGTTTTGCTGGACAATCTCTTTTTTGGCTTTTATAAGAGGTTGTGTGAATGTTGTCTTGGCCAACCTGAACTATTTCTACATAATGACATTTATTCTGTTCCTTTAACAAGCAATAATGGCAGAATCAAGTTGAAACATTTGTACTTTTCAAATAAACTAATCTTAAACTTTCACATCCAAACTGATTTGCTGCAAATATGCTGTGCTTTTTGTTTTTAATATCGCCTCTAAAAGAAAGTTCAAAAATTGTTTGGAGTTTTACCAGGCTGTTCCTTTCAACCACGTGAAACTGAAAGTCAGCAAGCTGTTTGACTAAATTATGTCAAGTTGTATTTTACAAAATAAACTTTGTACCTGTCCAGATTGAAACAGCTTAAATAATTGAATCTTTCATCAAATGGGCACCTAATGTATTCTAGTTACCTTGCATAATAAATATATTCTGGTGCATTTTTTGAAATCCACTTTGCATTATACTGAAGAACATTATTCTAACTCAACAGAGCATGCAAAGTATATCATTGCCGATCCTTTCTTTTCCAGCCAGTGCATTAACTTGCAATGCATGAATTAATTTCTTTCTCTTAATACAGTTGAATGTGATAGCAAGTCAATGTATGCAAATCAGAGACAACTGATATAAGTTATAGAGTGTTTCCAAAATTAAACTCAGTGGGAGCATTCAGGACTGCATTGCCAATGGCGATACGGAAAATTTACATTCGGTTTTTTTATATAACAGCATTTAATCCAGAGGCTATGGAAGTTTTACATAACATCACAAAATGTGCCAATGCTAGCTATTTTTATTATTTGTTTTCAAGGCCACAAACCTTTTATAAAATATGAACTAACTTCATTAGTGATCCAATATATTCTTTGTGGCAGGTTAGTTGCCTGACCTTCAGAATAAAACAGTAAATTACAGGATATTTATCTGAGGTGTCACTAAGGTTCTTTTCCATTCTATCACACATAAAGTTTTCAAAGAAAGACAAGAAAGAAGAAAGGAACAGGAGGAACTTATTCGGTTCCTTGAGCCTCTTCCACCACTCAATGAGATCATGGTTGATCCATGGCCTAGCACCATATATCTGCCTTTGGCCCATATTTCTTAATATCCTTGTTTAACAAAAAAAATCTTTCTCAAATGTAAAACTAGCAACAGACCCAGCATCGGCAACCAGTTGTGAATGATAGTTCCAAATGTCTACTGTCCTTTGTGTACAGAAGTGCTTCTTAACATCTTTCCTGAATGGCCTGGCTCTAATTTTTAGACCATGTCCTTCCCGTTCTAGAATCCCCAACTAGTGGAAATAGTTTATCTTACCTGTCTTTTTCTGTTACTATCTTGAAAATTTTAATTAGGCAGAGGAGATTAGGTAAACCTCGATGAAAACTCAGACTACTGATTTTGATCCAGAGAGTGTTGAGGTTTTGATGCAAAGAGTGGCACCAAATTGATTAGTTTGCAAAAATGCATTGGTAAGAAATATTAGAAATATTGAAAGTAAAGGGACAATATTAAAGCTGCATCTTTGGAAATTTTGGAATCCTTGGATTCTATTTCAAATGATGTGTCTTTATTGGCTCCCACAAAATGGCAGAGTCACACATTTATGGCAACGCAGCCAGTAAATAAAGCACAATTGCATTCCTCCAGCCACCCCTCTTTTCAATAAAAGAAAAGCATGCAATATCATCTGCAAATAATAACTCACACAAGTTACTTTAAGCATGGTCACATAGAAAATTATTGTTCATTAGTCATACATTGTGTTAACTTGAGTCAGTTCCAAGTCGCTGCATATTCATTGCATATGTAAAAGCTGCAGGTCACTTAATTGTACACATGTCCTACGTCACTGGTTGTTCACCTCGTAAAAAGGGTGATGCTTCTTCTCCACAGCGTCATTCCTATGGCGGATGCCATACTCAATGTAATTGTTGTCAATTTGCTTCTGCTGCTGTGGAGTATGGTGTTCAAAAACTGACGGTCAGAGTGCAATGTACGCTGGGTGCAAAATCACATCTTTCTGATTGGCTGCCAGTAGTGAAGGAACTGCTTTTCTAGTATCACATAGACATCTGCCGTTGTGACAACATATCTGATCGTTTACATGCATTTGATACAAATGAATGACAACTTCCCAATACAAGTCTTAAGTTGCCACGAGAACTCACTTCTACGAATAGCATTGAACATTTGCACTGTATGTGTATAGTTGACTGGAGATTTACAGTGTTGAATTTTCCGATCCTGTATGAACCAGCCATAGTTTTCACACTCGATTTGCGAGCCATTGTCACTCGTCAGAATGACCGGGATGTTATAATGACTGAAGTTTACTTTCAGACATGCTAAAATTTCATTGGCTGTCATTGAAGTCAGCTGCTGTAATTCCCAGAAGTCAGAATATCATTTGACAGTGGCAAGATAATCAATTGCTGTGAATGTGGAAAGGTCTATTCCAAGCTAACTGTAATGATATGGGCCATAAGCCTCTCTTTAGATTAGTTAGCTCAGTACTTAATATAAGCACTACACTGGTTGGTCTGGAGCTGAACTCCATTGCTTATATTTGGCCAAAAAGTAAAGCATCATTTGTTCCCTGTTCGTATCCTCTAGCCGATGGCTGACTATCTCAAAGCTTCTGCGCGTCAATAGCTTTCCTGACAAAAAGTTTCTCCTGTCTCACAACGTGACTCTCACAATGGGATAACTTATATCTAGTATAATCCTATTTCTGATGAGATCATCTTTCAGTTCTCCAAACTCTCAGGATTCAGCTGAACAGATCTAACTCAGTTAGCTGAATGACTAGTGAAAAAGTCGCCAACTGTGTGGTTTCAATTCTCTCGAGTCTGCAAGGTGGAGATGCTCTGGGTGCTCTGGTTTCCTCCCACTGTCCAACAATGTGCAGGTTAGTGAATTGGCCATGCTAAATTACCCCGTCATATCCAGGGATGTGAGGGCTAGGTGGGTTAGCCATGGGAAATGCAGGGTTACAGGTTTGGTTTAGCAGGATGTTCTTCAGAGGTCAGTGTGGGCTTGATGGGCTAAATGGCCTGTTTCCATACCATACGGATTCTATGATTCTCTCAAATGAGAGAGCGGCTGTATGATCTGGTAAGACTATGCCAACTTTATCAATGCAGTTACATATTGATCAATATTTTTACTCTCCCATTGAGTTTTGATGTTGAGCTAATGTCTCTTTTTTTAATGCAGCCCTGCGAGAGGAGTAATCCACAATACAGCTCATTGTATTCTTTCCCCAGTACTGGTGATGGTTAAACATGAAAGCAGGAACTTGCAGTGTGAGTTGTTACTCTTCCAGACCTTCATTGTAGCAGTACATCAGAGAGGGACATTGGATAATGCCGAATGATGTGTGAAGTTACACTATTAGCACAGATACACACTAAAGCAGTCAATGCGAGTGTATCTGTTAGAACATAGAACATAGAACGGTGCAGCACAGTACAGGCCCTTTGGCCCATGATGTTGTGCCAAACTTTTACCCTAAACCTAAGGTCTATCTAACCTCCACCGCTACCTTATACTATCATCCTTATGCCTATCTAATAGCCGCTTAAATGCCCCTAATGAGGCCGACTCCATTACCCTCTCCGGCAATGCATTCCACGTCCCTACCACTCTCTGAGTAAAGAAACTACCTCTGATGTCTCCCTTATATCTACCTCCACTCACTTTAAAATTATGCCCCCTCATAATAGTTACCTCCACCCTAGAAAAAAGTCTCTGGCTGTCTATCTATACCTCTGATCGTTTTGTACACCCCTATCAAGTCACTTCTCATCATTCGTCGTTCTAAAGAGAAAAGTCCTAGCTCTCTCAACCTTTCCTCATAAGACCTTCCCTCCATTCCAGGCAACATCCTGGTACATCTCCTCTGCAATTTTTCCAATGCTTCCACATCTTTCCTGTGATGAGGCGACCAGAACTGGACACAATTCTCTCAATGTGGCCGCACCAGGGTTTTGTATAGCTGGAGCATAACTTCACGGCTCTTGAACTCAATCCCTCTATTAATGAAAGCTAACACACCATATGCCTTCTTAACAACTCTATCTACCTGGGTGGCAGCTTTCAGAGAACTGTGGCCACGAACCTCAAGATCCCTCTGCTCCTCCAAACTGCCAAGAATCTTTCCATTAACCCTGTATTCTGCTTTCAAATTTGACCTTCCAAAATGAATCATCTCACACTTTTCAGGGTTAAACTCCATCTGCCATTTCTCAGCCCAGCTCTGCATCCTGTCAATGTCCCTTTGTAACCTAGAACAGCCCTCTGCACTATCCACAACTGAACCCACCTTTGTATCGTCCGTGAACTTACTAATCCATAATGTTACTTATTGTTTTATGTTATGCAGCAAAATAAATGTTGCTTTGTGACCACATCACTTAATGGGGAGTTTGTAAGAAAGAAGGTAAAAACTGTGAAACAAAAAGCCCTGAAGCGTCAAAAAAAAAGTACACCTTGAAACAGGTAAAATGTTTTGATCCCGGCACATACATTCTTCCAATAAAGAAAAACTCCGAGTAATCACTCTTCTGTTCTGAGAGAGATTAAAATATATTAATGACTTATCTTGCCTCTTACCAGATGCTGAGTTACCAAATAAGTGTTTATAAAATTCTCTGTTTCTATCTTATTAATGACTGCTCACTAGTCTCTTCTACTCTTCAGCCAGATTGGTATAATTTTTCGCATTCAGTTTCATACTTGATTAGCAGCTTTACCAAATAAGTTGCCTTTTGAAAATGCGTATTCACTGTATTTCTTTTCTCAGTACATTCCATGATTCCCTTAAAGGGCTATGTGATATTTGTCAGATGCGACTTCCCCTGCAAATCTCTACTAATTGTCTTCGATTAACCCAATACTTTTGAAACAAATATGTGTTTTATCTTACAGCTCGTTAGAATGCAGAATCTCTTATTGCCCACTCACAATCAAACTTTAAACTCTGGTCAACAAATCTAAATTATCCCCTGCCATAAGTTTCTTGGAAGTGATACAGACATTATGGTCTAGAGCGTGTTTTGTGAGTCGAATTGAAAAATACACCCAGCTGACCATGGTAGAATTCTGACCAAATTGCAACACAAACCAATTACCATAAACCCAAGTATAAAATTGCCTGTGGCTCAATGGAACAAAATAGGTAAGACTTGCATTCACATCAAGCTTTTCACGAACTGAACAGCAGATATGAATTTCTTGATGCTGACTCGGTCACCTGGATTCTTTGTGTTAGATAAAAATGAGAATTTTGGTGCTGTTTTCTTCACTCCACACAGGCTGCTCGATCTGTTGTCACATGCCCACTGAAGCCCTTCTAATGCCTATGTTTATCCTTTTTTAAAAAACATTTTACTCCGTGAAAGGCCATCAGTGTAATAATCAGATGATGGTAGTTAAAATTTGAAGTCCGTGTTTACCGCTATCAGAACAAATATAGCCACTAGGCTCTTGAAAATTTAAATACTCTTTTTCACATTTTGGTATCAAAGTTTATCAGAGTTTTGGACAAGTGCAAAGAAAGTTCTCCTTATTGAAGTATTTGGTTACACTGGTGACTTGAATTGTCCTATTAGTAACAATCCCTGTGTAAACTGTGGTTTATTTCCTGATTGGAAACTAAAACAAACATTGCGGACAACAAACTATTAAAACGTTAATTGAAAACAATTGCCAACTGCTGCTGAATTTAACTAGATTCATCAACCAGAAAGAACAATAGAATGGTGTCACCCCAGGTAGGCAATTGCATTTTCTCAAATTACTTTGAAAGCAAAGCACCAGTAACCCTTAGACTACTGAAGGCCTGTCCAAGAGAAGGACCATTTTGTTTCCTCAACAGTGCAGATGGCTAAGAAAAAACTAAAAGTGAAACTAGCCAGAAAAGAAAGGTCTTGGGTCTTATCCTTGATCCTGACTGAATTATCTGATCTCAGTTAAAATAAAGCCTCGGATGAAGTTTGAGTAGGATCCACCATTCCTAATGATTTTGAATCTATACCAATAAAAATTGTGTGTAAGCACTCCCAGGTCAGTGAAATGCCTCTGTCCGTGCCTACCTCAGTTCATTTGCTGTTGAAATTTCAATAATTAAAGTTGTCATTTCAGTGGAACTGACTGATCCTTTGCCTCATTGACTCTCAGATCAGACTGCCTGAAGTTTCAGGGGGACATGGCTTGGATGAGCCAAGGAATATATTCAAAATTGAAAGGATCATTTAGCTCTTGTGAAACAAAAACAGGATATAAGGAATTTCAGACTTTTTCCATTACATGTAAGAACCTGGCCATTAGATAGGAGGTACTCTTGGTTTTGCTCTACATGTTGCTCTATTCTGTATCTGATTCTTGTCTATAAGACTCACCTGAACCACTTTATCTGGAGATCAAAAATGGACCATGTCCAAAAAGACACAATGCACTGATCTCAAGATAAGGGGAATACAGTAACCAATGATATGACCATTCTTCTGTGCAGCTACATCAAAAAGCATATAGAATCTAGGTATGCAAACACCAATTACCACTCAAAATTGAGCCTCTACCGATCCTTGGCAATGATGCCAAGAAACAATTGATTCAGCTGCACAGTGCTTTGTCATCAATCCCACATGGAAATATTTATGCAAAAAACACATTTTATCAGAAGTCTACCAGATAGTGGTCAATGTGTGATGTCTCTAAGACCTTGTGGAAATAGAGATAATCTACTGTGTTGGATTATTTCCTGATGGTTCCATTTTTGCCAGTTTCACAGACATACTTTCAAATAATAGGCTTTTTAAATCAATCAAATTACCTTGACTCTTTGTAGTAGACAGAGTATAGGCTGTACTCAACCAGTCCATGTTTACAAAACCCAAACTATATTTCTATTGTTAGCTGTGATTCCGTGATCAAAGACTAACTGAGCAATTCTGAGTAGATTAGAAACTAATTTAATATAATCAGTTGTGTTTCTAAACTAGCTTATTTCTTCTTGCATGTATTGACATATGTTTAATTTAATTTGTCGTGATCATTTGAAATTTGGCATTCTTGCATTTATCCAGATGAGTGCAAAATGGATACTTTTAGAAACATTTCTTCCTTTTCAGTAATATTCAGATTTCTTCTATATGAACAACAGCAACTAAGATCTGGACAAACTGTTTAGCCATTAAAAAAAATTAAACAAAAATGAATATTTCTTTAATCTATTTTAATGCTCTTTTAAGTGCAAGGAATAACACGCAGCCTATGGGGGCAGTTTTAATAGCAGTATGCAGACCTTATTTCATCATGGGATATGCCTATTAACTTGGTCATCACCTTGAGACATCAGATAAAAACACTACTTGAGTAGAAAAATAGTATATTTGATTTTACAGGATCTAGCAATCGTGATTTTAATCTTTAAACTGTGCAGTTTTGCTTAAAAAAACTAAATGTATCTTTCAATTTTCAATCAGTAACATTATCCTATGGGGAAGATGCTACACCAATGTCTTGTTTGGTTGTTTAGGTAGACATTAAAAATCCTATAATTAGGTTTGAGGAAAAGACAAAATAGGTGACTTACTTAACTTCTTTCCATTATCATAGAATGGGACAACAGCATGACATAGGGCAAGAGGAGACCATTTAGGCTATCATGCCAATACTGGCTCTATAGGCGAGCTATTAAATTAGTCCCATTAGCTTGCTCTTTCCTCAGAGCACAGTCTTTTTTTCTCCCCTTCAGTTATTTATTCAAGTCTCTCCTGTATATTACTAGTGAAAATGCAGCCACCACCTTTTGAAGCATATCATTCCAAGTCACAAGAACGTGCTGGGTTGATGAGTAATATTTCTTTGTGATGTTTCAGGTCCTTTTGCCAATCTCTTGAATCTGTCTCATTTGGTAACTGACCATTCTACCACAGAAGACAGTTTCTCCTTATTTATTCTAATCAAATCGCTGATGAGTTTCAATACCTTCATGAAATCTTCTCTAGATCTTCTGTTCTCTGAGGAGAATAAACCCAATGTCACCAGTCCATACACATAACTAAGTCCCACATCTTTCATATCATTATGACAAATCTCTTTGTGATCCTCTCCAAGACCTTGACAGCCTTCTGAAAGTGGTTCAACACAATACTCTTGGAGATGCATTGGCAGAGTTTTCTAGATGTTTCGGAACTCTATTCCACAATTAAAAGGGCAAGGATTCCATACGCCTGGCTGACAGTCTTTTCAACTTGCCTTGCCACTTTTAAAGATTTAATCGCGTACACCCTCCGGTCTCCTGTACAACCATGAAAATTGTAGCGTTTAATTCACAGACCCTTCCAACATGTTTTCTTCTAACATGCTTTGTTTTCATTTCCTTTACCAGATGCTCTCTATTTGCCAGTCCATTACCTCCTGAAGTGTGTTCCTGTCATTCTTCACTTTTATCCAAGTTTCAATTAATTAGCAAAATTTGTAATGATGTCCCTTTTAATCCAAGTCTGAGAGGTTAATAAATGTTAAAAAGAGCAGTGAGATAATAACCCTTACAAAATATGATTGCATACAATACGTCCCTTGAATCTGAATAAACAACAATTTACCATTCGCACCAGAAATAAAGATTTGCTTCCTTTTTAAGTTGTTGCTGCACTGAAAATGCTGTTTGTACTGAATTATGGCAAATTCACTGCAAAAGTAATTCGCTGCCTGTGGAGAACTTTACAACATTGAGGATATATTGAGGTGGCACATAAATGCAAAGTATTCTTTTGTAGCACTTGGGAGTCAACTAATTAAGCTTTGCAAATCGGCCAAAAAGTTTGCATTGTCATGGGGATAATCAACTAATACAAGAACTCTAAAGTGTGTAAAGGAGCATTACGGAGATCATCCCTCACTTTATTATTTTTAAACCCTTAGCCTCTCTGTTTGAACTGTACAAATTCATATTTTCAAATGTTACCTCTCTGTGGTACCCAACCATCTATCCCACAGGGTTTTCTTCATCAATGCCACAACAGAGGCAGTTGATGCTGTTCTCACCAATTGAGCACACTCAGCTGGCAAAAATAACAAGAAAACAGTAGCTTCTGATTGCCTCAATTTAAGGTTTCAATTTGTCTTGAGTATCCCTTGAAATGCTTATTTTTATTGTTTCTATATAGCACTTGTCTTTCAATCTATCATAAGGGAAAACATCTTGAAGGTTGTATTTTACTTTCAACACAGAACTCTGATGCTGATGCACTGGATGATCTTTTTGAAGCAATCCCTTCTGTACTGCAACTGTATGATAATAATTCAGAATATTACAGTTCATCCATCAGTCTCCAGGGAGGATGTGCAACCTTGGTTCCTTGAAGGGAAATGCAATATAACAGAAAATGAAATGGGTTTTCTCTAACCAGCAATAGACTGTTGTTTAAACCGCTTAAAGAGCTACTCAAATGGAAGAACTGTAAAAGCAGTAAACAGAAAGAAAATACAAAGAACTGTGAAATTGGAAGCAAAAATAGAAACTGCTGGGGAAATTCAGCAGATCCAGCAACATCACTGGATAAAAAAACAGAGTTAACATTTCAGGTTCAAGGATGCTTCTCCAGAACGAGAACACCCTATCCTACCCGAGCAGGTAATGAAAATTTAATTCAACATATTTTGGAACTGAAAGATAGCGTAATGGTGACTCTGTAATCATTATTGATTGTCTTTAAAAACCCAGGAACCCAGTTCATCAATGTCCGATAGGGAAGCAAACTGCCATCCTTACCAGGTTTGGCCTGCATGTGACTCCAGACCCACAACAATGTGCTTGACTCTTAACTGCCCTCTGAAGTGCCAAACAAACCATTCAGTAGGAAGATAACTACGGATGTTGCAACAGATGTTGGCTGTGCCAATGACACCCACAAGGATAAGCTAAGTAGAGAAAAGTTCAGTGTAAACAGTCAAGTTACCAACAACAAAATGCCTTAATTTGATTTGATTTATCGTAGTCAGATGTACCTAAGTACAGTGAAAAGTGAAGTCCTTCAAACCTGCCCAATGTCAATGTCCATTTGTCCATATCAAACTTTACCCAACCTGCCCTGAACAAAATGGCGTTTCTTCAGACCGTGACTGTTCACATAGTTAAACTGTCAAATAAGACACTGGGCACCTCATTATTCACATTGGGATGATTCTCATGAATTTCCAAGCTCTTGAAACTTATTAGTAAACTTCACACTATTGACCTATAACAAATTTCCAGCATATTAAACCAAAAACATAGCAGACATTCATAGTAGAACCAAAACGAACACAAATTAAATTGCTGATTTTTTTTTTCAGAAGCTAATATGAGCTGATTAGCTTTTTGAGTATTTTATGCTTCCAGCATTTAAATGTTGGGATAAAGGAATATGGAAACAGAGCCAAGAAACTGTTTGACACAACAACAATGGTGAGGTAAAATAATCAGATTGAAAGTAAAAGCCAGCAATTTCACATCAGTTCGGAGATCAAGTAATTAACTTTTCTCGTATCAGATTGATCATGCTACTTAAAAGATGAAACCACATCTGTACCTTCCATGAAGACTGCAATCTTTACAACAATTTCTGTTTTATTTAAAAACATCCATTATTGAATCTCACATCAATTTCAGAAAGTAAAATGCTAATTTATCAGAAATAATCTTGTTAAAGCTGGTACTGAATGTCACATTTGTTCATGATCGCATCAACGTTTGGCATTTGCTGTATATCAGATTCTAATGCCTTCACAAGCAATATACTGAATTTGCATTTTTACCTTAACACATGGAAACACAAGGTATGAGACTGAATACCAGGTATTTATTGTTTAACGAGCTATCGATTACTTCAACAAACTTGCGGCTTTCTAATTGAGCATTTACAGCTCTGCCAATCATAGTCCATAACAGCTATAAAACTCAAATGGGATTCATACTTCAAATAAGAATTACACAAATGATTTGGATCCTGTCATCAATTGAAAACATGAAGGCGCTTTGTGGTTTAAACGTGTCGTTCATCTAAACTCCAAGAACCTGTTGATACTTGTCCCTTACCAGACTCCAACAGCTGACATTTGTCAGACATGTTCCTGCATTCTCCAACCTATTAGAGTTGTTGGTCGGGCTATTTTAATGTTAGCACCGGGGTGGGCCAGCGCAATATAAATTGAGTCCAAACAACACTGCACACACCACATTATTTTTGAGGTCAGTTATGTATGTCATTATTAGGGTAGAATCAACTTCTATGTCATGGATCCAGTCTCTCATTTTACTAAATAAAACAAAACTTATTTATTTTTCATTAACGCTGTACTACAATCTACAGACCTTGCAAAAATCATCAGTGTCAGTGCTTACCACCATAAACTCTGTTAATAAAAAGAGAGGACAAAAACAGAACATGAACACAGCTACAATGATCCTTTTTTTGAAAAAACACACTCAAGAATGGGGCACTAAGGAATAATCAAGGCAATCATAAACTGCTGGAGTTTCGGCCTCATGGTAATGGCATCACTTGAACCATTCACTGCCTGATAGCAATTCCTGGACACTTTTTAACTATCTGTGACATAAAGACCAAGCTTAAATTTTCTGCTTCATTGGTGGGGTTTCTGGCCTATAGAAATTTAATCAGTAAGAATTAACTATCTGATTCCTGCCAAAGATAAACTTGCCACTAAAAATCACTACTTGGAAGTTGTTAGCAGACTGATACAGCTGTTCCACATTTTTTGAAAGATTCCTGCCAAAATTTTCAACTTTTTCATGTTTCATTAACTTTTTGACACTGGGCTCACTATCCTTCAGTGAAGAAAACAATCTGTTGTCTGTTCATTTTTATTAAATTTGTCCTGACAGTGGTAAACTATGTTTTATCAACTTTCACCAACTGATTTATTTTAAAGACTGGTTTTAAAAAGGAAGAAAGATGGATCTAAAATAGTGAGCACCTGTCCACAGACTGACACAAATTTGGGAAATTACTGTGGAATAAATTGAATTGTCTGAACTGAAACTATTTTTACCTCAAGGCATTTCAAACTGTGAACTCAATCAGAAATCAAGGGCCTCAGTTAAGCTGTTGACATTTTCTGGTAAATTGTACATTTGGTGTCTTTATCTGGGTAGAAGGCATTTCGGTGTCATGGCCAATATTTTCTATGTGTCTATCATTTGCGAAATGAAGTAAAGTTATTTCTAATTAACTGTATGCTGTCACTTAAATCAATACAGCTCATTAGAGATGAGAGCAACTAGCATGAAGTTTAACCCAAGGGTCACTACAGCTCAGGTGAGCAGTGAGGTTGAGAAGGAAGCATCATCATGATAACCTCAGTTCAGGGCATGAATTAAACCCACAGTCTTGGTATCAATCTGCATCACAAACCAGCCATTCAGCCAACTGAGCTAACCAATCCCACATATAGTCCTTACAACAATCATGACTGTTGCAGGCTTTCAGAATATCATAATATAACCTGGCCGTACCAATATACTTTTGAGAAAAAAAAGGAAAATTGTGTTTGACAAGTTAAGTAGAGTTCTTTGAGAGTATAACAAGTTGGGTGCATAAACAATAATGCATTTGGATTCCTCAAAGAATTTGATAATATGTTATATAAAAATCATGACACAAGATAAAACCTTATGGTGTTGGGACTGAACCACTAACATAGACATTTGGGATAAATTGGCCATTTTCAGGTTGGAAAACTGTAACTGCTGAAGTGCCATTTGGATAAATCCTGAGTCATCTGCTATTTACATTACTTATTAGTGGCTCAGACAAGGGACACACTGTATTTCAGTCATATTTGCAGATAAGTTGTAGGCAGGATACTAAGTTTTCAATGGGATACAGAACAATTCAGTGAGTGAGCAACAAACTAGCAGTATCATGTGGGGACTAGTTTGTTGAATGTACTAAAGTCTGAATTAGACTGATTTTTAATCAAAAAGGGAGGAAAAGGTTATGGGGAATGGCCAGGAAAGTGGAGTTAAGGCCACAATCAAATCAGCAATAAACTTATCAAATGGTCAATGATTTACTTCATCTCCGATTTCTTTATGACTTTATATGAAGTACATTTGATTTCACTGCCTTACTTATTAGTCCACTCACCTAGGCTAAATGCTAGTACAGAAAACAGATACTTTAAAATACACTTGGAAGTTGTCAAAAAAATTCCCATCGACAACTTTCAGGAGATAGGACTCATTTATTATTGTTTCTACAGTGGATTATTCTAAAGCTGCTCAGTCTGCTTTCACACATGAAAATGTGGCATTCAGTTGGGGCAGGTGGACTTACTTTTCTTTCAAACCCTTGATCACTCAGGACAGGAAGGTGAAAAATATATATAGAGAAATGAAAGAAATGCATCCTGACATGTATTTCATCATTTTGATTTTGTAGTGAAGCTATTGTACTGATTGTGTGAAATATACTTCATGCATATGAAAGCACTTTACAGTGCTATTCTCTGCACGAATTTTCTTTCACACGTCATTGAACGTATTCAGCTGGAACATTATTTCAATTTTCATTCAGACCGGTTGTAATTATTTTGCAGCCATTGAAGTTGAGGCAGCTTGTGGGATCATCTCCTCTTGATGCTCTTCCTAAAATTCAATCTGGGGCACGTCACACTTGAGTTACACTGACCATTTTATGCCAAGGGAAAGGCACTTGATTTCAGCACCAGGCCTTTTAGATATTGTGATGGTTCAGTTACCTGCCTCAATCTCTGCTCATCCAGTATTCTGTTCACAGCTCCCAAATTTCAAATGTTAAAGGAATGAAGGTATTCCACTGTGGTATGAATTAAAACTAAGCACTAATGATAGAAGGAATGTCAAAAAGGATTCACAGCAACAAAAGAGTAAAGAAAGAATTAATCCGAAGACATGGTCAACTGTTCATTTCTTTTATTAGTTGGCACGTCAAAGTGAAGATTACAAATGAACACAGGGAGCATTAACAAGGGAATTACTTTTCTTCCAATACAACAGATTTCTAAAGTGAAATGCTGAACTGTTAAAATAGACACTGTGAAAAGAATGTTATAAATGTTTTTGTCTACATGCTGAAAATCCCTTTTGTCACTAACAAGATGTAACCAAAAAAGGTCAACTGACAGGGGTGATATTTTTGTGAAATTAAAAACTTGACAACCTTTCAACAAAATGGCAGAAAGAACATTGACACCTTAAACAGATGCAGTACACTACATTGCTCTGGAAAATAAATCACATCCTAATCCAGTCATGTTTAATACCTTATGCACATCTTCTGTGGATGCATTCAGCTTAAGTCAGTTTTATCACCTAAATGGTTTTATCTGTATTTAACACATTATCTCTGTTTGCAGCTGTCAGGGAACTGGAATAAAGAACTATGTTCAATTTTGTTAGCATAAATACAATTTGAATGCAATGATAAGAATGGCTATTCCACAGTCCAAAAGTGACCAAAAAAACATTTGTAACTTTTCCCTTTATTTGATGTTTAATTCATTTGACAGTGGAAAAGTAGCAAACAAATGTTATTTGACAGCAGTTAATGTTCTATGAACTGCTGGTGCAGTTATTTAACAGACTGGGGAACTCAAATATAAATTAGAGCATTTTAAAGTTGTCTCACTTGGTATTTTGGGATAGCCTTTCTTTGTCAATTTGTTTGATTGCTAATAAAATGGCTGTCTTATATGTTTCCAGGAATAAAAAATTATGTAACAATTTTCACAAAATTCTGGGCTGCGTTATGAGTTCAAAACCAATTTGTGAAGGTAATAATTAAGCATCAATTGTTTAATACTGTAATGCCGATATTCACTGTGCTGGTTAATTAGGGTTGATGCTTTTATTAGGAAGAAATCCAAAGCATATTACTTTCCAAGGTGCTGATTTGCAAACAATCCATGGCTAATTTAGTGACATACTAATCAGAAAGCAGCATCCACTGAATTGCAACTTAACAACAATCACTAGGAAAAATATTTTGTGTGACAAACAATTCAACAAATCTGAAAATCTGGTGTTACATCTTGACATTACTGGTTGAATAATCCAACTTCTTTATTGGATTCATGTCTCCCAGAAAATCCAACAAGACTCATTTATATTCCTCAATAAATCCTGTTGCATCCTGAGCAGGTTCTCCTTCAAACCTTTATGCTAAATGGCATTATAAATGTTTCCTTCTAAATCAGGCAGTTCACTCTTAATTTCCAAATTATTATCATTTCCACCTTTCTATTCTTCAAAAACTCATGTAAATGTGTAGATAGAGTTAATAATAGTTGTCTTTTCCCTGGGATTGGGGATTTCAAGACTTAGGGGCGCATTTTTAAGGAGAGAGGAAAGAGATTTAAAGAAGACATGAAAGGCAAATGTTTTATACAGAGAGTGGTTCACATGTAGAATGAACTTTCTGAGTAAGTGGTGGATGTGAGTACAATTACAATGTTTAAAAGACATTAGGTTAGGGATATGAATAGAAAAGGTTTCAAGGGAAATGGGCCAAGAGCAGGCCTGGGACGAGATTAGTTTTGCATTATGTTCGGCATGGACTGGTTTGACTGAAGGGTCTGTTTCTGTGCTGCATGAGTCTATGACTCTATGACTGTGTGTAATTGTCCTCCACATCTTTACCCCACCAAGGCTTTTTCACATCTCATCAAGTTGGGCTACTATGGTTATGTGTCCTGCAGGTTTTTCATCTCTTAATGCCCTAAATAGACTCTAGAACACTGAAATCACCCTAAAGAAATTTAAGAAAACTCATTGTGACTTTACCTAATAATGGGCAATCTCCTCTTGTTCTCCTTAATCTGATCAACTCTATTTGATCTTCAATATGCATCTTCAGTACTTGTTGTCCATTAATCAGCTGTTAAAAAAGGTATTTTTTTTTGATTTTATCGTGTTTTTGATTGTGGATTGAAATGGGATGAGAATTCTGTTAAAAACTGGGTTGGTCGTGGATTTCAGCACTTTTTAAGAACAAGTAACCTGACACTCATTGCAAGTATTGTTACACATTTGCTTGTGCAAGCAGCATAGGGAGCCTAGTTTACAAACAGCTTGGAGCCAAAGGGTGTGGAGAAATGAGGCTTTGGTTAGCAACAAGTGCTGATTAGTCTGTGCAGCAGTGACCAGTGACTGATGGTAAAGGTCTCCTCCCTGGTAGCAGCAATGTGATTAGATCTCAGGTAGCTGAACAAGTTGCTGGTGTGAATGTTTTGGGAGAAACTATCGGGCGTCTGGAAGAAAAGGAGCTGTTTTGGCTATACAGTAAACAAAAAAGTCTCAAGCCTGAAAATTGACAAAACTGTGACTTTTGAAAGACCTTTATGAATGTAAACCAGTCACCCTGCCCATCAAATGAAAGCATTTGGAGAAGGAAGACCAAGAAAAAACATTTTAATCAGCACAAGGATTATCTCAGCAAACCCTGTGGACAAGGATCACTGAACCATCCACTCAACACTTCCCTTCATTCCATCACCTGTTTTTTTTTCTTGTCTACGCCAAGATATAGAGGGGGAGTTAATAAGGTGATTAGAGTTTTAACTAGTAGACCCATATATTAATGCTTCATAATTGTTCATCTGTAGTTCTGAATTTATTTATTTATGCTAAATACTCATACTTAAATACCAAAACCTGGTATTTTCCGTCAACCTACATCTGAAAGACAGGAAAATGGATAACTTTGCTTATTTTTAAATTTATTTAAATTTTGTGACAGTTCCACAAATAATGGGGCTTGATTTCCAGCGTGCTATCTCAGTGCAAAGTAACACATCCAACAGCCCGAGCTTGGGTCCACTCTTTCTACTGCATGCAGTCAGAGTAACCCCAGTAATGTCTCCCCAGTCTACACCATCATTTCCAAAGCCTGTCAAAGATTCGTTTATTTCATCATCCCCTCTATGCACCCCCATGACACCTATCCATTGCACCTCAGTGACTCTCTTAGCCTTTCCAATGAGACTGTTATTGGACTATTAGCCTGCTGTTCAGGGAAGCTTAACCTCCATCAGCTCATCAATTAGAAAGCTGAGGTTATGTTTGCCTGTTACATCATTAATTGCATTTTCCAGTGACTTTACACCTTGGCTGTTTGGCGTCCTCCTAATCATGAACTAGATTTCTGATCCACGCCAAAGAATGATAATTTTCACTTTCCAACAATTACTTATGCTTGCCTCAGCCCCAGTAAATCAACTGTTGAAACTTTGAGAGCTCCTTTCACAACATTCCGGTTTGATTATTCCAAAACTTGCTTGATTGCCTTCCTATGTATTCAAATCTTGATTGTCCTTATTCTAATGTCTATCAGGTGCTGCTCACCCCTCACTGTCATTGTTGCTGACGTATATTGGCTCAAGTTCTCCATCAAATCATACTCTAACAAGTAAAAAAAAAATTCTTGGGTCTCTTTGAAATTCAATTGAATTGAGTTAAGTCCATTTTGGTTCAAGACAGTGGCAGAGTAGGACTGTCGAGCCAGAACTCATGCGGTCTGTCTGTTTCTTTCCTTTTGTTCTCTCTCTTTTTGCTTTTCTTTTTCTTCTTTTCTCCCAGCCTTGGGAGACAATGGTGATGTCCAAGATTCAATCCAACATGGACTCCCAGCCGCAGTGTTGATTCAAACTCCTAGTCTCAGCCTGGACTCAAACCCCCGGCCTCAGCGAGGGTTCAAACTTCTAGGCTCAGCGTGGACTCAAACTCCCAGCCGCAGCATGAATTCAAACTTACGGCCTCAGCATGGACTCAAGCTCCTAGCCTCAGCATGGACTCAAAATCCCAGCTGCAGATTCGACTCAACTCCCGGCCTCCAGCATGGGCTCGGACTCCCGGCCTCAGCGTGGACTCAAACTCCCGGCCTCAGCATGGACTCAAACTCTCGGCCTCCGCTCCCAGCACTTCTGGTTTCAAAGTGAAGCCGGGTGCTGTCTGGATTGGAAGGATTATTATTCTGAAGTCTTATTTCACTATTTTTTTGATGTACTGTTAGATTTCTTTATTTCTGTATCTTTTCTAATTTGTTTTTCCCTAAGAATTCGTACTTTAGGATCTGTACCTAGGTATTTTGGTACCTAAGCTGACATCGTAAGTAGTGACTTGTAAACTATTCGCTGTACTCATGTGAGTACATGTGACAATAAAGCTAATTCAAATTCAAATTCTTCTTCAAAATCAATATCAGAGATAGAAAAATGGACACCAAACTATAGGGGAAAGAATGGGGAACTGAAGAGACTCTGAAATTAAAACATGCCCGAAAAGGAGACAAAGAAGTCCCCGCAAGCTCTGTGACCTTACAACTGTTAGTTAGCTGACTGGGTGATCTTTATTGAGGTTTTTCTGATTTTCTCAGTAAAATAATAACAGTGACAGATCACAGCAGCAGGAGCAGGAAGTATGATAAAGAAATAATTGGTAGAAGGATTAAGATCTCACTTTAAAAGTCAACTCGAGCTTTAATTTTTTCTTATTACTCTAATTTAGCACAAAGAATGGATGGTTTCAGAGGATTGTAGAAGTGGAACCCAAACAGAATGGTAAGGACAGCAGAGGACACAAATCTACTTCAGAAGAAATGGAAAAGATCATAACTGTCTGCTATTCTATTTGTGGTTTATGACCGTCCATCATTTTCAATTCTTTACTGCAGTAAGGAACTGGGACCCAGAAGAAGACAAGTGACCCTTTTAAAGAGAAGAGCTGGTTTCATGCAATAGCCTTGGCACTAACATATCGATAAATGCCTAAAGAAGCAAAGCATTTCATCCTCGAATATCTTCACAGTCACTGATCGGGGCAGAGCTTATAAGGATTGAAATATTAGCTAACATTCATCTTTAACTATCTGGAATATGACAGAAAACCAATACTGTCAAAGGGCTCACAGAACCAAATGTACAGGAGATTCACCTGCAGCAGCCAACAGTAGGAGGCACTCACGCTCCACTGATTCTGTGCAATGCAGAGAGTGTGCAAACTGACAGCAACTCCACAGCATTTGAGATCTGAAATTGAGAAATTGTGCTTTGCAATTGACTACGCAGTTAATTTAGCTGCAAATCCAAAACACTTGTGACAAATTGCTTCTAAAGGGAAAGCTGGAATGAGAGAAATTCCAAGAGAGAAATTGTGGATTTCTGTATTTTGATTCCTTAACGCGTGGAATATAATTACCAAGGTCACTGGATTTCTGTTATCATTGAGTAACAGGGAGAATTAGTAGCATGCATTAAAACCCTAGAATCCAATGCAATAAATTCAAATTGTGCTGCAGTAAAATAGTGCTCCTTGTAATTGCATCATCCTTGTGTGTGCAGGATATTTTGCTCAGTGCTAACTTGGCACATAACAACATGGCACTGTTGATGATTCATACTAAGTGCAGGTTAGTATGAGTCATTCATAGCACTGTTGTCTTCCAATCTGAAGGCATTCGATGGGTATAACATGGAAGAATAAGTCTGAATAGGTCCTGGCAGGAGTGAGTAAATATAACAAAGTTGATGTATAAATGACGCCCAAAGGAGACAATTATTTTCAGAGATTGTTGGATGTGGAAATTATAGCCGTTTGAAAGGATTACATTTAAAGAGAGCCAAGTCATGAGGGAACATGAGGGAAAAGGGATTAGGGAGGAATGGGAGCAGGGAAGAAGGAATAACTAGAGTTGCAGGAATCTACTCCTGGCAAACAAAGACTGGCATAGATCATTTGGACCAAATCACTTGTCTCTGTTCCCTAAAACTATGTGGTTCTGTGGGATTGGGGTAAAGCAAAGACAGCTCAAACATGGTGGCACATATTTCCCCACTCCCTGGCCTCCCAAAGCCATTGGAGCACTTTCCTTCTTACCTTAGCTAAGACCACATAACACGGACTGAGGATTAAACAGAGAACAACTTCATTCATGCACTTAGTCTGCAATTAATTTCGATCCATTCTATGTGGTAGTGAAGGCAATCCATAGCATCAATTCCATAAATATTAACAGACCTGCATAACTCAGAATCTTCCCATCTCCTGAATCAGATTGGAAGGGAATGTGTTGATGATCTCTGGGTATTAATTTGGTAAAGAAAAAGGTTAAGAAAGCAAGAGCCAATCTGAGCAACAAAGCGATTTCTAGTTCAAATGCAAGCAGCTGCTATAATGTACTCACATACTTAGAGATGTAAATGGGGTGAATAAATTAATAGAGGTACCGTAGAGCATTCAGCAACAGTGTGCAAAGGAAGGACAAATTGAAATACCTGTCAGTCCCAAAGAAGCAAAGCACTTATAAATCCAGAATGCAAAGTGAATATTAAGATACAATGTAAGGAGTTAAGTAAAAAAAGCAGTAGGTCAGGTGGAAAGGGGAAATAAAAAGGGGAAATGAAGCCAATTAATCTTCTATCATAATTCTGATACACTGCAGACATTAGCTAATGTATATATACAAATGGCAGGTGTGTAAGACAATAAACTGCTCCCGTACAGGATTCCATGTAGCTGTTATAGAAAGTTCCCAAATGCCTGGGCCTCAACTGTTGCATCTTTTAAATTCTACAAACAAATATTTTCTGGCTGTGCACAGATGCTTAATGCTCTCCAGTGTCTCTAACAAGTGTCTTCCGGCTTCCTACAATGCTTATGAACCTCCACTGACATGGTGGGTTGATGGACTGAAACAAATCATGATCAAACAGCAGGCTTCCTGGTACCAATTCCCAGTCTCACCAGCTCCTGCTGATGACAACAAGCGGGGCTGGGAGCTGAAACTAATTACCTAAAATTAACCTTGGACAACACGTTAGAAACTGACAGGTCTGGATCTGTTGTCAAGAGACAGAAGGATACCTCCCACACACAGTACATTGCTCCATGGATGTTGCCAGAACCTGCTGAGCAATCTCTAGTATCTTCTCCTTTTATTTCAGCTTCCCAGCATCTGCAATATTCTGCTTTATAAATTTGCATTTAAAATCATTCCCAGCAGAAGGATCTTTATTAACACAGTATTAGAACTTTGCCAATTGCACAGGAATTGGGAATAGAAATTCTCTGTTCTTGCTCACTTCAGATCTTGACATGTCTTTTCAAATCTTCAACTTACACTAGGATTCAAACATGTCAACATTTTCGATTGGTTGAAAGTGAGACTTAATCTCATACCTGTTAGTTATGAAATTAATTTGGATGCAATGGAAAATGTGTCTTCATAATTTTGGTTTATGTTTTGCCTTCATTTTTGCATTGGGACTTTAATTGAATGGAATTAAAGTCGAAATTGAATCACAATTCATTGACCAATGATGTTGCATTATCTAATGCCACACACAGACAATTTAGCCTGATGGATTAGCCTGTGTTAAAATAATACATGTGATCAACTTCCTGCAACACATGGTGGCACATGAAATCAGAACTTTTGCCTCAGAGGCCGGGGCACTGTCCCTGCACCTCAAGAGCCCTTCCCTCACCCCATTCCCAAATTACCCTGTTATGATTACACAATAAGTTGGCCAATATCCAACAGTTACGGCTTTGTTAAGGATTACTAAAAAACTAATCAATAATGTGCAGATTTGATGGAAAAGCTATTGATTAAGACAATCCTTGATATTCTATGAACAACTCAAAATATGCAGATACCTGCAGTTTCTTTTCCCAAATGCAAGTAGTCTCCTTAATTCCACCTCCCTTACCTCCTCTCTTTCAGAATTCCAACATTAAGTGTAAGGATAGAAAGGACTTCCTTCTGTCTGATACTTTTGCTATGTCCTTCCTTCCTACTAGCTCACCTGGCAAAATGTTCTCCAGAGTTGTCTCCTATCCTCGCCCTGAAAGTGAGTACCCACTCACCCACCAGCCTGTTTTCCCAGACACACATTTTATCCACGTTGACCATCAAAACATATATATCTGTTCATTTGTTTACCATTTCAACCGTTTATCCACTTAGATATTTACTCAACCATTCACTAATTTTCAAAGATTGGACCTTCTAACTTATCACATAGTGGCTAGCGCCAACAAGAGAGTTCATGTCCCGTCTCTCCCGATTCTACTCCATTCTGGTGGCCTTCCATAAGACACTGTGTGCTGTGCTTCTTTTCTGTAAAAGCTGTGATCAGAAAACCCTGGAAAAAATGTGACATGGTAGCAAGTCAAGAGAATATATGAATACAGTGAAAATCCTCTTGTCTTTACCACTGCTTGGAAGTCTTGGCCACTTTTTTTTTGTGGTAGTCTCACTTTCTGTTATAATACAAAGTCTTTGTCATGTTACCACACTTAAATACATCCACAACACCTATTTTAAAATGCCATCTGATAGAATTTGTTCACAGCAGATTCTTTCATTGAGTTTCAGCAGAATCTTTGGATGTGGATCATATATTTCAAAGGTAGGAAACTTTGGGTACTAATTGCACCATGGCTTAGTGTTTCAGGTGTGCAATGTTATATTGTTGTTTGGAAAGGGTTAGGTACTAAATTGTTACTTGTGTGTAGGTCAAAAATGTTACATCATTCGCAACTGTTCTGGAGTCAGCATACCAGAAGAGCATTGCGTCAGGCTGCACTACATGATGAGATCTGAGAAATGTTTTCAAAGTCACTTCCTGAATCTGTGCTAATTAACAGTGATTATTTTGAATTTCTGGGAAGTACATGATTTACAACAAAGAACAAAGAAAATTACAGCACAGGAACAGGCCCTTTGGCCCTCCAAGCCTGCGCCGAAGATCTCCAGCCAAGGGAAATATATAGCTGACCTTCATATAATTGCAAATGGTTTGCTAGTTTTCAAATAACATAATGATTGTGAAAAGGGAAATTTTGGAGATTTCTTTAGGTTGCACAAATCTGATGATGTCTTGTGTGGAGATTCAGGACTTTGAGTTCTAGATCCCTATAGGATCAGAGTTGTCATCCCTGGTCCCTGATAGTAGTAATGTCTGACTAGCCAATGTAACTTATACCTGTAGAATATTCACTTTAACCAGTTTCAATATAACACCAAGTGCCTTCTATTAAGCAGTCTTCATGTCATCTCTGCACTAATAAAGCTGTTGAACAAAATTCAATTAATTTTTAGGAGTTCAGCCCAGGAAATCATAATAGCAAACAGAAGAAATCTGGAGTTATCTACATCCTGTTGGTATGGCAAGTGACCCATCTGATCCAAGCTCATTTGTGAAGCTCAAGGACCAGAAAAGGAAGGATAGATGTTAGAAGGACAATGTACTGTTCAAAGCGAGTGTTACAGCCAAATTAAGTGTGCACCATAAGGCACGGCTACAATTGAGAAGTCAGGGTCATTAAATTAAGCCTACGGAGTTTGCACCATTGGGAATGCCATGGTGCAGATTTAAGTTAACAAAAGAGAAACTTAAATGATTTAGATAACAGAGTCTAACAGAAGAAGATAGTCATAAGAATTTTAAGCCTGTCATCAGATCAGGAGATAAATTATTTAAACGTCAGATTTGTTGCGAAGATTTAACAAGGTCGCAGACACAGAGTTTTATTTAAAATATCATGGAAAGGAATGTGAATTATGCATAGGTTATGAAAGACAAGAAAATATCCATTTTGCGCACAGAGAAGCAACTAAGCCTTCATCCAGGCTGCAGAAGACAGGAAATCTGAATCTAGGCTACACATAGTGGCAAACATTCCAGTTTGCTGTCATGAGGCAGAAAAATCAACATTTTAATCGCAAATAAGTGGGTTAAACCCCAGCTAGCAGTAGAGAGATACAGGTTGCAATTGAACAGAACTTAAAGCTTAAAATAAGTAAAATACAATGGGCGCTAACATAATGCAAAATCAGAACATTTATTACAAGAAAATAGTACACCATTGCTATAATATCATTTAAAATCTTGAAGAGACTTCAAAATAAGGAAATTAAAATGTCAATGTGATGAAAGAAAGCTTGAAAGCCAGAAGTTTACAAACAACTTTCAAGCAATTAAAAAAAACCCACTAAACTAACTTACAATTATTTTATTGGGAAATCTATTACACCTTGTTGTTAAAACAACTGCCTCCTTGTTAACAAGTTGTGGAGCTGGATGAACACAGCAGGCCAAGCAGCATCATAGGAGCAGGAAAGCTTGACGTTTCGGGCCTAGACCCTTTCTGATGAAGGGTCT